>JAEOAD010000014.1:28092500-28672500 GCA_036365145.1 Orientallactaga sibirica
AATAAATTAAATTAAATTACATATTAAAAAAATAAAATAACTAAAACCTTAACACTGAGTTTGATTTATACAATTCCTAAAATAAAATCAAATACAATTTTTCCTCTTTACAGTAAACATTCTTGTGCCTATTATCTGACCATGATACATTCCATCTTTGCTTCACTTGTCTTTTTTTTTTTTTTTTGGTTTTTCAAGGTGGGGTTTCACTCTAGCCCAGGCTGACCTGGAATTCACTCTGTATTCTCAGGGTAGCCTCAAACTCACGGCGATCCTTCTACCTCTGCCTCCCAAGTGCTGGGATTAAAGGCATGTGTCACCATGCCCAGCTTGCTTCACTTGTCTTTCACTAACTGTAAGTCCCTTAAAAAGACATTCACCTGTATGACTGCTATTGGTATCACTACAAAACAAAGAATAAACTCATGAAAAAGCAAGTGTTGGAAAAATATGACAAGAAAGGATGAATACGGGCTGGAGATATACCTTAGAGGTTAAAGGCATTTTGTTACCAAGCCTGCAGGCCTGGGTTCAAATCCCCAGTACCCATATAAAGCCAGATACAATGTGGCACATGCATCTTAAGACTGTAGTGCCAGGAGGACCTGGTGTATTCATATATACCACACACACTTTCTCTGCTTACAAATACTAAAACTTCAAAAAAGTATTTAAAAAAAGAAAGAATAAAAAAACTATGATAAATAACCAGACAGAAAGAAGCACAACTGAAAATTGAGAACCAATATAAATCTTTAAACAGCTGGGTGTGATGGTACATGAATGTAGGCACAGCATGTGGGAGATGGCACAAGAGGATCAGGAGTTCAAGGAAAGCCTCAGCTATACAGAAATTTTGAGGCAAGCAGTGCAAGCTGCCTCACACCCTATCTCAAAAGCCAAAAGGAAATTTTCTTAAAAGTTCTATATGTGAGCCGGGTGTGGTGGCGCACGCCTTTAATCCCAGCACTCGGGAGGCAGAGGTAGGAGGATCGCCAAGAGTTCAAGGCCACCCTGAGACTACATAGTTAATTCCAGGTCAGCCTGGGCCAGAGTGAGACCCTACCTTGCAAAACCAAAAAAAAAAAAAAAAAAGTTCTATATGTGGATTGAGTCATTCTAACAAAATATACTTCAACAGGGCTGGAGAGATGGCTTAGTGGTTAAGGAACTTGCCTGTGAAACCTCAGGACCCAGGTTCAATTTCCCAGAACCCACATAAGCCAGATGCACACAGTGAGTCGCACATGTGTCTGGAGTTCCTTTACAGAGGCTAGAAGCTCTGTTGTATCCATTCTCTCCCTCTCTCTACAAATAAAAAAAAATCTTTTAAAAAATATTTTATTGCCAGGCATGATGGTGCATGCCTTTAATCCCAGCACTTGGGAGAAAAAGGTAGGAGGACTGACATGAGTTCAAGGCCACCCTGAGACTACATAGTTAGTTCCAGGTCAGCCTGGGCCAGAGTGAGACCCTACCTTGAAAAACCAAAATAATAATAATAATACACATATATATATACTTATTTATCTGAGAGAGAAAGAGGCGGGGGTTGGTGGAATGGGCATGCCAGGGCCTCTAGCCATTGCAAACGAACTCCAGATGCATGCGACCCCTTGTGCATCTGGCTTATGTGGGTCCTGGAGAATCGAACCATTATCCTTTGGCTTTGTAGGCAAACACTTTAACTGTTAAGCCTTCTCTCCAACCCCCAAATAAAAATATTTAAAAAAAAATACTTCAACAGAAAACAAGAAGGGTTGACATGGGGAATCTCCTGAAACTGTAGACATGAAGTGTCTAAAATAAAAGAACATCTATCTTCAGGACTGCGATTGGAAAATAGTTGTTGAAAATAGCTCAATAAAACCAATATCTGATATGAAAGACATGCAAGCATGATTCAAGAAGCCCTGTGAATCTCAACCAGGATGATGGTATATTACAGTCAAGTGTATGGGGTGAACCACCTTTGCATCTGCTCTGCAAGCTAAAACTACTAGACAGAGAAAGTTAAGTATATTTTAAAATTCTGGCCTGGCATTTAATCCAAGCATTTGGGAGGTTGAGGTAGGAAGCCAGCTTTGAGTTTGAGGCCAGTCTGGGACTACAGAGAGCGTGCCAGCCAGGTCAGCATGGGCTAGAGTGGGACCCTAACTCAAAAAACAAAACAGGCCGGGCATGGTGGCACACGCCTTTAATCCCAGCACTCGGGAGGCAGAGGTAGGAGGATTGCCATGAGTTCAAGGCCACCCTGAGACTACATAGTTAATTCCAGGTCAGCCTGGGCCAGAGTGAGACCCTACCTCGAAAAGCCAAAAAAAAAAAGAACATAAGTTTTTTTTTTTCTGAGGTAGGGTCTCACTTTAGCTTAGGCTGATCTGGAATTCACTATGTAGTCTCAGGATGGCCTTGAACTCATGGCAATCCTCCTACCTCTGCCTCCCGAGTGCTGGGATTAAAGGCATGTGCTACCACGCCTGGCTCAAAGAACGTAATTTTAAAAGAACAAAACAAACATTAGAGGTTATTGTATATATGGAAGTAGATGAACAGGGGTGCAATGGCCTAAGAGAAGAAGTGAAGGGTCTGAGTAAAGGGAGGGTGGGAGAAGGGTTAATCAAAATTTAAGATGTTATAAATATGTTGTATGGAAATCTACTTTTTTGGATAATGGCACACCTAGAAGCCATAGATTGATACTAGAAAAATTTCAGTTCCAGGGTGGGATACCTTCCAGTGAATTGTTGGCCAGGGAGGTCCCTAATGTCCCAAAAAAACATTACAGGCCATTGCCAAGGCTCTTTGTTTCCCTCCAGAAATAGATGGTAAGACCCTATTACTGAAGACTCCACATGCTTGGGCTGCAAGGTCACTGAGAAATCAAGCTGGAACGGAGCTGAAAACCTCCTTCCTGTAGACCAGCTGACAGAAAGCTGGAAAAAGCTGCATTGCATGCAGCTCCATGGGAGAGAGAGCAGTCATCAGTGGAGATAACAACAGTGAACATTGCAAGCCTTAAGTCTGGCCAGCCAGGCCAAATGAGCCAACAGGTACAATAGTGGCATGTCTCTTATGAGCAAAAATGACTGCTCTCTGATTGGACTGGAGGGCTGCTCCTCAGGAGGGAATACATACCTAGTACTGAAAACATAGTCAAAAGCCTATGGTGGGAAGGTCATGAGCCCTAGGGTAGCAGCGCTGCTGTTGTCTTGGTAAATGCATATACTGTGCCCACCAAACTGCCCTGTAAGCACTTTTCTTAACATGCATACCCATATATTAATGCCACTCTCACTTTTGGTTAGAGAAGCTTCTCTTTTCAAATGGGGTAAGCAACTGGGATGACTCAAAAGACACCATAGCCAGGTGTAGTGGTGCATGCCTTTAATCCCAGCATTTGGGAGGCAGAGGTAGGAGGATCACAGTGAGTTTGAGGCTACCCTGAGACTACATAATAAATTCCAGGTCATCCTGGGCTAAAGTGAAACCCTACAAAAAAAAAAAAAAAAAAAAAAAAAAGGCACCATAGTGCCGAGAAGTGACAGAGGAGTGTTCAGCACTGAGACATCTCTACATCACCTTCCAAGGCTCAGGGTCCATTGTGGAATAGGTGGCAATAAGAGTGTAAGAGCCAAAAGAAGGGTAGGACTGCTTACAATGCAATCTTCCAGACACAAAATGCTTGAATATCCACAACCTCACATTGCCTGTTACTATCTACACAAGGACCTCATAATAGGAGGAAATTTTGATGACATCAAAATAAGAGAGACTCATTGAGAGGGGGAGGGAATATGATGGAGAGAGTGGACTTGTTAAGGGAAAAGCGGGGATGAGGGAGAGAATTGTCATGGCTTATTGTCCTTAATTAGGGAAGTTATCAATAAGAAAGAAAGGAAAAAACAAAAACAAAACCAAAGAATCTGCCTTTAATCCCAGCACTCGGGAGGTACAGGTAGGAGGATTACCATGAGTTTGAGGCCACCCTGAGATTACATAGTGAATTCCAGGTCAGCCTGAGCTAGAGTGAGACCCTACCTCAAAAAACAAAACTAAACAACAAAATAATCTGTTTCAAAGAAAATGTTAAAATTTGTTTTAAAATATTCATTTTAAGTCTTAGAATTTCCATTGAGAAATAGAGTATAATGATCTTAATATCTCTGTCACTGTATTGTTAATAATATAAGATTACATTAACTGACAAGAAAATTACACTACTCATTATTATTCCATACATTATATATATAATACAAATATTATTGTAATTCAGTTAAATGAATGTGCTATCAACATAAATAACTCAGTGCCAACCAGATGACAAGGTGACACACAGACACTAAGGAGACAGTTCAGACAACTGGGAATCTTCCTTGTTCCTAATGGCCAAATGTGACACTCCCCGCTTTTTTCTACGGCAAGGTACCAAACCCAGGGATTTGGATTTGTTATGGAAGTACTCTACCTTTGGGCTAAATCTCCAGCCTCATTTCTTCTTTTTCGAAAGTATTGCTGAAATGAAGCAAAGTGGAGGGCATGTGGAGCTCAATAACTACCTAAAAAGTTGGACTAGAGAAACCATGATTGTTGGCCTGCTCCAACTTTCCTACAACAATCAGCCTGACTCACCCAATGAGCAAGGCACACAGGATGATCTAGTCTTTAAGACCAGCTGTACCTATAAAGTGAGTTTAAGTCTAGCCTGGGCTACTTAAGAACCTATGTCAAAACCAAGTATTTAAAAACAAGAATTGTATTTTAAAGGTGAAAAATTTGCTGAGCATGGTGGCACATGGCTTTATTCTAATAACGCAAAAGGGAAAGGTAGAAGATCACTGGGAATTCAAAGCCAGCCTGGTACTAAAACTGAGACCTTATCTCAAAAAAAAAAAAAAATGTTGGAGAGTTGGTGCACACCTTTAATCCCTGCCTTTGGGAGGGTGATGAAAGAGCATTGCAATGAGTTGGAGACTACCTTGGAACTACACAGTAACTTCAGGTCAGCCTGGACTATAGTAAGACCCTGCCACAAAAAAGACCAAAAAGATAAACAAATAACAAACAAACAAAAAAAACCCCACAAAAATTCCCTAAAAAAAAACAATAGCTTTGCATATGAGTCCCTTACGTTGAGAACATGTATACAGAGAAAATTAATCAAATGAACATGAGTTCATGAAATGAAATGAAAATTAATCAACATGAGTTATATAACAGGACAATTTTTTAGAGGCAAGGGAGAGAGAGGGGACGCGGTGCACCAGTGCCTCAGCCACTGAAATTGAACTCCAGATGCTTGCCTCACCTTTGTGAGCCTGGCTAACATGGGATCTGGAGAGCTGAACATGGACCCTTGGGCTTTCCAGGCAAGTGCCTTAATTGCTTAGCCATCTCTCCAGCTCAGAACAATCAATTTTGATAGAACATTTTAGAAATGGACGCTATGTTAATGAATACTTAGGAGCAAGGACAGCAGTTGAAAGTGATCATAAAGGAGAATACAGCAAGTCTTTGTTAGGTAAAATTGTAGTGTACCTTGAAAATGATGATGGTTGATACACAGGCATATATTTACATAGACCAGAATGAAACACACAGAGATACAATGGTGAGACCTGAATATGATCAATGATATCCTTTCAATGTAACTATTCAGATGCTAATTATGTACTTAAGTTCTGAAGGATGAAAGTAAAGGAAGATTAATAAAGAATAATATGGCCTCTCTGTATTAAACTTCAAGCAAACCTACACAATGTGGCACATGTATGTCTGAAATGTTTGCAATGGTAAGAGGTTTTGATGTGCCTGTACTCATTTCTACCTCTTTCTTTTGTCTTAGTCTCAAATAAGTAAAATATTTTTTTAAGAAGGGGGAGAGAGAGGATTAAAAAAAGTAGCAGACAGATGCACAGTTAACATATCAAAAATATTCAGAGAAAGCACTATGTAACTATTCTTATTCTCAATGAAAGCATTTACTATTTCTTTGCTTACTTACTTAGTTTTGGTTTTGAGGCAGGCTTTCATTCTGGCCTAGACTGACCTATAATTTACTCTTGTAATTCAGGCTTAGCTCAAACTCATGTTGATTCTCCTACTCAGATGCACAACTGCTAGAATTTGAGGAATGAGGCATCATGCATATCGTACAAGTACCTTTCTTTGTTATGGTACTTCATTTTTATGTGTTTCTGAGCATGTGTGCGCGTGTGTATATGCATGTATGTGAAGGTCAGCAGACAACCTGACTTGAGTATCATTGTCCGAGCATCAATGAAACAAGGTTTTTCATTTGCCTGGGCCGGGGGGTGGTTATAGCCTAGCTAGTCAATGACCAACAGAGACTCCCTGTCTTAATGTCCCCAGTACTAGGATTACAGGCATATGCTCAGACATCCTGTATTATTCCACAGGTGCAGAGGATCTGAAATCAACAAGATCAGTTGATTTCAGGGTGGTATGGTTGTAGATTGGCGATCTGAACTCAGATCCTCATGCTTGCATAGCAAGCACTTTAAGTGCTGAGCTATTTCCCTAGGCCCACAAGCTACACTTAATAACAGGTTAATAATTTAAATTAGTGTAAAAGATCTCATCACATAGACTTTTTTTTGTTTGTTTTGTTTTTGAAAGAAGAGTTTCACTTTAGTCCAGGCTGACCTAGAATTCACTATGTATTCTCAGGCTGGCCTTGAACTCATGGTGATCCTCCTACTTCTGTCTCCCGAGTGCTGGGATTAGACTTTTACAAAGTTTTTCTTTATTTGAGAGAGAGAGAAATAGGTGGGCAGGGGTGGGGGAGATAATGGATGTGCCAGGGCTCCCAGCTGCTGCAAACTCCAGAAGCATATGCCCCCTTGTGCTTATGTGGGTCCTAGGGAATCGAACCTGGGTCCTTTGGCTTTGTAGGCAAGTGCTTTAACCAAGCCATTTCTTCATCCCAGACTTTTTTTTTAATATAGACTGTTAAGACTTGAAAATTATAGATGATACAGTAGTTATTTTCTTATTGGTGCAAAGTAGAATAAATAAAAAAAAAACCTGACTACAGGCAGCTGATGAGAGGAAAACATTTATTTTAGGATTATAATCCAGAGGGGATATTTTAAAATGCCAGAGAAAAATATCACAGAATTGTCAACCAGCTTGCCTTCATATATGGGGGCAGGGAGGGATCAGCAGCTCAAGTTGATATAGCTATGAATACCCAGTAGAGCTGGACAAAATATACTTCAAGGCCCACCTAAAGTGACATACACATCCAACAAGACTCCATCCCAAAGGCTTTACTACCTGGAAGCTAAATCACACTTTAGCCTATGGCAGTTTATATTAAAAACACTGCAGGGCTGGAGAGATAGTTTAGCAGTTAAGGCACCTGCCTGCTAAGCCTAAGAACACCCATTTGATTCTCCAGGTACCATGTTTAGCCAGACGCAGTGACGCAAGCATGCGGTGTCACACTTGCCCACAAGGGGGTGCACACGTCTGGAGTTCATTCACAGTGGCTGAGAGGTTCACTGGTGCAGCCATTCTCTGTGTCTCTCTCTCTCTTAAAAAAAAAAAAAAAAAAAAAAAAAAACAAGCCGGCCGTGGTGGTGCACGCCTTTAATCCCAGCACTTGGGAGGCAGAGGTAGGAGGATCACTGTGAGTTCAAGGCTACCCTGAGAAGACAGAGTGAATTCCAGGTCAGCCTGGACTAGAGTGAAACCCTACCTCGAAAAAACCAAAAAAAAAAAAAAAAAAAGCAAAGAACACTGCAGTCTCAGCTGGACGTGGTGGCACACGCTGTTAATCCCAGCACTTGGGAGACAGAGGTAGGAGGATCATTGTGAATTTGAGGCCACCCTGAGACTACAGAGTGAATTCCAGGTCATCTTGGACTACAGTGAGATTCTAAACTTGAAAAACCAAAACCCAAAAACAAACAAACTAGATTTTTAACTATTCATTTATACCCACACAAAATAAAAAAAAAATAAAAAAGTTAAAGGACATGTAATACATTCCAAAGAACAAGATATTAATGGCATATAATTGCATTTATGGTGGGGCATTAAATCTTGGTTTGACCCATATAGGTTTATGTTTTGGATGTTTGATTGTGAAATTGTGTCACTGTTTAGAGCACTATGAATTTAGGAGGTGTAGCCTGGTGGTCAGGATAATTAGGGGCATTGGTTTGCAGATTAAAATTGGAACCAAGCCAGATGTGGTGACACAAGGCTTTAATCCTACTACTTGGGAGGCAGAGGTAGGAGGATTGTCAGGCCATCTGGAGATGACATAGTGAATTCCAGGTCAGTCTGGGCAAGAATGAAACTCTACCTCAAAACAAAGCAAACAAACAAACAAAAAAAAAACAAACACAACAACAACAATAAAACACCTTGGAACCCAGGTTCTCCTTTGCTTTATGTATCTTGTCTTAAATGACACATTCTCATGTCACCTAGATGTTATGGTGTTACGGCAATGGGCTTGGGGTCAAATTACAATTGACTAAACCATGTTAAAACGTGATTTAAAACAAAGAATTCTACCCTCAGGTTGTTTCTGTCAAATACTGCATCACAGCGACATGAATATAACAATACAGTGGTCTCTTTCTGTACCCCATTACTTCCATAACACATGGACTTACTATTGATGTACAGTTCTTTTTTATGACTACTCCCAGAATTCCTCCTAACTCCACCAGTACAACACAATATTGGGGATATAGACATGTCAAGCAAACATCAGCTTTATCACATGGGGGATATGGGTCAAAACATATACTCCGGTCCAGGCTGACCTGGAATTAACCATGTAGTCTCACATAGTGCTGGGATTGCTGAGCAACTATTTGCTGAGCAACTATGCTTACAATTTCCCAAGGACTCCAAAAATGACATTTCAATGATTTATTTCCCAAACATAAAAAATGTAAGGTTGGCAACAATAATACAGACTATTAATCCAAAAATAAGGAAGATTAAGGAAGATAATGAATCTAACTTGAACTTCAATATAAGTTCAAACACTGCATAGGCATTGTTGCCAAAATAATCAATTGGGAATTTTTTCACAGACCACAATAAAAGCAAGGCCCTTGTCCAATTAGACAGTCTATGTTTCCTACAATCTCTCCAGTTGCTTGTATTTACAACTCATCTATACACATAAATGTTCAGTATGTGGATGTGAATGATGGCACGTGAATATGTTCACATTTGCTCATTAATATAGAATGCACTAAGCAAACTGCCACTGAGGGATATCAAAAGTCGACCAGTTGTTTCATTTCAAGTGGATTCTCAATTCCATAAGTGATTTTATGCCTTCTATTTAGACAATGTGGATGAATTTCTATTTGATATTTCTCAAATTTTCAGGAATTTTGGATGACACATTCTATATATTCTTAAGGCTTGCATTTATGAGCCTATTATCAACAATGAGGTATACCTGATGAATGAAAGCTTTCTGTCATTCTGTGTATTAGTATAGCTTCTCATCTGAATGAGTTCTGATATTTACTGACTTGTGAGTTACAGAAAGCATTAGCATATAAGGCTTCTCACCTCTATGAACTAGATGTGTGAAGGTGTGCCTTCCAGGAAAAACCTTTAACATCTTAGGACTATTCACTGGTATAAGTTTTTGATGTGGTCAGCGGTCATTTGTAAGAAAGCTTCTAAACATTTTATACATTAGGGCTTCTTCCTAATATGAGTTCTCTGGTGACGAGTGAGGTGCTCCTTGCGAATGAAAGCTTTCCCACATTCTATACATGTATGGTGTTTCTCACCAGAATGACTTCTGTGATGTCTAGTGAGTTGTTTCTTGCAGTAGAAAGCTTTCCCACATTTCATACATCCATAGGGCTTCTCACCTGTATGCATTCTCTCATGCACAGTGAGTTCGGACCTGATGAAGAAAGCTTTCCCACATTCTGTACATTTATATGCCTTCTCACTTGTATGGATTCTCTGATGTTTAATAAGGCTTCCTTTGGTGGCAAAAGCTTTCCCACATTCCTTACATTCGTAAGGCTTTACACCTGTATGAGTTCTGTGATGTATAGACAGTTGTGACTTGTAATAGAAAGCTTTGCCACATTCTGTACATTCATAGGGCTTCACACCTGCATGAATTCTAAGATGTGTAACAAGTTGTGACTTCTCATAGAAAGCTTTGCCACACTGTGTACATTCATGTGGCTTCTCACCTAAATGAGTTCTTTGATGCTTAATAAGGTTTCCTTTGGTGGTTAAAGCTTTCCCACATTCTGTACATTTATATTTCTTCTCACCAGAATGACTTCTATGATGTCTAGAGAGTTGTTTCCTGCAGTAGAAGGATTTCCCACATTGTACACATTCATATGGTTTCTCGCCTGTATGGAAACGCTCATGTACCTTAAGCTGTGATTTGGTATAGAAAGCTTTCTCACATTCTGTACATTTGTATGGCTTCTCACCTGTGTGGGCTCTTTGATGTTTACTGAGATCTGTCTTGTCATAGAAAGCTTTCCCACAATCTGTACATTCATAGGGCTTCTCACCTGTATGAGTTCTTTGGTGTTTAATAAGGTATCCTTTGGTGGTGAATGCTTTTTCACATCCTGTACATTTATAGTACTTCTCATGAGAATGATTTCTATAATGTCTAGTGAGTTGTTTCATGCAGTAGAATGACTTTCCACATTGCAGACATTTGTAGGGCTTCTCACCTGTATGTATTCTCTCATGTGCACTAAGTTGTGACTTCATGTAGAAAGCTTTCCCACATTCTGTACATTCATAAGGCTTCTCGCCAGTATGAGTTTTGTGATGTGAAGTGAGTTTTGACTTGGCATAGAAAGCCTTACCACACTGTATACATTCATAAGGTTTCTCACCCATATGAGTTCTCTCATGAATAGTGAGGTATGCTTTGCTAGTGAAAGCTTTCCCACATTCTGTACATTCATAGGGCTTCGCACCCATATGGGACCTTTGGTGACGAAGGAGGTGTTCCTTGCGAGCAAAAGCTTTCCCACATTCTGTACATTCATGGCGTTTCTCACCAGTATGACTTCTATAATGTCTTGTGAGCTGATTCTTGCAGTAGAAAGATTTTGCACATTCTTCACATTCATAGGGCTTCTCACCAGTATGAGTTCTCTCATGAATAATGAGGTATGCCTTACTAGTGAAAGCTTTCCCACATTCTAAACATTCATAGTGTTTCTTACCGATATGATGAGTGAGGTGCTCCTTGCTAACTAATGCTTTGCCATATTCTGGAAATTCATGTTGCTCCCCAGAATGATATCCATGATATCTAGTGAGTTGTTTCTTGCAGCAGGAAGATTTACCATGTTCTGTACGTCCACAGTGCTTCTCACTTGTATGAGTTCTGGAAGGTACAGTGTGGTGGGAATTCAAGAACATTTCCCTGCATTCCTTACCCTCATATCCCATATTCTCTCGTCTATGAATTCTCTGATGTTTCCTGAGGGTTGAGTTGTAATACAAATCCTCTTTGACGGTGTGAGACATAGGATTTCGGTGGCGTAATTCTTGATAAGACTTCCTCACACGTGCTTTACGTTCATAGGATTTTGTCCCTTCGTAGGTATCCTGATGTACTTTTAGTTCAGTCTAGAGATAAAAGAACTTGTTATATTTTTTTTACCCACAGGCTTATAGCTAGCATGTATTTCCCGATGTTTTGTGAATTATGATTCCTTAGTGCAATACTTCTCACAATTAACTTTTCTCTCCTGTATTGACACTGTAATTTAGAGAACATTATATTCAATGGATTGCTTCCTTACACAATCCACTTCTTGAGCTATAACATAACTACCACCTAGACAGGGAATTTCTATTGTTCACTGGATTTATGACAAATATCATTAATATTAAACTTCTTTGGGAGCCAATATGGTATTTGTTTAGAATTATGACCTGGTCAAATATATTAAATGGCTGAGAAAATGGCTCAGTGGATAAAGGTGTATGATTGCAAGCTTGTTGGCCCAAGTTTAATTAACCAGCAGAGAAATAAAGCTGGTCACAATGTTGTGCACATATCTGTGATATCCACTTGACTACACCAAATAAGATAGTCTATAAGCACATGGGATACATAGACTAATGCATGCATGAAACAAAAATGACAAAACAACAAAGGAAGAGCATTTCTTAAACACTCAAGAGGAAACCTGCATGATATTCTCAGACATCCATGCAATTGTGATGTCATGTCCATGCCCATATTCATACATACAAAAAATACTAAAATATATTGAAACCATCACTGTGAAATGTGATTGTTTTTAATAAAGTTTAAAATGTTTAATATGTCTAAAAGGCTTGAAAGACACAATAAAATTGTTAGGTATTTCTCAATTCCACATCTTGTCAGGCTCCTTATGGAAAAATAGCACATTCCGGCATGTGTTTCTTTTTTTAGTTTTAATTTCTTAAAAAATATTTTATTATTTATTTATTTATTTGAGAGAAAGAGGCAGATAGAGATAGTGGCCTCCAGCCACTGCAAACGAATGCCAGATACATGCTCCACCTTTCACATCTGGGTTGCATGGGTCCTGGGGAATTGAACCCAGGTTCCTTAGGCTTCACAGACAAATGCCTTAACCACTAAGCCAAATATCCAGCCCCAGTAATGTTTCTTTAAGAAATGTGTGCAAGTGTCATGTGCATACACACATATGCACATTTTGACCAGGCATCAATATTAATGTATCTTCTGAATGGTTCTGCTATTGATTTTTGGAGACAGGATCTTACACTGAACCAGAATCTTGCCATCTTCCCAGAGATGGGGACAAAAAAAAGACATGATGAGATACTTTGAGTTTTACATGGGTATTGTGGATCCAAACTCAGAACTTCAGATTTCTATAGCAAGCACTTTAATATCTGAGCCATTTCCCCAGGACTGCATTAAGTTCTTTAGGAAACATTACTGAATAGTGTTCACGTGCTACAAATAGATTTGAAATATATTAAGAGCACACAAGAAATCTGTTGATATGTAATAGATTTTGATGAATAAAATGCTGAGAAACAAAATTGTTTTACTTACTTCAATCATTTTTTCATTTAGGGTCTTGTTGTTGGTGATTCCAGTTTGCCATAAATGTCTCTTGTGATTTTCCTGGCTGGTGTCAATTGGGCCAGTCACTTAATGAACATCAAATGATATTAAAAATATCATTATGCGTCATTTTGTGGAATTCTATTGCAATAGTGTATGTCACTATTCTTATAAAAATTATACATACTGAGCTGACCTAACTGTATTCAGTCCTTTATAAATTATTAAATTTCTTTGTTTTTCACCCTGTTTAACACATGAAGATAAACTAGTCACCAACTTCTCAGCTGTTGCTAAACAGTACCTTTCACCTGTAGTTTTCTCAATTGTTTCTTTTCTCTATTGTATTAAAGACATAAATATCCTGTACCCTCTTTCACATGTCAAATGAAAAGATTTCCTTGCCGAGCATGCCCAGCACTCAGGAGGCAGAGATAGGAGGATTGCTGTGAGTTCGAGGCCATCCTGAGACTACATAGTGAATTCCAGGTCAGCCTGGACTAGAGTGAAACCCTACCTCGAAAAACCAAACCAAAAAAAAAAAAAAAAAGAAAAAAGATTTCCTTCAACTGCCTATATTTAGGATGCAGATAGGGACAGTGAGCTGTATGTAGGCTTCTGCAATGTTCCCCAGGATAAGGGAGTGGATTGACTCATGAAGATGATTATTGATTACATAAAGCTGAAGTAATACATTGATATCATAAATGCTGTTGCCCTCAATCTTATTATTATAGTAAAACAGTTGACATAACACATGATGAAACATTTTAAGGCTTCACTGTATAATTTTAGCATTATTCTTTACTGTCTCTTTAGATAATGATTCTTGGGATCAACTAACTGGTGTATATTTTAAATAGGTGGGTGGGACAGAACCTGCAGAGATTCTCCCTACACTGTAAAGTTTCTTTGCATGGATCAGAGCATACATGGGCTCAAGAGATTGGTTGGTGGTTAAGGTGCTTGCCTGCAAAGCCAGAGGATCCGGGCTTAATTCCCCAGAACCCATGCAAGCCAGATGTTCAAGGTAGCACACCCATTCTCTATCTGCCTGTTTCTCTCTCAAATAAATAAATAAATAAATAAATAATTATTTTTAAATCTACCAAAAGACAGGTGTGGTGGTGCATACCTTTAATTGCAGTACTTGAAAGTTGTTTTTTTTTTTTTTTTTTTTTAAATCGTTGAGGAAGGGTCTCACTCTAGCTCAGGCTGACTGGAATTCACTATGTAGTCTCAGGGTGGCTTTGAACTCATGTCAATCCTCCTACCTCTGCCTCCCAAGTGCTGGGATTAAAGGCGTGCACCACCACACCCGGCTAATTGCAGTACTTGGGAGGCAGAGGTAGGAGGATCGATCACTGTGAGTTCAAGGCCACCCTGAGACTACATAGTGAATTCTAGGTCAGCATGGGCTAGAGTGATATCTGAGTATAAAAATTCCTCAAACTTGTCTTCAGTTTCATCTATATCTTTTTTTTATTTTTAACTTTTATTTATTTATTTATTCATTTATTTGCAAGCAGAGAGAGAAGAGAGGCAGACAGAGAGAGAATGGGCATGCCAGGGCCTCTAGCCACTGCAAATGAACTCCAGATGCAGGTGCCCCTCACACATCTGGCTTATGTGGGTCCTGGAGAATTGAACCGAGATCCTTTGGCTTTGCAGGCAAACGCCTTAACCACTAAGCCATTTCTCCAGCCCTCATTTATATTCTTTTACATGAACTACTTCATTTTTTGCTTCTCAATGAATGCTTAGTATATTGAGCTTTTCCCATGATTTCAGTTTAAATTTTTTTTCAGAATCTATTTACAAACCACAATGACATATTTTCCCTGTAAGCAATAAATTAATATGTAAATGATCTATTCATTTGAATACTCTTTCAGGTAAGTGATCATTAACAATTATACTGGAATTTTGGGTCAGAGACTTTATCCACATCCACGTTTTTCCACATTTTTAGAACCAGTTGAGAAGGTAAAATATTCTTGGCCTTTTTATTTATTTATTTATTTTGCTATAATTACTGAGTTTCCATATTTCCATTCATGCAATTATGTGCACACATAACTCTTCCCATTTCATGAAAAAGCTTTTCTTTGTCAACAGCCCAGATCTGCAGCCTCAAATTCCAGCATTACTTCCAGGTAAGGGGGCATGTGTGTCTGAGGTGTATGTGTGGTGCATACACATGTGATGCTCCATATATTAGCCTGCAACAGGTTCCACCTATATACAGTTGCTGGAGGGGAATATCAAGTGTCCTTCATTGCTCTCCTCTAATACAGGCATTTTTACTGGAGCCAGCATCTCTCACTGATCTCAGAGCATGCCATTTTTTTGTGACCTCTACAATTCTCCAATCTCTGTTTCACATTGGATTGGGGCTACATGGCTGGTGGCTGTGCTGGCTATTTATGTGTGCCCTGAGGAGTGCATGCAAGTGTTTTCTCAGGTCTCCGGTTCTTAGTCTTGCCCAGAAAGTGCTATTAGCCACTGAGTCATCTCTCTGGCCCACAAAAGACTATTCTGATGTGATTAAGGTTTTAAACACAGTTGTTTGCATGTACATAATTTGTTATTAATATAAACCTTCAATTAGAGAGGGTAAACTCCTAATCCATTAACACCGTAAAGCTTGAAATGAAAGAACAGCAACATCAATAATAGTTATCTAAGGAACTCCAAAGGCAGTAAATCTGGGGGCTAGGGAAATGACAATAAGCCGGGTGTAGTGGCACACACCTTTAATCCCAGCACGTGGGAGGCAGAGGTAGGAGGATCACCATGAGTTTGAGGCCACCCTGAGACTACATAGTTAATTTCAGGTCAGCCTGGATCAGAGTGAGACCCTACCTCGCAAAACCAAAACCAAAAAAAAACACAATATAAGAAAAGAGACCAATTTTCCAGATGAACATAAATGCAAAAATTCTCAAAAAGACACTAGCAAAATAAACCCAAGAACACATTAAGAAAATCATCCACCAATCAAGACAAACTAGACTTTATACCAGGCATGCAAAATTGGTTCAATATTTATGAATCAATAAATATAATATCTAAGTAAATTTTAGAATGGCAATCACATGATTAACTTAAATGATGCAGAAAATGTACTCAATAACGGCTAACCTAGCTTCATGATGAAAGTCCTGGGGGAAATAGGAATAAATGGAATATAGATCAAAATAATAAGGTCAGGGGCTGGGGAGATAGCTTAGGGTTTAAAGGTTCTTCCTTACAAAGCCTGCTGGCCTGGGTTAGATTCCTCAATACATACATGAAGACAGATGTACAAACAGGTACATGCATCTGGAGTTTGTTTGCAGTGGCAAGAGACCCTGTCAAACCTATTCATTCTCTCTATATATGCTCACCATCACCATTATAATAAAGAAAGAAAAATAGAGAACATTTCTCTAAAATTGGTGACATGATAAGGATGCCTACTCTATCCATTTCCATTCAATTCAGTGCTTTAAAATTCTAGGTAGAGCAATAACACAAGAGGTCATAAAAGGAATATAAATAGGAAAAAAAGAAATGAAACTATCCATATTTGCAGATAAAGTGATTCTATACTTGCTGGGCATGGTGGCACATGCATTTTATCCTAGCACTGGGGAGGGAGAGGTAGGAAGATCACTGAGTTCAAGGCCAGCCTGAGAATACATAGTGAATTCCAGGTCAGCCTGAGCCAGCGTGAGACCCTACCATTATGTGAATTAATAGACAATTCACATAAAAGGGAACACAAAGCCAGGCGTGGTGGCGCACACCTTTAATCCCAGCACTCAGGAGGCAGAGGTAGGAGGATCACCGAGAGTTCGAGGCCACCCTGAGAATACATGGTTAATTCCAGGTCAGCCTGAGCTAGTGAGACCCTACCTCAACCCCCCCCCAAAAAAGGGGGGGAGAGAACAATCAAGGATAAAATCTAAAAAGCTACAATAGAGCCAAGCATGCCTTTAATCCCAGCATTTGGGAGGCAGAGGTAGGAGTATTGCCATGAATTTGAGGCCACCCTGGGAATACAGAGTGAATTCCAGGTCAGCCTGGGCTACAGTGAGACCCTACCTCGAAAAACCAAAAAAAACAACAACAAAAACAAACAAAACAAACAAATATATATATATATATTATAATAATTATCATCATCATCTAAAAGGAGCCGGGTGTGGTGGCTTTTAATCCCAGCACTTAGGAAGCAGAGAGGATAGTCGTGAGTTCAAGGCCACCCTGAGATGACATAGTGAATTCCAGGTCAGCCTGGACTAGTGAAACCCTACCTTGAAAAACCAAAAAAAAAAAAAAAAAAAAAAAAAAAAATCAAAGTTTATATGTGGATTGAATCAATCTAGCAAAACATGCTCCAGAAGGAGATGGGTTGATATGGGTAATCTATCCTAAAACTGTAGAAGCGAAGCATTTGATGTACTAGAATATCTGCCTTGAGGACTGAGTTTGGATAAAAGTTGTTGAAAACAGCTCAATATGACCAATAGTATATGATACTGAGCTCTTTTCTTGCTGACCTCTGTTGCTCAATATGCATACACTTACTTGGGAGGTTCCAAACTGAAGCTTCTGGTACTTTCTGTAGTCCAAATCCATGCTCCAACTTGAAGATCAACTTGGGCTTTGTTATGCAGCGTCCTGTAAGTGGAAAATGATATACAAATTATGCCAGAGGGCAAAGTGAGGTGGAATAATGAAAGATAATAATAATAATAACGCTCCAATTTAGTACCTGAGCTATAGTCAATGAATCAGATACTTTCATTAGACAAGTACTGGGTTTGATTCCCCAGTACCCAAGTACAGCCATATGCATAAAGTGACACATGCCTCTGGAGTTCATTTACTCATCTGTCGGGGCTAGAGACTCTGATGCACCTATTCTCTCTCACTATCTGCTGGGCAACGTGGCAAATGTGGTGGCACATGCCTTTAATCCAAGAGCATTTGGGAGGCAGATATAGGAGGATCGCTATCTGTCTGAGGCAAGCCTAAGACTACATAGTGAATTCCAGGTCAGCCAGGGCTAGAGAGAGACCCTACCTCAAAGAACCCATAAGCATGGTGGCGCACGCCTTTAATCCCAGCACTCAGGAGGCAGAGGTAGGAGGATCACTGTGAGTTTGAGGCCAGCCTGAGACTACATAGTAAATTTCAGGTCAAAATGGCTAGAGTGAGACCCTATCTTGAAAAACCAGAAAGTTGGACATAAGCTCAGCAGTTAAGGTGCTTGCCAGCAAAGCCTGATGGCCTGCGTTTAATGCCCTAGCACATGTGAAGCAAGCACAAAGTGGCACATGAATCTAGAGTTCGTTTGCAATAACAAGAGGACCTGGTAAATTCAGTTTTTCTCTTTCTTTCCTTGCAAAAAAATTTTAAAGGGCTGGAGAGATGGCTTAGTGGTTAAGGCGCCTGCCTGCTAAGCCTAAGAATGCTGGTTCCAATCTCCTGCGGTTCCAATCTCCAGGTCCCACGTTTAGCCAGATGCAAAGTGACGCAAGGGCACAATGCTGCATTTGACCACAAGGGAGTGCACGCATCTAGATTTCATTTGCAGCAGCTGAGAGGCTGCTGGCCTGCCCATCTCTATCTGTCTTCATCTCCCTCTCTGTCTCTCTCCAAAAAAAATAATAATAATAAAAATAAAAAAATTTTTTTTTACAAAAACAGTTGGACATGATCATACAGACCTGTAACCCTTGTCCTAATGTGGGTGAACACAAAAGAACCACAGGGATACACTGAGACTACTTCTCAAAGAAGGAAGAAATGTGAAAGAGAAAGATAGGCATATTAGGACACACACATGCCTCATGCATAGTACACCCATACACACACCAAAAATATTTATAGGGGAAGAGCTCAGATAATGAAATGAAAAAAAAAAAAAAACTAAATTTAAGAGTTAAATGATTTCCTCAAAGCTCAACTGATGAACTGGAGAAAAAACTCTTGAGCACAAATCTAGTTAAAACTAACCTCAGGGGGGCTGGAGAGATGGCTTTGCAGTTAAATGCTTGCCTGTGAAGCCTAAGGACACAGTTTTGAGGCATGATTCTCCAGGCCCCATGTAAGCCACATGCATCTAGAGTTTGTTTGCAGTGGCTGGAGGCCCTGGCACGCCTGTTCTCTACCTACCTGCCTATTTCTGTACCTCTCTCTCTCAAATAAATAAATAAAAATAAAATATTTTTTTAAATGTATTAAAAAAAATAACCTTTTGGGCCGGGCATGGTGGCACATGCCTTTAATCCCAGCACTCAGGAGGTAGAAGTAGGAGGATCACTGTGAGGCCACCCTGAGATTACACAGTGAATTCCAGGTCAGCCTATGCTAGAGTGAGACCCTACAAAACAAAACACCCTTAGAAAATAAAATATTAAAAGATATATAGGGGCTGGAGAGATGGCTTAGTGGTTAAGGCACTTGCCTGCAAAGCCTAAGGACCTATGTTCAACTCTCCAGCTCCCTCGTTAGCCAGACACACAAAGGGGAGGCAAATGCAAGGTTGTACATGCCCACTAGGTGGCGCATGTGTCTGGAGTTTGATTTTAATAGATCTGAGGCCCTGGCATGCCAATTATCTTTCTCCCTCTCTTTCAATATTTAAAAAAAATTGCCATATATATATACACATATATATATATACACACACACACACACACATACATACATACATACAGAGAAGTCATCAGTGGAGATAAACAACAGTGGACACTGCCAGCCAGGCAAAATAAGCCAACAGATGCAATAGTGGCATGTCTGTTATGGGGGAAACCAACCACTCTCCAATTGGACTGGAGACTCGCTCCATGGGAGAGAATACATACTTGATACTAAAAACCTATGACAGGGTAAGGCATAAGCACTCGGGAGGCTGGAGTAAGAGGATCACTGTGAGTTCAAGGCCACCCGGAGACTACATAGTGAATTCTAGGTCAGCCTGGGTTACAGTGAGACCCTCCCTCAGCACCCCCCTCCCAGCACAAAAAGTGGAAAAACTGACTAGGGATGCAATTTTTCAGAAACACAGCTATCCAAGAGCCACCTTTGCCTCAAGAACCCCAGGAATCTTACTTTTATCTCAAAGTAGAATTAATGTAATCTTTCTTTGGGCCATGAACTCTTTACATTAGTGGTCAATAGATGTTGCTTCAATGCCCGCTCCCCCGCCCCGGCCAGTAAAGTCAACAAAATACATCACACAAAAAGAAAAATCAGATCTATTCTCACTCTGCTTGCAAGCCAAAGTTGACCTGAAAGAAGCAGACAATAAAAAAGTGGTTACCAGACTGTGGCAAAGGTATAGAGAATAGAATGCAAGGATAGGTACTTTTGCTGGGGAACATATAGAAGTGATAAATAATTTATAATGTGCTAGAGAAATACATTTATGGTAGATAGCAACTACATGAATATTTCAAATACCTATCAGAAACTTTATATGTTCCCAATAGAAACAAGTAATACCTGAGCTGACTTTGAGGTTACATATTCATGCTATTATTACACATTATTTTAGTGTCCTGTAAAGCTACTATGTTCTCCATAAACATATGCTATTACCATGTGTCAGTTAAAATGCCACTGCTGGGCATGGTGGCGCACACCTTTAATCCCAGGACTTGGAGGATCGCTGTGAGTTTGAGGCCACCCTGAGACTACAGAGTGAATTCCAGGTCAGCCTGGGCTAGAGTGAGACCCTACCTCAAAACCAAAAAAAAAAAAAGTTAACACTGATTTATATATTCATCAACAAAAAAGAAAGTAATTGTTATGAGAGTTACAGGGAGTTAGTCTCACCCAAGAACACTAGGCTTCTGTAGTTCTCCAGCATCACATCCCTGTAGAGGGTCCTCTGGGCAGCATCCAGCTCCTGCCACTCCTCCAAGGTGAAATCCACAGACACGTCCTCAAATGATATGGACCCCTGCAATGACACATTTCTCTTCGACCTAAGTCCTCAGCCTTGGGAAGAAATGGTGGGAATTTACTCTATTCTGTCTTCTTATAAGTGTCATTTGATTTGTAATATGGGAGAAAGAAGTCAATACAAATGCCTTACCTGAGTTAATATAGGAACTCAAGAAAATGTGATTAAAATTTTCCATTGAATTACAACATAAACAAAATCTGTAGCCCATTTTTACCACACGGAAACATCCAGGTCCATGAGGTATGCCCATGCATAGTCTATTTGATGGAATAGAGACTAAATGCCCAAGCTCCTGGGATCAGCATATATTCATATCCCCTAGATCTCAGAAAAACATGGTTTTAAGTGGGCATCCAACCAGTCCCTTGGTCTAAAATCTCCAGCAGTAACACAAGAGAAAAGAACATTTATACAGCCTTTTCCAGGGGCTCTTTGACAGTCTATATGCTAAAAAATTTTCAGCAGAGATTAAATTCATCAAAACATGATTTTTGTGAAGCCAGGCGTGGTGGTGCATGCCTTTAATCCTAGCACTCGGGAGGCAGAGATAGGAGGATCGCCGTGAGTTCCAGGCCACCCTGAGAATACAAAGTAAAGTCCAGGTCAGCCTCAGCTAGTGAGACCCTACCTTGAACCCCCCCCAAAAAAAAACCCCAACATGACTTCATGAAGACTCTAGATGCCTGTCACCATGACTATGTCAAAAACAATGCTTGGGAAGCTGGACATGGTGGCACACGCCTTTAATCCCAGCACTTGGGAGGCAGAGGTAGGAGGATTGCCGTGAGTTCAAGGCCACCCTGAGACTACACAGTGAATTCCAGGTCGGCGTGGGCCACAGTGAGACACTACCTCCAAAAAAAAAAAAAAAAAAGTGCTTGAGAAGACAAGGGGCATTCAAACAGGAAACCATAGTACACAGACATTTTACAAAGTAGTATGCTGGTTCTTCAAAACTTTAAATATAGACCTGCCATATGATGTAACAATCACCATTGTAAGTACATACCAAAAGATACCAAAATCTGAGTGTCAAAAAGAGCTTCACATCCATGTTCACTCTAACAGTCCAGATAAGGAAATAACTGAGGTGACTCTTAGTAACGGTACAGGATGTCCAGGTGACCCTGAGAAGCCCCACACCCCATCTCAAGCTGCTGTGGAGGAGGGGCCACGGGGCTGATAGGCACTAGAAGCTCCAGAAGACCAGAGACATGACTGCTGTGGGCACCTGGTATCAGGCACTTCTGATGTCTGAGGCCCAGAAGGACCAGAGATGAGAAGACATCATCCTACAAAGTTTGCAGGTGGGAAGCTCAACCCAAAGGCATCCTGATAAAATGCCTGCCTAGGGAAGACAGGAGAAGTACAAAGATTGTTTATATAATCTTGAAAGGCTTCTTCTCAGGTGAAATATTCACAAACAATCCAAATCTTCAACAACCCATCGCTCCAAGATTCAGAGAATAAATGACAACATACTGTTTGAAATACACCATAAGTAACAAACAGATGATTATACTATTAAAAGGGGACTTTGATATATGGGAGGAGCAATTTTAGGACTGGGTTGTTAGATATAGATGGAGCTAGAAATCCTACTTAGGGTTCTCCTCCCTATACATTTGTCCTATGGGAAAGACATGAGGCAGCTAAGGGTAGGTCCCTGACTCTAAATCCTCTGTTCCCAGCAGTGGAGGGGAGGCTATATGAACACTGGAACAATCCTGATGAGAATCAGGATTGAGGGAATCAGAGGCCCCTACAAAATGGATCTAATTCTTAGCTCCCTTTCACTTTCCCTCCCACTGATTTCTGCTTGATCAAAAGGGACATCTCTCTCACCTACACCAAAGCAAGTCCTTAAACTGCTCATTCAGTCAGCCCAACTGGCACACCAGAAGCTCCATACTGCTGGTTGCTGCAGCTGAAGTTTCTTTCAGAAATCTCTACACAAATGAAGCTTGGATTCTTGACTTTGCCAAAGAAAAGAATTTCAGAAAAAAAAATTTCAGAAAGAGCCAGTATAGACTTTTAGTTTAAATTAATTTTTCTGATTCAGACTTATATATTCCTGTCGGACCTTGTACAACACTTTTTTTTTGTTGTTGTTGTTTGAGACAGGGTTTCCCTAGGCTGCAGTTTGGTCCAGAATGAATTACTACAGGGGCTGGTTTTGAACTTTCACTACTTCTTCCTGTCTCAGCCTCAGAAGCCAGGATTGCAGGCCTATGCTTATCTGGCTCAGGAGTGAGGGTGGAACCTAGATCTAGGCCCTCTCTCATGTGTCTCACAGCAATGAGGAGGACATCAAAAGATTAGAAGGAAATTAGTGGGAAAGGGTGACGCGTTGGCTCAGATTCTCTTGGAATTCTGCATTCTCAGTTAATCATCCACAGAGCTGCGTGCTGTCCCTGAGCAGGAATCCATATCCACGTTCAGAGTGTCAGAAGAGATACATGACTGAGAATATACAGAGATAGGGAGTCAAAAAGGGACAAAGAGCTGAATGTGGTGGCACAAACTTTTAATCCCAGCACCCAGGATGCAGAGGTAGGAGGATCACTATGACACCAAAGCCATCCAGGGACTATAGAATGAGTTCCAGGTCAGTCTGGACGAGAGTGAGACCCTACCTTGAACCTGCCCTCCCTACCCCCCCTGCCAAAAAAAGGGACAAAAGCTTGGATTGGTGGATTATGCATATAAATGCATAGAAGGCTCACAAGCCTAAGGCAGGATGATTTCCATAAGCTTGAGGGCAGCCAGGGCTACAAAGTCAGCAGATGGCTGATGGGTAGAAGCCATAGCTGTGCAAGCATGACAAACTGAGTTCAATACCCAGTATCCACATAAACAGCTGGACAGGGTTATGGGGAAAATCAATCATTCTCTAACTGGACTGGAGGCCTGCTCCACAGGAGGAAATACATGCCTGGTACTGAAAACCTAGTCAAAAGCCTATGATGGGCTGGAGATGGCTTAGTGGTTGTTTGCCTGCAAAGCCAAAGGACCCTGGTTTGATTCTCCAGGACCCACATAAGCCAGATGCACAAGGCGGCGCATGCATCTGGAGTTTGTGTGTAGTGGCTGGAGGCCCTGGAACACCCATTCTCTCTCTCTTTATCTGCCTCTTTCTCTCTCTTAAATAAATATTTTTTTTTTAAGTTTGAATTCCAGGTCAGCCTGAGCTAGAGCAACACCCTACAATGAAAATCAAAACAAAACAAAACAAAACAAAACAAAACAAAACAAAACAAAACAAAACAAAGCCCAGCTGGTGGTGCATGCCTGTAATCCCAGCATTTGGGAGGCAGAGGTAGGAGGATCACTGTGAGTTTGAGGCCACCCTGAGATTAATAGTGAATTTCAGGTTCACTTGGGCTGGAGTGAAACCCTACCTTGAAAAAAAAAAAAAGCATGGCTGTGCACACTTGTAGCAACAATGCTAATGGGAGCAGAGACATGAAGATGGCTGGGGCTTGGGGGTCAGCTTGCCAGTTTTACTAAAAAATAGCTTAAGGGTTGGAGGGATGGCTTAGTGGTTAAGGTGTTTGGCTGCGAAGCCAAAGGACCCAGGTTTGATTCCTTAGGACCCATGTTAGCCAGATGCACAAGGGGGTGCATGCGTCTGGAGTTTGTTTGCAGGGGCTGGAGTCTCTGGCGCACCCATCCTGTCTTTCTCTCTGCCTCTCCCTCCCTCTCTCTCAAATAAATAAGTAAAATATAAAATTTTATTTTAAATGGGGAAAAAATAGCTCAAGGTGGGTGTAATGGTGCATTCCTTTAGTCCTATCACTTGGGAGGCTGAGGTAGGAGAAGGGCTGAGTGTGAAGGCAGGCTGGGGCTATAGAGTAAGACCCTGACTCAAAAATAAAATAAAATCCCAGCACTCGGGAGGCAGAGGTAGGAGGATCGCCATGAGTTCGAGGCCACCCTGAGACTACATAGTGAATTTCAGGACAGCCTGAGCCAGAGTGAGACCCTACCTCAAAAAAAAAAACAAAAAAAACCAAAAATAAATAAATAAATAAAATAAAATAAAATAAAAAGCCAGATGTGGTGGTGCACATTTTTAATCCCAGCACTAGAGAGGTAGAGGTAGGAGGATTGCAGTGAGTTTGAGGCCACCCTGAAATTACATAGTAAATTCCAGGTCAGCCTGAGCTACAGCAGGACCCTACCTCAAAAAAAAAAAAAAACCAACAAAACAAAACAAAACAAAAAAACCCAAGGTAAATAAATTAATTAATTAATTAAATAAAATAAAAGAAAGAAAGAAAATGGAAGAGCGAGCTGGGTATATAGTGGCACTCTAGAGACTGGAGTATGAAGATTGGCTTGAGCTTAATGTAAGCCTGGGTTTTAGAGTAAGGTCCAGACCATTTTAGGCAAGAATGAAACCCTGTCTCAAATAAAAAAAAAAAAAAAAGAGAGAGACAGAAAAGTGATAGAGAAGACCACTTGTTCTCCTCAAGCCGCACTTCACACAAACATTCAAATAAATAAATAGCAATAAAAAACAGAGTAGAAGCCGGGCGTGGTGGCGCACACCTTTAATCCCAGCACTCGGGAGGCAGAGGTAGGAGGATCGCGAGAGTTCGAGGCCACCCTGAGACTACATAGTTAATTCCAGGTCAGCCTGGACCAGAGTGAGACCCTACCTTGCAAAACCAAAAAAAAAAAAAAAAACCAGAGTACAAAGCTGGGTGTGGTGGCGCACACCTTTAATTGCAGCACTCAGGGGGCAGAGGTAGGAGGATCGCCATGAGTTCAAGGCCACCCTGAGCCTACATAGTTAATTCCAGGTCAGCCTGAGCTAGAGTGAAACCCTACCTCAAAAAACAAACAAACAACAAACAAACAAAAAACAGAAGAGAGGGTTGGAGAGATGGCTTAGCAGTTAAGGCACTTGCCTTCAAAGCCTACGAACCCATGTTTGACTCCCCAAATCCCACATGAGCCAGACACACACACAAGGTCATGCATGTGCACAAGGTGACACACATGTCTTGAATTTGATTGCAGTGGCTGGAGGCCCTGGCATGCCAATTCTCTCCCTGCACTCTCACATTAAAAAAAAAAAAAAAAAAAAAAAAAAGAGTAAGCCGCCAGGCATGGTGGCACATGCCTTTAATCCCAGCACTCAGGAGGCAGAGGTAGGAGGATCACTGTGAGTTCAAGGCCACCGTGAGAGTAGAGAGTGAATTCCAGGTCAGCTTGGGCTACAGCGAGACCTTACCTCAAAAAAAAAAAAAAAAAGAAAAGAGTAGAGGGCTGGAGAGATGGCTGAGTGGTTAAGTGCTTGACCGTGAAGCCTAAGGACCCCAGTTCGAGGCTCGATTCCTCAGTACCCACATAAGCCAGTTGCACAAGGTGGCACATGCATCTGGAGTTCGTTTATAGTGGCTGTAGGCCGTGGTGTGCCCATTCTGTCTCTCTCACTCTCTGTCTGTCACTGTCAAATAAAGAAAGAAAAATAAACAAAAAAAAATTTAAAAAAAGAGTAGAGCTTAAGGGAACAAGGGAGAATGGGAAAGATTTGTTGTAATAAAAAGGCCAACAAAATAGAACAAGGGCTCCACATATGTCATGGTAGGTTTGGAGTATAATCTCCATTTGCCTACCTAAAGTCTTCAAATCCTTCTCCCAGTTCCCTGTGATTCAGTTACCATGTGTGGTGGTTTGATTCAGGTGTCCCCCATAAACATAGATTCCCAGCTGATGGAGATTTGAGAACCAATGCCTCCTGGAGGCAGTGTATTGTTGGGGGCGGGCTTATGGGTATTATAGCCAGTTTCCCTTTGCCAGTGTTTGGCACACTCTCCTGCTGCTATTGTCCATCTGATGTTGGCCAAGAGGTGATGTCCACCCTCTGCTTATGTTATCATTTTCCCTGCCATCATGGAGCTTCCCCTCAAGTCTATAAGCCAAAATAAATCCTCTTTTCCCCCAAAGCTGCTCTTGGTTGGGTGATTTCTGCCAGCAATGTGAACCTGACTGCAACACCATACTTCTTCTTCTTCTTTTTTTTTTTTTTTTTGTCTCACTCTGGTCCAGGCTGACCTGGAATTAACTATGTAGTCTCAGGGTGGCCTCGAACTCTCGGCTATCCTCCTACCTCTGCCTCCCGAGTGCTGGGATTAAAGGCATGCGCCACCATGCCCGGCAACACCATACTTCTACAAAATCCACATGGTGTTTGCAAGAGGCTCAGGTAATTATGCCAGGGAGGGAGAAGTGTAGGTATTGCCTGATGTCCTGCTGTGTGTCAGTCCTTGACAGGAGTCCTCCCATCACTGCCTAAAACAAGCACAGGGATTAATCCCTGGTACCATAGGCCTGTAATCCCAGCTATTTGGCTGGCTAAGGATCCCAAGGTAAAGGCCAGCCTTTACCTTCAAATTGACATGTTTCCAAAATAACAACAAGGCATGGTGGTTCATGTTTGTAATCTGAGCACTTGGGAAGCTGAGGTAGGAGAATCACTGTGAATCTGAGTCATCCTTCACAATGGAGAGAATTCTAGGTAAGTCTGAGCTAGAAAGATTCTCTACCTCAAAAAAAGAAAAAGACTGGGGAGATGGCTCATGGCAAAGAGCTCAAGAGGGAAATGCTAATCAAGGTCACTCAGTCAGGAATTTGGAATCCTAGGGAACCCAAGGCCTGAAGGTTATGAGACTCAGAGAGACTAGAGAAAGATGGATCAGTGAAAGCAGGGACAAGGGGAGATGGTATTCACAAGCATAGATCTAGACAGAGAAATACACACATTCAAAGACAGAGTCTCACAGAGATGACAGAGATTCAGAGATGGACAGCTGGAGACACAAACCCAGAGGCATACAAAAAGATGCACAGGGGGCTGGAGAGATGGCTTAGCGGTTAAGGCCTGCTACGCCTTAGAATGCCGGTTCCAATCTCCAGGTCCCACATTTAGCCAGATGCAAAGTGATGCAAGGGCGCAATGCCACACTTGCCCACAAGGGGGCGCACACATCTGGATTTCGTTCGCAACAGCTGAGAGACTGCTGGCGCGCCCATCTCTATCTGTCTCCCTCTCCCTCTCTGTCTGTCTCTCTCTGTGTCTCTCTCCAAAATAAATAAAAATAATTTTTAAAAAATTTAAAAATAAATAAATAAATAAATAAATAAATAAAAAGCTGTACAGGTTGGTTGTGACAGAAAAGGACCAAATGCCTTTGCTCAACCTTCCCAGAGGCAGGCAGAGGATGCATGGGTTCAATGAACACCACTTAGATGGCACCAAAGAAGGAAGACACTGCCCACTTAACCTGGCAATGAGGTTTCAGGAGAAACCATGTTCTCAAGCCACACCAGGCAAGGGATCCACTTTCCACCTCTGGATGTTCCATACCCCGGAGCCATAGACAATAGACTCATGTTCCTGGGAACCAGAACTAACACTGACATCCTACAGCACCACACTGTGGCCAAGCAGGCACCATCTGTACACTGCATCCTGGAGTCCAAAATGCCAATGGCTGTGAAACTCCTCTGATCCTATCTGGCAGCTCAAACATACAACATGACAGCTTGGCCAGACCAGGGAGTGATCTCCCAAAGGTCAGAGGCAGATGGGGCCACCTAAAGTCACTACAGCCCAGAGACAGAGCTCAAGACACAAATAGGTGGGGTTTATGTAGCCAGAAGAGGAAATGAAACCAAATGAACCAGGGACGGATGAGAGAGTGTCAAGACACCAGGTTGTAATGCACTGGAAACCAAATATGATGGACACACAGTTGAGAGTTAGGGTCCCTAGAAATATAATCCAGGAGCCAAGTGGCATTGACAATGGGGAACAAGGAGATACTGTCTTGCAGAACAGATATGGGAGTTAAAGATTCCTTCCCCTGGATAAGGAAGCCCACAACCTCACCATTTCCAGATTGTGTGGCATATAGTCTCCTCCTCCCTTGGACCTTGGTACAGCAGCTAGTCACTGATTCCCAGAAAATTTCAAAACATCTGGAAAAGAAGTAAAGATATCCATGCATGTCATACATTCTTAGGACTTAAACATGGTCCATTACTATTTTAACACTTTTATGGAATATTCTCTGTATGTCAGCAACCTTCACAGCCACTATTGCAGACTCCAAAGTGAGGGCCTGCTTTCTCTTCCCAAATCTCCTTAACTTTCCCACTCTTTCTACCCAGCCTTATTCTTTGCCTAAGCCATGCTTTCACTCTTCAGGTTTCCTCAAAACTCCCTCCTCTGAGTCGGGTATGGTGGCGCACGCCTTTAATCCCAGTACTCAGGAGGCAGAGGTAGGAGGATTGCTGTGAGTTTGAGGCCACCCTGAGACTACATAGTGATTTCCAGAGCTAGAGTGAGACTCTACTTCAAAAAAAACCAAACCAAACAAAACAAAACCAAACAAAACCCCCAAAAAACAAAAAATAAACCTCCTTCCTCTGAACTTGACCCCACATTCTTAATCTCCTCTTTCCTTAGAATGCTGTTTCCTCAGCTGTCTCCTGCCTCAGATCCTGTTCTCTTCACTTAGTCCTCAAACTGCCAAAGACTGTCCCCTCCCTCAGACCCACACTTCCTTGCTGAAACATTTACCCCATCCCTGAAATCCTCATATACTCTCAGGGAGTCAGAAACTCCCTTAGGCACTCTGCTCCTCCTGCAGGCCCCAGGATCCATCTCTCAATCCCTGCCCACCCCATGACAGTTGTGAAGATCTGAATTAGCCTTCTCTGTACAGTGGCTGTGATAGGGAGCTCGTTTGACTCTTTGTACAGAAAGGTAAGGTGATTACAGGAGAGAGTGAGTCTCCCATTTCTTGCTACATTGAGACCACCAGGCCAGTACTTTGGGTATCACAGGACTCCAGAAGGCTATGGCTACACTAAGCAAAGAGGGGACTAACAGGGATTAGAGAGATGTTGGTCACTGGTGGTTGCCAGTGTCTGGAGATGGCTGATTGACTAAATGGGTTGTGAGAGGAGGGCTTGTGTGAGGAAGTCAGGCTGGAGAGGGGTAATGGAAGAAGTCACAGTAAAAGGGAGGAAGGGAGGACCTGACTGAGGCTCTGGCGTGCCCACTCTCTATCTGCCTCTTTCTCTTTCAAATAAAATTTTAAAAGGTCAGCCTGGACTAGAGTGAAACCCTACCTCAAATTTCCAAAAAAAAAAAAGAAAAAAGAAATAGAACCTAGAACCTGTGCTCATTCCAAGGGGAATATCTAGCAATGGACACAGTTAGGGACCATCTGCTCTTGGGTAATTTCCTCCCCACCTGGCTCTGTATCCGTTTTTCTCAGTTGGTAGAATCCACTGGCTTTTGCGAAGGCTCTTGATTGTTCTATGAAGAGGTCAAATATAATTCCATTTCTTGTTGGTACATTGAGTCTCTCATTCCTACATTTGCAAGCAGCACAGCCAAGAAACAGTGTGAGTTGTGTTGTTAAACAGTTGAAAATGCCCCTGAAAGTATGAATTGACCCCCTCCATGACTCAGTTTCCCATCCACACTGCCTTGCTACCCAGCTAATCTGGTTAAAGACAAAATACTGGAGACAGAAATACCAGACTGTAAATCTGGCCACAGAACTGGTTCCGATGTCAATTTATTTTTTGAGATAGGGTCTCACTCTAGTCCATGCTGACCTGGAATTCACTATGTACTCTCAGGATGACCTTGAACTCATAGCATCCTACTACTGTTGCCTTCCAAGTGCTGGGATTAAAGGTGTGTGCCACCAAGCTTGGCCTCAGACATGAATTTTATTTGAATTCTCCTCATGGGGTAGGAAAGTAATTGCATGGGCCAATTCCTGGCCAGAGTTTGGTCCAGCATGAATGGGTCCATCTTGTCTCTAAGGATAAGGCAACAACAGGGCTGGAGAGGTGGCTCAGCAATTAAGGCACTTGCCTGGAAGCCTAAGGACCCAGGTTCAATTCCCTAGTACCCACATAAGCCAGATGCACAAGGCAGGTGCATACATTTGGAGTTCGTTTTCAGGGGCAAGAGCCCCACCTTACCTCCCCCCTCTCTATCTATCTATATATATTTCTCTCTGAAATAAACAAAATACTTTTTAAAAAGGTTGACAAAGAGTCAAGGTAAGCAATGTTGCCAGAAACAACAGCACATGTATTTAATCCCAGCACTAGGACGGCTGAGGCCAGCATCCACAACACAGTGAATTCCGAGTCATTCTGAGATATATCACAAAGCAACTCAGGGCTGTCAGCAAGATGGCACAGTAAGGAGCCCCTTTCTGATCTCATTTATTTTACATGCCTTTCCATCCTGCATCATTCCTACCTGAGGACATTCTTTCACCCTCAGACCTCCAAAATCTTCTTCAAATTCCCTCCTCCTTCAAAACTGGCCTACACTCTTCAGGCCCTGGCCAAAATTTCATCTTTCTTCAAAGCATTTTCCCCACAATTGTTTATGGTCTCACAACACTAATCTCCTCAGATTACTATAGACTATAACCTCTGCCACAACCTTATCTACCTCTGCCTTCAGATGCCCACTTCCAGCCTATAACATTTACTTCCTCTCTCAAACTGTCACTTCCAACTTTAGATCCTACTCTTCTCTTCTCTCAATATCTCCTTGCTCAAATTGCTCTACCCCACTCAGTCTTCACTCTTCTGTACACTGTTCTTCCTCCCACAGACTCTCACATCTTCCCCCAGATAATCACTTCCTTCCTCCTCAGAAATTCGTCTCATCCTTCAAGTCCACAAATCCTCTCTAGGATCATTACATCCTCCCTCAGGCTCTTATCTTCTTACCTTACACATCTCAGGCCTGTCTTCTCATAGATTCTCCTCCCTCTGATATTTCAGTACCTTGTCCATCCTCAGAGACTACGACCATCATCAAGATCTCTCCTAACCCTTTACAGGCTCCTCTGAGCTTAGCACAAGGTCACTGCCCCAACTTCCAAAAGGTGGTAGGCAGTGGGGAACTCCCCTCTAAGCCTGGCCCTTGGGATCATTTGATCTGTCTAGTCTGCAGAGATCCCCTTCCCATATCTCATCAGATTTTCTCATCAGAGGGGAGGATGGGCAGGCTCCAGCTTTTGCAAGGCAATTCTTTATTCTTGCCTTGTGGTTGCCCAACCACACTGTCCCATTTACAAGCACAAGTTGAGACATAATGAGGAGGCTTGTCTTCTATGAGGGCCCACAGGGAAATATGATTGGGAGTGGAACCCTGTGTATGCCAGGCAAGAACTCCACCACTGAAATGTAGCCCCTACTTTTATTGTTGTGAGGTTTTTAAAATTTGGTTTGCTGCTTTAGCACAGGCTGATCTGGAATTCACTATGTAGTCTCAGGCTGGCTTAGAACTTACTGCTATCCTCCTGCCTCCAGAGTGCTGGGATTAAAGGCATGGGCCACATGCCCAGCTTGTTCTGTGTGTGTGTTTTTAAGACAAGCTCTCATTACACTGTTCACATTGGCCTTGAACTCACTAAGTTGTCAAGGTTTGTCTTGAATATTTGACCCTTCTGCCTCACTATCCTAAACACTGAGGATTATAAACATACATCATATCAGGTGTGGTGGTATACACCCTTAATCCCAGCACTCGGGAGCAGAGGTAGGAGGATTGCTGGGAGTTCGAAGCCTCCTTGAGACTACATAGTGAAATCCAGGCCAGACTACCTTGAAAAAACAAAATAAGGGGGCTGGAGAAATGGCTTAGAGGTTAAGGCATTTGCCTGCAAAGCCGAAGGATCCCAGTTCGATTCTCCAGGACCCACATAAGCCAGATGCACGAGGGGCACATGCATCTGGAGTTTGTGTGCAGTGGCTAGAGGCCCTGGTGTGCCCATTCTCTCTCTATCTGCCTCTTTTATATCTCTCTCTCTGCTTGCAAATTAATAAAGAAAAAAATTTTAAAAACAACAACAAAATAAAACAAAACATACATCATTATGACTGCCTTAGAGGTGAAAATTGAAACCCCTCCGGTTTCATCTCAGCAGGATATTGAGGAAGAAATCAACTCAGAGAGGGAAGGAGACAGGAAGGGGTGAGACCTCTGCAGACACCTACTCCTGGAATCCCATGTCCAGATTTAAGGAGGCAAATGGCTATGAGCTAGCCCTTCCCAGATCAGGCCTTCACAGTCATTGGCAAGGTAGCAGAGAGACACCACTAAGGACATAGAGATGGAGATGGTGAGACAAAACAGGACATAGCTGGGTTTGGTGGCTCATACCCATAAATCTCAGCATTTAGAAGGATGAAACAGATCAGGAAAGCCTGGACTGCAGGCTGAGACCATGTTTGAAAATTCAAACAATAAGAAAACACATAAACCGAATGAGAAGTTAAGAGACAAGTGATGCAGGAACATATATGCAGCTATTTGGGAACACCAAAATCCCTTGACAGGTTTAGGGTTACCCCCATTATTCTGTATAGGAATCTCCAAAGCTGCACTGTCTCTCCCTGTAATAAAGTTACCAAGTCTGAACCCCAGTTAAATCCTAAAAGCTGATGGCTGTGTGGCCAAGGGGGAGATAGGAAGAGGTAGCCTCTGTCTTGTTTCCCTAATTCCAGAACATCTCCTTCATGTCCCCAAACCCCACAAGATGGAGCACAGAGGGAGAAGGGCTGCTAGTGCTTGGGCTCCTATCTTCACTGCTACAGAACAAGGCACAGAACAGGCCCTGTTGGTAATCCCACCTTCCTGGGGAGCCAAGGCAAAGACCCGCCAGGACTTCCAGAGCTGAGATCATGTTTCAAAACAAAAAGGAAAAAAAAAAAAAAAAAAAAAAAAAAGCTGTACTGGGCGTGGCTTTTAATCCCAGCACTTGGGAGACAGAGGTAGGAGGACTGTCCTGGGTTCAAGGCCACCCTACACTACATAGTGAATTCCAGGTCAACCTGAGCTAGAGTGAGACCTGACCTCGAAAAACAAAAAAAAAAAAAAAAAAAAGAGGTTTATAGTTCAGTGTAGAAGAGAGTTTGCCTAACAATCAGGAATCTCTAGGTTGGATCCCTAATATCAGACACGCAAGCACATGCACACACCAGGAAATGGCTCAGAAGGAAAGCGCCTAACCAAGATCACCAAATTGGGAAGTGGGAATCTTGACTCCAGCCAGATGGAGTTCTGGTATCTAGGAGGTCGACTGGAACCTGATGCCCCAGGGACACATACAAAATCATCTAGACATCAGGTTGCAGCACCCTGAAAACTAGATAGGAGGGTCCAATTAAGTAGGGCGTCAAGGGGCGCTGGAGGACAAAATACAGGAGCCCAGTGGCATAGACCCTGGGGACTTGGGAGATTAGAGACCACTGGTACATAGAGGTTTTATAGCTTCCTTGCGCTGGCTCAGGATCCGGCCTCACACTCCTGGGCACAGCTGCACAGAAATGGCTACAGCCGGGCTAAGGAGGGTTCGCGGAGCCGGCCCGGCCCGGCCCCACCCCGTAGCCCGCGAGGTCCGGGCGGACAGCGGCCCAGACGCACGGCCGGGCCCGGGGCCTCTGCGGCCGCCAGCTCCGCGGCTTGCAGACACCTTCCCTCCCGGCTCGGGACGCGCCACACTCACTACTGCCGGCTTCCTGGACCCCTAACGTCCTCTCCCGGATCTCACACACCACCGGCCCCCAGGTCCACAGAGGACCGGGCAAGATCTCGCCCGGACGCCCAAGAAAGAAGCGAAAAGCAGTTACGGCGCTCAAGATGGTGGGCAGAGCCGCTTCGGCAAGAAAGGTTCCCGCCCGCGCGGAAAGCCCGCCCCCTGCGCGCAGTCTGCGTGTCTGATTGGACGGTCTGCATCCCGGCGCGATCGATTGGACAGGAGCTCAGAGACCAGCACTGACAATGCGAGGCTTCTTAGACCACCAGGACCACTGGGATGGCGCTCGTAGTTCTGCACTGCGGAGGCTGAAGTCTGTCCCGGAAGCCGGAAATGGTGAGGATGGCAGCGTCCTCCGTCAGGGGAGGAGAGCTGCTCATCTCTTCCCCTCCGGAGCCTCAGGCCCGAATGTTCCGTGTGCAGCTATGTGAAGGGTCCTGTCAAGCTTTAGGGTGCGGTGCTGGGAGTCCTGTCGTGTTCCTGCTTGGGGACTTCAGTACAGACTGCAGCCCTCTCTCAGCAGATTTTGGTGTTTTTGTTTTTTCTTTTTTGAATTTTCGAGGTAGGGTCTCCCTCTAGCTCAGGCTGACCTGGAATTCACTATGTATCTCAGGGCGACCTCGAACTCACAGTGATCCTCCTACCTCTGCCTCCCGAGTGCTGGGATTAAAGGTGTGCGCCACCACGCCCGGCTCTCTGCAGTTTTGCACGCCTTTAGTCCTAGCACTTTGAGGCTGAGGTAGGAAGATAGCTATGAGTTCATGGGCACCCTGAGACTACACATTGAATTCCAGGTCAGCCTGGGCTAAAGCAAGACCCCACCTCTAGATAGATAGATAGATAGATGATAGATAGATAGATAGATAGATAGATAGATAGATAGATAGATAGATAGATAAATAAATGTTCCTTTAAGTATGAAGGGTTACTAGCCTTCCTGAAAACTAAAGGGAACTGAAGAGTTAATAACTATCCCTAAGACTAGCAGGCAATAAAGAAGCCTCAGAGGTATGCGGCCTTGACAGGCTACTCCCAATTGATAAACTTCCCTTAGCTCAAAAAACCTTGAGGGAACAGAAACCATCTGATGGGATAGCCGCCTAGACAATTTGGCTCAAAAAGTTTATTCTGAGCAAGGACACAAATAACCACCGTTGCTTGTCTACTTCCCTTGGACCTGCAGCTGGTACAGTCTGTTTTTCTTAGGATCCTCCTTATAAGCTTGCACTCCAGCCTGGCTCAGGGCTTCAGCCTTCATCCCGCAGGAAGGCTGCTGCCCCTCGCTGTTCCTCTCAATAAACAGTCTGTCTGTAGAGATCAAGTCCAGTGTTCTCTTTTGCTTTTCTCTTACACTTTCCTTACAAGGTAGGAGGGGAAAACAGAAAATGATTTCATTTACTTTTCTGCCTATTTGTTATATTGTTCAAATAGGAATTTGAAAAATTAATGATCAAGAGTAATGAAATTCCAAAGAAAACACATAAAGAGAAAACAAACATAGGGGCTCAAGAAATGGCTGAGTGGTTAAAGACACCTGCTTATAAAGCCTGCCGACTCAGGGCTCACTTCCCTAGCACCTGCATTAACCCAGATACTAAATGTGGCACAAACCTCTTTGTAGGGGGAAAGGAACCTGGTGTGACCATACACACATGAATAAAAATGTTTAAAAGAGAACTGGGCGTGGTGGCACACACCTTTAATCCCAACACTAGGGAGACAGGAGTAGGAGGATCGCTGTGAGTTTTTGAGGCCACTCTGAGACTACATAGTGAATTCCAGGTCAGCTAGGGCTAGAATGAGACCCTACCTCAAAACAACAACAACAAAAAAAGGAGCCGGGCGTGGTGGCACACGCCTTTAATCCCAGCACTTGGGAGGCCAAGGTAGGAGGATCGCCGTGATTTCGAGGCCACCCTGAGATTACATGAATTCCAGGTCAGCCTGGGCTGGAGTGAGACCCTACCTCAAAAAACCAAGACCAAGGGCTGGAGAGATGGCTTAGCGGTTAAGGCACCTGCCTCCTAAACCTAAGAACGCCGGTTCCAATCTCCAGGTCCCACGTTTAGCCAGATGCAGTGACGCAAGGGCGCAATGCCACACTTGACCACAAGGGGGCACACACATCTGGATTTTGTTCTCAGCAGATGAGAGGCTGCTGGTGCACACATCTCTATCTGTCTCCCTCTCCCTCTCTCTCTGTCTCTCTCTGTGTCTCTCTCCAACAACAAAAAAAAAGGGCTGGAGAGGCTTACCAGTTAAGCGCTTGCTTGTGAAGCCCAAGGACCCCAGTTTGAGGCTCAATTCCCCAGTACCCACATAAGCCAGATGCACAAGGTGGTGCATGAATCTGGAGTTTGTTTTCAGTGGCTGGAGGCACTGGTGTACCTATTTTGTCTCTGCCTCTCTCTCTCTGCCTCTCTGCTTCGTTCTCTGTCTGCCTGTCACTGTCAAATTTTAAAAAAAAGTTGGCCTGAGATATGGCTTAGCGGTTAAGGCAACATACCTGTGAAGCCTAAGGACCCAGGTTCAATTCTCCAGGTACCACATAAGCCAGCTGTACTTGGTGGTGCATGCGTCTGGAGTTCATTTACAGTGGCTAGAGGTCTTGGCGTGCCCATTCTCACTCACTCTCTCTCTCCCTCTTTTTAAAATGTTTAAAACAAGACAAACAAAAGACAAAATAAAATGACATGAAGAAGAAATTTGAAACATTTTGTACTATTTGTATAAAACAATTAGAAATAGTACAATTATTATAAAGCTTTACAAATACAATTAGTGTGGGTGAAGATCGAAAGACCATGCAACTAACACATCTTGATATACAATACAGATTTAATCACTGAGAATACGGAACTTAGAATCATCCTCAGATGGGACCTTGGGAATCCATACAGGAAAGGAGTGTGGCTCAGTGCCAGAGCCAGTGCCTAGTATGATCCAGGCCCTGGTTTCCGTCCCCACAACAGGGGTGGTGTTGAAAGAAAAAAAAAAGGTAGAGTAGGGGGTTGGGGAGAAACCCTCTTGCTTATAAATGTTAACCTAAGCTGGGCTCACTGGCACAAGCCTATAACTATAGCACTTGGTAGGTGGAGGCAGGAACATCAGGAGCTCAAGGTTGTCCTCAGATACATAGTAAGCTTGAGACCAGACTGGGCTAGAGAAGACCTTGTCTCAAAAAACAACAAAGCAGGGCTAGAGAGATGGTTTAGTGGTGAAGGAACTTGCCTGCAAAGCCAAAGTACTCAGGTTCCAATTCCCCAGGACCCACATAAACCAGATGAACAAGATGGCGCATGCTTCTGGAATTCATTAGCAAAGGCTGAAAGCCTGGAGTGTCCATTCTCTGTCTCTCTGCCTTTTTCTCTCAAAGAAATAAACAAAATTAAGGGGTGGGGGGAAGCAACAACAAAGAAGAAGCCAGAAGTGGTGGTGCATGTCTGTAATCCCAGGCAGAGGAAGGAGGATCGCTATGAGTTTGAGGCCATCCTGAGACTACATAGTGAATTCCAGGTCAGGCTGGGCTAGAGTGGGACCTTACCTCAAAGAAAAAGACAACAACAACAAAGAAGAGCTCATCTAGCACTAGCAGTTCTTTGGAGGGGATGCTGAAGAGTGCTGAGTCCCTGAGGAGCACTGACCACTGCAGACTTCTGAGGCACTGCAGCCAATCCCAGACCTCTAAGGCCATTCACTGCTCCAGAAGCCAAATGGGGAGAAGTGTCCAGTGCAGCAGAGATGGTTCTAAGGATCCAGAGATTCCTGGAGCCCTGATAGATCCCCAGGGTTCTCTAACCTTCCTCAGTGGACCCAAGACCTGGCTTTCACTATGCATGGGTGTCAGACCACCTTCAGCGCACTGGTTATTGAAAAGTCAAGGCAGGGTCCTGGCTCACCACATGACATTGTGGACTCCACATGCCAAGGGACTCAGGGATACCTGCCTTTTTGCCTGGGGCAGTGTCCACAGTCCTGGAACCAGAGTTGCAGAGGGATAGCCATACTTGGAAGTCCTTCAGGAACGGGCTGAGAGCCTGAAGCAGCACCTGGGGCTGGAGGCACTGATGTCCTCAGGGTGGGTGGACATGACAGTGGTGATGATTTTGCATCCGACTACCTTAGCAGCTGTTGGCGCCTGCACTACCTGCTGCTGCACAGAGATAGGCCCCTGCCCAAATCCAGGTGCCCCTACATTGCCATCAGGGCAATGGGTTTTTTTTGGTTTTTTTTTTTCTTGGTGAACTCCTGAATGGCACAGTTTCTGTAGACTGGTAGAGACCCTGAGTGTTTGCTGGGCCTCTCCCAGGCCCCTGAGAAGCTGCACAAACTCAGTGAGATCAACAACTTGCTGGCACATCAGCCATGGCTCATCACTCAGGAGCACCAGGCCTTGCTGAAGGTGAGCTGGTACAGCTGGTCCCTGGCTGAACTCATTCCAGCCCTTGTACCGCTCGCTCACTGCCAGTCGCTGGCCTCCTTCGTGTTTGGCTGTGGTATTCCTCATGAGGGAGATGCGGAAGGCAGCCCTGTACCTCAGAAACCGTCACCACGCCCCTAGCAGTGAGCAATGCAGCCCTCCTAATGGGGACTGATTAGACAAACCGAGGGGGTTCCAAGCAGCATGTGACACATTAACACTGATGGAATGCAGGGGCAGTTGTGGGAGAGCTTTCTGCAGGACTAGGGAGCATCCTAGGAGCAAAAAGAAAACCACTTTGAGCTACAGAGCCTGATGGTTACCCTCAGCTAACAGGCTGGAGCCTCCTCCGCACCTAGACATGCTATGCTTTATAGAAGACCCCACTTTTAGATACAAATATTTCACTCAGGGAGGTTCAGGCACCCCATCCCATATTCTATGCCAAGGATTGTACTCAGGAATACCGTGCCTAGTCACTGATCTGGAAGCTGTACCCTGAGGATGGGCAGCTGTTGGGTGAAAAGTCCAGGCAACATAGAGCCTCACAATGCTATCGCCTTGCACAGCACTATGGATTCCTCCATGCTCCACAGGGCTATCTGGGACTACATCCACGGTGTCTTCCACATTAGATATGACCATGACTATGGGAAGTGAACCAGCTCCTGGAAAGGAACCTCAAGGTCTATATCAAGCCAGTGACCTGCTGCCCAGAGAAGACCATGCAAAGAATGAACAAATGCTCCTGGACGCACGTCTGCCACTAAGAGAAGGTCCATGTGTACTTGCTGCTCCTGGAGGCTCTCGTGGAAGCAGCCCAGCTCTATGTTGTCCACACCATCACCTGCTAAATGACCTGACACCCTCCTGTGCAGGGCCTGCACCTGGGGCCGCTCACCCTAGGACACCATCCTTTCTGCACAGGCTTCTGTGTCTGGAAACAGAGCCAAGCAGCTTTCTGTCTCATTCCCAACCAATCCCACACAGGAAATGAATGAATGTGTAATGTGTAGCCTCAAAACTGAGCCACAGGGGCTGGAGAGATGGCTTAGTGGTTAAATGTTTGCCTGTGAAGCCTCAGGACCTCAGTTCAAGGCTCGATTCCCCAGTACCACGTAAGCCAGATGTACATGACGGTGCATGTATTTGGAGTTTGTTTGTAGTGGCTTAGAGGCCCTGGCGTGCCCATTCTCTCTCTCTCTGTTTCTAATAAGTAAATAAATAAAAATAAAAACTTAAAAAATATTATTAAAAAAACTGAGCCACACACCCTTTTTCTTGGTGGAATGGACATGATCTTTGTACTGACTCTGGGTCTCCGCTCTGCCCCTGGAGCTGGAAGAGGACTAGGAAAATCCAAGGGGCCATACCTGTCAACTTTCTCCTGCCCCCAGAAACACAGTGTTAGGTAGGGGTAATGGGCTGAGCTTGGACTTATATGCCTGCAGTCTGCCAAAGGCACCATAAGTCTTCCTGGACTAGGAAGCCCCGGGCTGGACCCTGTGGGTGAGGGGCAAAGATCTCCAGGGACAAATGCTCCAGGCAGCTTACCTTTCTTTTCCTCTCATTGTCAGATTTCATTACCTCCCACCTGCTCTTCACCCATCAATATGAAATTTGAGGTCACAGCTGATCCGTGCCCACTTTCCCAAAAGTCTGTTCTCTGGGGCAGCCTGTTGGTTGCCTGAATCCTAGTTTAAATGTTTTGTCTCCTTTGCCCTCATACACTTTTCTCCCATGGCCATGGTGTGAGGTCTAGGAGCAAAGCCAAGCACATGCAAAGAGCCAACTATCTCTAGAGAGTTGGAGTCTATATTGGTCACTCTGCCTTCAGAAGAAAAGGCAGTATTGGATGATAAACTATTTGGGTTCCTTGTGGATGAGATGTGATGTCATGAGGGCCTTACCTGGGAAGCCACAGTCAATACCTACAAGAGTGGAGAAACTGTTCTTCTAGGCAGAATTGCTATGCAGAGGTTGACCTTCCCCACTCCTGACCCCATGGGCTCTTCAAGAGCAAAAAGCTGAGCTTTTCTAGGTGGCACCAGTGCCCACACATTAAGAGGCATATACCAAGGTTCTTGTTTAGGTCCTGCTACTAGTTGAGTGGCTGTGGCCATATTGCCACATCTCTTCGGCCCATAGTTTCAGATTATGGGGTGGACTTATGTTTCCCAAGATTCTGATGCTTTGCACTGGGCTCTCAGACAGAACTGCCAACAGCAAACTGATTTTTTCTTACAAAACCATGAAGGACTCTGGGATCCTTACTCCTATAATTAGCCTCTTCTGGTTGCCTTCTCATATCCATGTTACCATTTCCTCCTCCTGGGATTTAGATGGATTACTTGCCAGCAGAAGCAGGCAAGGGCTGATCCCCGAACTTTCAATAATGAACAATTGTGGATTCTTACTTTCCTCACATTTCTAGCAGTAGGTGCAATCTCTCAGTCCACTTCAGTGGATGCCGACAAAGGCGAGGGCCAGGATGCTGCTGCTTGTGCCCCTGCTCCATGTGCTTAGGCAGGACAGGAGCCTGGCCAGCTTGCACATATCACGCCTGTGCAGAAACAGGGAAGTGACTAACAACCCTTGAGACCATTCTTGCTAAAGAGGTGGGCCAGCGAGGTGTGGTGGCACACACCTTTAATCCCGGCACTCAGGAGACAGAGGTAGGAGGATCGCTGTGAGTCTGAGGCCGCCACCCTGAGACTATGTAGTTAATTCCAGGTCAGCCCGGGCCAGAGTGAGACCTTACCTTAAAAAACAAACAAACAAACAAACAAACAAACAAACAACAACAACAACAACAAAAACCAACCAACCAAACAAACAAACAAAAAGAGGTGGGCCAGATGGGTGCAGTGAATGGTGATTACTGGGTACAGCAGGCAGAGGTAGTTGGTGAGGGATGGGATCTGGCACAGCCTCAAGGAAGCCCAGGAATATCACACTGCTGTGTACATGTGTATAGATGCACATACTCAGTACACACAATATGCTCTGCCTTTTTTAAAAAATATTTTATTATTTATTTATTTATTTATTTATTTATTTGAGAGAGGGATACAGAAATAGGCAGGTAGAGAGAGAGAGAGAATGGGTGCAAAAGGGCCTCCAGCCACTGCAAACGAACTCCAGATGCATGCACCCCCTTGTGCATCTGGCTTATGTGGGTCCTGGAGAATCGAGCCTCGAACCAGGGTCCTTAGGCTTCATAGGCAAGCATTTAACAGCTAAGCCATCTCTCCAGCCCTGCTTTGCCTTTTACATGGGTCCTGGGGATTGTACTCAGGTCCTCATACAAAAAGCAGTGTAACTGTCTAGTGTTTGCTTGCAGTAAGAAAAAGCTATGGTGTGTACATGTATACATTATGAAAATAAAATAATTTATTTTTTATAAAAAGGAGCAATCGCTGTGAGTTAGATGCCACCTTGACCCTACATAGTGAATTCCAGGTCAGTCTGAGCTAGAGTGAGACCCTACCTTGAAAAAAAACCAACCAACCAACCAAACAACAAACAAAAAACAAACCAAAAACACCAACAAGAACAGTCCCAGGTGGGGGGGGATAACTGGATGGTACCAGCATGTGCTGTTTAACAAGAAGAGTCCCTTTGAAAAAAAAAAAAAAGGTGGGGGACGGGGATAGGCAGAGGTAGGAGGAGGATGAGTAGGCCACCCTGAGTGCTGTTTTCCAGGTCACTGGACCAGAGTGAAACCATAACTCGAAAAACCAAAAAAAAAAAAAAAAAAAATGGGGAAATGAAACGAGAGGTTATATTTGACTCATCATCAGAGACAGGCTTTGCTGGGGAAAACCTGAAAAGGCTCTGACCAGTCAGGCCAGAAACAACTTTCCTTACAGACTAGGGAATACTTTGGTTGCTGGCTGGTTTGCCTTGCCTCAAGGCATGGCCTGCTCCAGAACTGATATGGCAATCAGTGGTCTGGGTCATTCCAGGAAAGGGATAATTGGGATGAGTGCTCTGGGTCCTTCCTGGAAATTGATAATTGGAGGGGGTGGTTTGGGTAACTCATGGGAAACAGTTATAATGGAATAGTGTCAGAGTCCAAAAATGGAGACAGAAAAGTTCTGGTTCTAATATTCCTGACTCTGTCATACAGAAAGCAGGGATAGGGTTGTTACCAAAGCTGGTTCTAGTCACACGGTTCTCATCGTGGGGATCCAGTTGAATGTGTGGCCTGGTGGGGTTGCAGCAAGAATATAAATTCCATCTAGTCCAGAGAGGTAGCTCTGGAAATAGCAGTGACCCTATTCATAAGAAATCTCTAGGGAAAAAATATGATAAAGCTGGGAAGAAACAAGAGGCTCATATAAATGGGTTTAGTAAGGAGGAGCCATGTAGGGAAGGCAGGCCATTCTGACCATGCCAAATCTCAACACAGTTCTTGTGTATGTTTTTATAGTTTTTTAAATTCTCTCTTGGACTAAACAAAAGTTGTATTTTTATTTTTGTTTTTATTTTTACTTATTTATTTGAGAGCGACAGAAAGAGGCAGAGAGAGACACACAGAGAGAGAGAGAGAGAGAGAGGGAGAATGGGCACACCAGGGCCTCCAGCCACTGCAAACAAACTCCAGATACATGTGCCACCTTTTGCATCTGGCTTACATGGTTACTGGGGAATTGAGCCTCAAACTGGGGTCCTTAGGCTTCACAACCAAGCACTTAACTGCTAAGCCACCTCTCCAGTCCAAAAGCTGTATTTTAAATTTATTCATTTTAGAGAAAGAGAGAGGCAGATAAAGAAAGAGAGATGCAGATAAAGAAAAAGAGAGAGAATAGGTGTGCCAGGGCTTCCAACCACTGCAAATGAGCTCCAGACGCATGTGCCACCTTGTGCATCTGGCTTAAATAGGTCCTAGGGAATTGAACATGAGTCCTTTGGCTTTTCAGGCTACTGTCTTAATCACTAAGCCATCTCTCTAGCCCCCAAATCTTTTTAATTTCACAAGATCATACTGGTTGAGTGTTTAATTTCCTGAGTTACTATGGTCTTATTTAAGAAGTCTTTTCCCATTCCTAAATCTTGGAGTGTATACACTAGTTTTTCCTCCATTCATTTTAAGGTTTCAGGTGTTATATTAAAGTCTTTAATCCATTTGAAATTGCTTTTATGAAGGGTGAGAGAAGTGGATTTAGCTTCATCTTTCTACATATGGTCCAATTTCTCTAGTAGCATTTGTTGAAAATACTATCTTTTCTTTAGTGTGTGTTGCTGGCCCCTTTGTCAAAGATCAGGTAGTTATAATTGCTTGGACTAAGGCTTGGATCTTCTAGTCTGTTGCATTGACCTATATATGTTTTTATACCAGTACCTTGCTGTTTTTATTACTATTGCTTTGTAGTATAACTTAAAATCAGATATGGTAAAAGCCAGGTGTGGTGGCGCATGCCTTTTATCCCAGCACTCAGGAGGCAGAGGTAGGAGGATCATGGTGAGTTCAAGGCCACCCTGAGACTACATAGTGAAATCCAGGTCAGCCTGGGCTAGAGTGAAACCCCACCTCAAAAAAAAAAAAAAAAAAAAAAAAAGCCAAAGAAATAAAGGATAGTTTTTGGATTTCTGAGACCTTTTGTAGTTCCTTATGAATTTTGAGATTTGTTTTTCTATCTCTGTGAAGTGGAATGCTGGAATTTTTATTGCTATTCTATTGAATCTGTATATTGCTTTTGGTAGAATGGCTATTTTCACATTATTGATTCTACCAATCCATGAACATGGGAGGTATTCCTGTCTTCTCATGTTCTCAATTTCCTTTTTCAGTGTTTTTATGTTTTCATTAAAAGTTTTTAACTTCATTTGGGTGTGGTGGCGCATGCCTTTAACCCCAGCATTTGGGAGGCAGAGGTAGGAGGATCACCATGAGTTTGAGGCCAGCTTGAGACTACATAGTGAATTCCAGGTCAGCCTAGGCTAGAGTGAGACCCTGCCTTGAAAAACCAAAAAAAAAAAAAAAAAAAAAAAAAACCAACAAAAAGTTTTAAACTTTTTTTTTTTTGTGACATTCCAAGACATTTCATTTTTTTTTTGGTGGTATTGAAAAGAGGATAGCCTCACTGCTGATGTTTCTCCATGTGTCTATCCTTGGCATATCAAAAAGCTACTGATTTTCTTGTGTTCATTTTATATCCTAACACTTTGCTGAAGGAGTTTATCATCTGTAGAAGTTTTTTGATAGTTTTTTGGTCACTAACATATAGAATCAGGTTGACTGTGAATAGGGTTAGTTTGACTTCTTCCTTTCCAATGTGTATTCCCTTTATTTCTTTCTCCTGTCTTATTGCTTGGGCTGGTACTTCAAACCTCTTGCTACTGCAAACAAACTCCAGATGTATGTGTCACTTTGTACATCTGGCTTTATGTGTGCACTGTGTAATTGAACCCACATCATCAGGCATTTTTCCAGCCGAGTTATCTCTCCAATTCAAAGGCCCCGTCTTGTTGCAACCACCAGGCAGGTGTATAGGGCAACATCAAGGCCCCTTCTGGGGTCAATGGGCTGTGGTACCATGCAGGTGGTATTTTGAAGTGGCAGGTTGGTGTTGGAGACTTGGAATTGGATGTATAAGTCAAAGAGCCCCTTGTCCATGGTTCCTGGAGTCAAGGATGACAGGGAGTCAGGCAGTTAGGATGGCCTCTGAAAGTAAAAAGGTCTGCCTTTGCTAGAGATCAAAGGATTATCTGACTTCTTAGTTCTAGCTCCCTATACTTATTTTTCCATACCTGAGCCTCTCCTGGGAATGAAGTCTTCTTCTAGAATCCTAACATGTGGTAGGTCAAGCTTAGATCCCAGAACTTTGTGTTATGGCTAATCTCTTCCTGAGACAGCTTCTAGCCTAGACCAATTGCTGTCCCTCTGGCTCACCTGAGCCAGAAGGCAGGCTCAAAACCATATGGTTATAAATACATTTGTGAGAGGACAGCAAGGTCTCTGGGCTGCCTGACAACTGGTGAACCTCTGGCTTCTGGTGAGTTTCTCCTTGTCTTGGCCCAAGTGGGCTGAGCCAAGGGGAGAACCCCCTAGCCCCTACTTTTTACATGGCCTCTTTCTTCACTTGGCAGGAGCTCTTTGTACTTTCCTTTCTGTCCTCTCAGGTTTGTCCAGGCCCACTATGTGGGTGTATTCATTTTTCTTCTGTTGGTTCTGTACTATCCTAAATAAATATAATAGTTTAATAATTATCCGTCTCAGTCTTATTTTATTCAATTCTTTGATTAAAGTTAGACACAATCCTAGGATGTGGGGTTCAAGGACTTTCCTGAACCCTCTAGCACCCCGTTTTACAGAGCATGAATTCATGAGGTGGAGACTGGCTACAGCTGGCCATAGTGTGGATTTGGTTCAGAAATTGATTACCCCAGGAGCCTTGCTACAAGCTAAACTAAAAGGACTTTAATATATATATATTAGGGCTGGAGAGATGGCTTAGTGGTTAAGGCACCACCTGCCAAGCCTAAGAACTCCTGTTCGATTCTCTAGGTCCCACATTTAGCCAGACACAAGGGCATAATGCCACACTTGCACAAGGGGGCACACGCATCTGGAGTTTATTCACAGTAGCTGAGAGGCTTCTGGCATGCCCATTCTCTCCCTCTGCCTTTTCCTCTCTGTGTCTGTCTCTCTCAAACAATAATAAATGTGTGTGTGTGTGTATATATATATATATTTGAGAGAAAGGGGAGAAGAGAGAGAGAATGGGTGCACCAGGGCTTCCAGCCACTGCAAACGAACTCCAGATGCATGCACCCCTATGTGCATTTGTATTACGTGGGTCCTGGAGAATTGAACCAGGATCCTTTGGCTTTGCAGGCAAAGAGCCTTAACCACTAAGCAATCTCTCTAGCCCTAAACTAAAAGAACTTTTGTCAGCTTAAGTGATGACACCTCCCATTTGCTCTAAGAGTTCCCTAGATGCAAGTTCAGGGAGGCACAGCCTGCCGTGGATTATGATCTCAGTCCCATTACAACTCACCTGTGCTCCCCTGGGTCTGTGTCTTGGGCCCTCAATCTCTGAGTCTCTGTGATATGTCTTTTAAAGTCTGGGAATATTTTTATGACAGTCTGAATGTACATGTATGTATATGCTGCTCTCCTATGACTCCACTGACAATGCCTTGTGTATCTGGTAGTAGGTATCCAAGCTAGTGATTGGTGTTTGGGAGGCAAGTTTTCTGTCACTAAATCAAACCCTTCACTGTATTTCTTTTTGTTCCTTTTTTTCTTTTTCAAAGTAGGGTCTTGCTATAGCTCAGGTTGTCCTGGAATTCACTATGTATATGTAGTCTCATGATGGCCTCGAACTCATAGCAATCCTACCTCTGCCTCCATTGTGCTGGGATTAAAGGCATGCACCACCACATCCAGCTGATTGTGTTTTTTGTTTGTTTGTTTGTTTTCGAGGTAGGGTTTCACTCTAGCTCAGGCTGACTTGGAATTCAGTATGTAGTCTCAGGGTGGCCTTGAACTCATGGTGATTCTCCTACTACTGCCTCCCGAGTGCTGGGATTAAAGGCATGCGCCACCATGCCCCACTGATTGTGGGTGTTTTTTTTTTTTCCCCCGAGGTAGGATCTCACTCTAGCCCAGGCTGACCTGGAATTCACTCTGTATTCTCAGGGTGGTCTCCTCCTCCTCCTACCTCTGCCTCCCGAGTCCTGGGATTAAAGGCATGTGCCACCATGCCTGGTCTCATTTCCTCCTATTCTAACACAAGAGACAAATGAGACAACCTAGAATCCAGTTACAAGTTATGAGGATTCCACAGAGTTAGGTGTCAAAGAAAGCTGGGGGACAGACTATATATAGTAGTCAGACAATGGAGAGTTAGAAGAGTCCTGCAGTGTAAATATGGGTTTTAGAGATTCCTTTGGCTCAGTACTCTGACATTACACTCCTGGTCAAAACTGTAGAGAGAGAGCCAGGCATGGTGGCACACACCTTTAATCCCAGCACTTGGGAGGCAGAGGTAGGAGGATCGCTATGAGTTCGAGGCCACCCTGAGACTACATAGTGAATTCCAGGTCAGCCTGAGCTAAAGTGAGACCAAAACAACAACAACAACAAAACCTAAAGAGAGAGCTAGTTGTGGTGGCTTATGCCTTTAAATCGCAGCACTTGGTGGCAGAGGCAGGAGGATCCCCATGAGTTGAGATTACGTATTGAATTCCAGGTCAGCATGAGCTAAACGTGGTTCGTGGAGCTGGACGAGCACCCAAGCTCCACAACTAAAGCAACTGGGCACCGCGGGCCAGAGAGCTCCAGCCAGGATCTCAGGGGTCCCTGCAGCCAGCTCCTCCTCTTACAACCAAACACCTTCCCTCTCCCGGCTCAGGACATGGCCACACATTCCCACTTCCAGTTTCCTGGACGTCTAGCGTCCTCCCGTGGGTCTCCACACGCCACTGTCACACAAGGCGGGCCGCAGAGGCTGGGGCACAATATCAACTTCCAACAAGAAATACAACGTGGTGACAGCTCCCAAAGTGGCCCCTGCGGCCAAAGCCCGCCCCCTGCTAGAGTCTGATTGGACAGTCTTCACCCAGATGGACAGGACTTCAGGGCTTACCCCTTAGCCTCTCACTGACAATACAATTCATAGGCGAATGAATACACAATCACTTCTTCACCCCGTAGGCAGGATGAAGCTTGTAGTCCCAGCGCTTGGCAGGTCACTGCAGGGCCAGGAAGCCAGAAGGCGAGTTGACACTGTTGTCCTGAATGAAGGGAGGAGAGCTCACTCAGTGTTAGGGGTGGCTCCCCATCTTCCACTCCAGGTTCCCCAGATCTGAATGCTCCTTTTGGGCCACTCGAGCTCCATCTCCTCCCACTACAGGGTGGGGGGCTGGTCTGACTACAGGAACCCAAAATGTCCTGTACTGCCCTTACAGGGAACATCAGCCCAGAAGCCGGTCCAGTCTGCTCTGTCCTGGTGTGTGTGGCCACTGTTCTGAATCAAAGGAAGGTAGCTGTATTCCCCATCTCTGCAATGCTGCACACTGTTCCTGGCCCCCCATCCCTTATGCCACTCGAAGGCTGGCTCCTATCCCAAAGGTCTCCCTCCTCTTCAAGCTCTTTTGTACCCCAAGTTTCCAAATCTGAGCCCCATGATATGTCAAGCGGCTGACAGAGGACACATCAGGTTCTATTCTGTTGCCTAGCAATCTGGAAACCCCTGTACCTGGACTGGCTTTTTGTCAAGGCTCCTGTGACCTTAGGAGACCACCAACTCTAGTATAAAGCGCTTCTGAACCAGGCACGGTGGCACACATGCTTAATCCCAGCAGAGGGAGGATGATCACTGGGAGTTCAAAGCTAGCCTGGGAATGTACCAGATCAGCTTGGGCTACCTGAGAAAAAACAAGAGGAAGAGAGCATGCCGAGTTAGCTATATCTCCTATTTGGAGTCCTCTACATGAAGTTAATTTCTGAGGGTTCAACTTAATCTAAGTTCTTTGATAAATTCCCAATATTTTGTGGAGCATCCAACTATTAGGGGGAGTGGAGTTTCAATGAAATTGGAGGAAATTTGTTCTCATACTAACTTGAGCAGGTACATGTCTTTTACCTTGGCACTTCAAAAAGCCAGGGACACAATGTTTCACAAGGATCTCTACATTTTTATGTTATGCTATACCCCTAGTATAGATTGTGGAGAAATACAGTAAATAGTTGAAGTTACAAACAAACTCTCATAACTTTGACTTCTCTTTGCATTATGAAAAGGAAAATCTCATAAAAAACTAAAGATCTTTTTGTGTAGTTTCAGTCTTTTTTGTTAAATATTTATTTATTTATTTATTTATTTATTTATTTATTTATTTATTTTTTGGTTTTGCGAGGTAGGTTATCACTCTGGTCCAGGCTGACCTGGAATTAACTATGTAGTCTCAGGGTGGCCTCGAACTCTCGGCGATCCTCCTACCTCTGCCTCTCGAGTGCTGGGATTAAAGGCGTGCGCCACCACGCCCAGCATTTGTTAAATATTTATTGATTGATTTTGGTTTTCTGAGGTAGGGTTTCACTTTAGCTCAGGCTGACCTGGAATTCACTATGTAGTCTCAGGGTGGCCTCAAACTCACAGCAATCCTCCTACATTCGCCTCCAAGTGCTGGGATTAAAGGTGTATGCCACCACATCCGGCTTAAATATTTTTTTAAACATACTTTATTTGAGAGAGAGAGAGAGAGAGAGAGAGAGAGAGGGAGAGAGAGAGAAAGAGAATGGGTGCATCAGGGCCTCCAGCCACTGCAAACAAACTGCAGATGCAGGTGCCACCTTGTGCATCTGGCTTACTTGGGTAATGGGGAATCAAATATGGGTCCTTTAGCTTTGCAGGAACTGTCTTAATCACTAAGCCATTTCTCCAGCCCAGTTTCAATCTTTTAATCAGGAATACATGCTCCTAAACTATCCCACATGTCATTTTACTAGTTGTTACCATACCTTGACTACTCAGGAGGCAGAGGTAGGAGGATCGCTGTGAGTTTGGGGCCACCTTGAGACTACATAGTGAATTCCAGGTCAGCCTGAGCTAGGGTGAAACCCTACCTCAAAAACAAAAACAAAATCAAACAAACAAACAAACAAACAGAAAAAAAAAAACCCCGCCTTAAAATGAGTTTAAAGTCTGGACCCTGAGTATGCCATGGACAATGTCCATCAGTTACATTTGTTCTTCCTGATAACATATATGATGGGATGTTTAATCCACATTTGAAGAAATGGGACAAGTTAAAGAAGGTAGAGCACTGATGGCACTAGGGATGTTGCTCAGTTGACAGAGTACTCACCCAGCATGTAAATAGACTGGGCATGGTACCAATCTCCACATAAAATTTGGTAGTGTTACATGTACATGTAATCCTAGCACTGAGGAAATTTAAACAGGATCAGATCAAGGCTTTATTAGTTATTTTCTCAGTGCTATGTTAAACAAGCTTAAGGAAGGCAATTCTGATTTAAAGATCTGTAGGGGTATAGTCCATCAAGGCAAGGAAGGCCTAGCAGGCAAAATGGTCACACTGCATCCAGAGTTATCAAGTAGAAAGCAAGCAGGGCTAGGCTATAAAATCTCAAGGCCTGCCATTAGTAACTCAGCTCTTCCAGCAAGAATAAACCTTCTAAAACAAAGTAACTAGCTGAAGACTAAGGGCTCCAATACATGATCCTATGAGGGGTGATTTACATAGAAACCACAACAAAGGCATTCTCAGGAAGTAGTCAGCCAATCTGGACTACATAAGAACCTGTCTCAAAAGAACAACAAAAATGTTAGATTTTGAGCCGGGCGTGGTGGCGCACGCCTTTAATCCCAGCACTCGGGAGGCAGAGGTAGTAGGATCGCCAAGAGTTCGAGGCCACCCTGAGACTACATAGTTAATTCCAGGTCAGCCTGGACTAGAGTGAAACCCTACCTCGAAAAAAAAAAAAAAAAAAAAAAAAAAAAAAAAAAGTTAGATTTTGCTCGTTCTCTAGAGTAACATATTTTTAGAGTAGCATTTTAAGTCTGAATTTCCATCAAGAAATAGAGTATGAGCCGGGTGTGGTGGCGCACGCCTTTAATCCCAGCACTCGGGAGGCAGAGGTAGGAGGATCGCCGAGAGTTCGAGGCCACCCTGAGACTACATAGTTAATTCCAGGTCAGCCTGGACCAGAGTGAGACCCTACCTCGAAAAAAAAAAAAAAAAAAAAAAAAAAAAGAGTATAATGATCTTAATATATTTGTCAAGGCCACATTAACTGACATGAAAAGTACTTTGTATTTATTGTCCTAAATTTCGGTATATTAACTGTAGAACCAAATACTATTTTCACAAAATTAAGTGAATGTGGTATCAACATAAATAAAAGAGTAGGTGACACTCAGAAACCAAAGTGACACAGAAACCAAGGTGACAGTTCAGATTAAAAGGATTCTCAGAAGCCAATTGTGGCTTTCCCCTCCCCTTTTGTTCTACTGGTAAGTAGCAAACCAAGGGCTTTGAATTTACTATGGAAGCAGTCTACCACTTGGCTAAATCTTCATGCCTCATGTCTTCTTTTTTAATTAAAATGCACTGTAGAAATGAAGAAAAGTAGAGGACACGTGGCGCTCAATAACTGCCTTAAATATGGACTAGAGAAACCATGATTGTTGGCCAGTTCCAACTTTCCTAGAAGTACTCGACAATGAGACTGATTCACCCAATGAGCAAGGCACAAGATTATGTTGCCTTTCTTTATTTTTTATTTATTTATTTGAGAGTGATACAGAGAAAGAGGCAGGAGAGAGAATGGGCACACCACAGCTTCCAACCAAAGCAAACGAACTCCAGATGCATGCGCTACCTTGTGCATCTGGCTTATGTGGGTACTGGGGAATCAAGCCTTGAACTGGGATCCTTAGGCTTCACAAGCAAGCACTTAACGGCTAAGCCATCTCTCCAGCCCCCATGTTGCTTTTCAGATGAACTGTACCTATATAGTGACTTTAAGGCAAACCTGTGCTATTTAAGAATCTGTGTCTAAAACAAATAGTTTATGTAAGAATTCTTCTTTAAATACAAACTCCTCCCTGCCCCGAGGTAGGATCTCACTCTAGTCCAGGCTGACCTGGAATTCACTACGTAGTCTCATGGTGGCCTCAAACTCAGTGATCCTCCTACCTCTGCTCCCCAGTGCTGGGCTTAAAGGCATGCACCACAACGTCCGGCTCTACAAACTTTTTTTTTTTTAAAAATGTGAGCTGGAGAAATGGCTTAATGGTTAAGGTACTTGCCTGCAAAGCCTGAGGACCCAGGTTTGATTCCCCAGTACCCACATAAACCAGATGCACAAGGTGGCTCGTGTCTGGAGTTGGTTTGCAGTGGCTGGAGGCCCTGGAGTGCACATTCTCTCTCTACATGCCTCTTCCTTTCTCTCTCAAATAAATTAAAAAAAAATTTTTTTTAAAGGAAACAAAGAAAAATTCGACCATCATAGAGCACACCATTAATCCTAGAACTCAGGAGGCTAAGGGTTACAGTGAGTTTGAGACAACACTGAAGCTACAAAGCACATTTGGGTCTGCCTCGAAAATGTCCAAAACAAAACAAAACAAAAAAAGGAAGGAAAAAATCCCTAAGAAAATAGTTTTGTATATAAGTCTTAAACATTTTTGAGAACATGTGCATACACAGAAAATTAATGAACATGAAGCAATTAACAGAACAATCAATTTTCGTAGGGCAAAATTTTAGAAATTGATACTAGGTTATTGGATACTCAGAGATAGGAATAGCAGTTGGCTGTGACCATAAAAGAATATAAGAGGTCTTTGTTGGGTAACATTGTAGTGCACCTTGACAGTGGTGGTGGTGGATACACAGGGAATCCATTTATGTGGAATTAAACACATGGAGATAAACACAATGGTGAGACCTGAATATGATCAATGCTATTCTCTCAATGTCACTATCCAGATGTTAGTATGTGCTTCATGCCCACACTCACTCTCTGTCTGCCTCTTTTTCTGTTTCTGTCTCAATAAGTAAATACAATAGTAACAAGAAGAGGGTGATTTGATGCCTTCTAGACAATTTGGCTGCATTCCTCTTCCTCACATCTATAGGACTTTTTGGATGATACATTCTATATACTCTCAAGGCTTCTCACATGTATGATTCTTTTTATCAACAAGGTCCACCTTATGAATTAAAGCTTTCCCACATCGTGTATTAGTTTCTTACCTGTATGAGTTCTCTGATGCTTACTGACTTGTGAATTACAAAAGCATTAACACATTCTGTACATTCATAAGGCTTTTCAACTGGATGGAACTGGATGATGTGCAAGGTGTGCCTTCCAGGAAAAGCCTTTCATATATTGTACACAACCATAGGGTTTTTCACTGGTTTAACTTTTCATTGTGCTCAGTTGTCATTTCTTTTTTCTTTATTTTTGGTTTTCCGAGGTAGGGTCTCACTCTAGCTCAGGCTGACCTGAATTAACTATGTACTCTCAGGGTGGCCTGGAATTCACAGCACTCCTAAATCTGCCTCCCGAGTGCTGGGATTAAAGGCGTGCGCCACCACGCCCGGCACTCAGTTGTCATTTCTAAGAAAGCTTGACTACAATCTATATTCATGGTGTTTCTCACCAGAATGACTTCTATGAGGTCTAGTGAGTTGTTCCTTAAAGCAGAAAGATTTCCTATATGTCATACATTCATAAGGCTTCTCGCCTGTATGCATTCTTCTCACGCACAGTGAGTTTCCTACATTCTGTACATAGATGATTCTAGTCAGCTTCATGTTGCTGGCAGAAAGCACCCAACCAAAAGAAGCTGATGAAAGGAAAGTTGTTTATTTTGGCTTACAGACTTGATGGGAAGCCCCATGATGGCAGGGGAAAATGTGCTATGAACAAAGGCTGGACACCACCACCCGGCCAACATCAGCAGAAGAGTGTGCCAAGCACTCACAAGGGGAAGCGGGCTATAACCCCCATAAATCCAGCCCCAAGAATACAATGCCTCCAGGTTTCACTTCCCATATTGCCACCAGTTGGAGACTTAGCATTCAGAACACATAACTATATGTGGGACACCTGAATCAAAACACCACATAGGCCTTCTTGTGTTCTCAGGTGTTTGATAAGGTTTCCTTTGTATGTGTTCTCAGGTGTTTGATAAGATTTCCTTTGAGGGTGAACGCTTTCCCACATTTGATACATTCATAGGGCTTCTCACCTGAATGAATTCTCTGATGTGTAGCAAGCTGACCCTTGTTGTAGAAAGCTTTACCACACTGTGAACATTCATGTGGCTTCACACCTAAATGAATTCTTTGATGCGTCATAAGGTTTCCTTTGATGATGAACGTTTTCCCACATTCTGTACATTTATAGGGATTCTCATCTGTATGCACTATTTGGTGTTTAATGAGGTAGAATTTGGTGGTGAATGCTTTCTCACATTCTGTACATTTGTAGCATTTCCCACGAGAATGATTTTTGCAATGTCTAGTGAGCTGCTTCTTCCAGTAGAATGATTTCCCACATTGCAGACATTTGTAAGGCTTCTCACCTGTATGTATTTTCTCATGTGCACTAAGTTCTGACTTGATATAGAAAGCTTTCCCACATTCTGTACACTCAAAGGGCTTCTCACCAGTATGAGTTCTGTGATGCATAGCGAGTTTAAACTTGTAATAGAAAGCTTTACCACATTGTGTACATTCATAACGCTTCTCACCAGTATGAGTTCTGTGATGTGTATTGAGTTTTGACTTAGAACAGAAAACTTTACCACATACTATACATTTAAAAGGTTTCTCATTCTCATGAACAGTGAGAGATGTTTTGCTAGTAAAAATTTTCCTGCATTCTGTACATCCATAGGACTTCTCAGTCATATGAATTATCTGATGACGAGTGAGGTGATACTTGCGAACAAAAGCTTTCTCACATTCTGTACATCCATAGGGCTTCTCATCTGCATGAATTTTGTGATGTTTATCAAGTTGTCTCTTCTCGTAGAAAGCTTTACCGCATTGTGTACATTCATGTGGCTTCACACCTAAATGAATTCTTTGATGCCTCATAAGGTTTCCTTTGAGGGTGAAAGCTTTCCCACATTCTGTACATTTATAGGGCTTTAGACTTGTATGGGTTATCTGATGTGTAGCAAGTTGTGCCTTGTCATAGAAAGCTTTATCACATTGTGAACATTCATATGGCTTCACACCTAAATGAGATCTTTGATGCTTCATAAGGTTTCCTTTGAGGGTGAAAGCTTTCCCACATTCTGTACATTCATAGGGATTCTCATCTGTATGCACTATTTGGTGTTTATTAAGGTATCCTTTGGTGGTGAATGCTTTCTCACATTCTGTACATTTGTAGCATTTCCCACGAGAATGATTTTTGCAATGTCTAGTGAGCTGCTTCTTCCAGTAGAATGATTTCCCACATTGCAGACATTTGTAAGGCTTCTCACCTGTATGTATTTTCTCATGTGCACTAAGTTCTGACTTGATGTAGAAAGCTTTCCCACATTCTGTACACTCAAAGGGCTTCTCACCAGTATGAGTTCTGTGATGCATAGCGAGTTTAAACTTGTAATAGAAAGCTTTACCACATTGTGTACATTTATAACGCTTCTCACCAGTATGAGTTTTGTGATGTGCATTGAGTTTTGACTTAGCATAGAAAAATTTACCACACAGTGTACATTCAAAAGGCTTCTCCCCCCTGTGAGCTCTCTCATGAATAGTGAGGGATGTTTTGCTAGTAAAGGCTTTCCCACAGTCTGTACATCCATAGGGCTTCTCAGTCATGTGAATTCTTTGATGATATGCAAGGTGCTCCTTGTGAACAACGGCTTTCTCACATTCTGTACATTCATATGGCTTCTCACCAGTATGAGTTTTATGATGTCTTATAAGTTGATTCTTGTACTGGAAAGATTCTGCACATTCTTTACATTGATAGGGCTTCTCACCAGTATGAGTTCTATGATGTCTTTTCAGATGACTTTGCAGTAGAAAGACTTTGCACATTCGTTGCATTTGTAGGGTTTCTCACCTGAATGAATTCTCTCATGAACAGTGAGGTATGACTTAGTACTAAAAGCTTTCCCACAATCTAAACATCTATAGTGTTTCTCACCCATATGATTGAAATGCTCCTTGCTAATTAATGTTTTGCCATATTCTGGAAATTCATCTTGTTTCTCCCCAGAATGATACCCATTACTTCTAGTGAGCTCTTTTTTGCAGAATAAAGGTCTACCATATTCTGTACATTCATAGTGCTTCTCACTTGTATGAATTCTGGAAGGTACAGAACGGTAGGAATTCAAGAACCTTTCCCTGCATTCCTTACCTTCATATCCCATATTCTCTCGTCTATGAATTTTCTGATGTTTCCTGAGTGTTGAGTTGTCATATAAATCCACTTTGAAGGTGTGAGACATCAGATAACTTCTGTAGCGTGCCTCTTTGTAAGACTTCCTCAAATACACTTTATCTTCACAGTAGTTTGTCCTTTGGAAGGTATTCTGAAGCAGTTTTAGTTTAGTCTAGAAATAAAAGAACTTGTTATATTTCTTGTACCTAGCACATATTTCTTGATGTTTTCTGAGTTGATTGTTAGTGCAATATTTCTCACAGTCAACTTTTATCTCTCTGCTATACTGACATTGTAGTTTAGTTACTTTACATTCAATCGCTTGATTCTATGTATGATCCATTTCATGAGCTGTAACATAATTGCCAACAAGACAGTGAATGGATTTACTATAAATTTCATTAAACATCTTCAGGTGCCAATATACTATTTTGTTTAGAATGATATCCCGGGTCAAACATTTTGAAATGGTTCAGGAAATAGTTCAGTGGATAAAAGTACATGGTTTCAAACTTGCTAACCCAAGATGAATTAGCACTCAAATCAAGCTACTTGGCTACATTCAATGGGATGAGAAGTCAGAAGCTCTTGGGCTAGGCAGACTAGTGTACATAGGAAGGAGCAAAAATACTCAAGGGACACCTTCTCTCTCTTTTCTTCCCTCATTCCTCCTCCCTCCCTTTCTCTCTCACTTGTCTTCCCTCATTCCTTTTTTCCTTTCTTTCCAACTTCTCTCCCTCCCTTTCTCCCTTTCTGTTTTCTTCAAGGTGGGGTGTTACTATAGCCCATGTTTACTTGGCACACCCTCTGTAGGCCCAGGCTGGACTTACAGTGACAAATACACATAAATAATAAAAAGCATTAAAAACATAACTGTGAAATTTGATAGTTTTTCTTTTTTTTTCTTTTTCTTCTTTTTTTTTGAGGTAGGGTCTCACTCTGGCCTAGTCTCAGGGTGGCCTCAAACTCACAGTTATCCTCCTACCTCTGCCTCCCGAGTGCTGGGATTAAAGGCATATGCCACCATGCCCGGCTGAAATTTGAGGGTTTTCTTTACTCCACATCTTTTCAGGTTAATTATGGAAAAATAAAATATTCTGACTCTTTCTTTCCTTTCAGCAAGCACCCGGAAGCACCTAGGAGGCCAAGGTAATGCTGGTGGCATGTATTATCACAGGATCAACTTTGACAAATATCACCCAGGTTACTTTGGGAAAGTTGGTATGAGGCATTACCACTTATAGAGGAACCAGAGTTTCTGCCCCACAGTCAACCTTGACAAATTGTGGACGATGGTCAGTGAACAGATCAGAGTAAAGGCTGACAAAAACAAGACCGAGTTGCCACCATCACTGATGTTGTGTGATCAGGCTACTACCAAGTTCTGGGGAAAGGAAAGCTCCCTAAGCAACCTGTCATCATGGAGGCCAAATTTTTCAGCAGAAGAGCTGAGAAGATAAAGGGTGTTGGGGGCGCCTGTATTCTGGTGGCTTGAAGCCACCCTAGAGGTTCATTAAGTGCTAGGAAGTGCTTAAAAAAAATTCTGACATGAGTTTCTTTGACAAGTGTGTCATGTGCATACATGACACATATGCATGTTTTGACCAGACATCAATATTAATGTATCTTCTGAATGGTTCTTAAACTGATTTTTGTAGATAGGTCTCAGGATTATGCTGTCTTCCCAGAGAAGGGATTAGAGGTGCATAATGAGATACCTGGATTTTTACATGGGTATAGTGGATCCAAACTCAGGATCCCATGCTTGCGCAGCAAGCACTTTACTGACTGAGCCATTTCCCCAGAATTTCATTGAGATCTTTAGGAAACATTACTGAGCAGTACTCACTTATTATGTATAGATGTGAAGTATGTTAAGAGCACACAAGAAATCTGTTGACATAAAATTAATAGATTTTAATGAATAAAACACTGGGAAACAAAATTGTTTTACTTACTTCAATCATTCTTTCATTTAGGGTCTTGCTGTTGGTGATTCCACTTTGCCATAATTGTCTCTTGTGATTTTCCTGGCTGGTGTCAATTGGGCCAGTCACTTAATGAACATAAATGATATTAAAAGTATCATTATGCATGTAATTTTTGTGGAATTCTATTGCAACAGCATATATTACCATTCTTATAGAAGTCGTAAATATTGCAATGACATAACTGTATTTAGTCCTTTATAAATTATTAAATTTCTTTGTTTTTCACCATTGAAACATGAAGATAAACTAGTCATCTACTTCTCAGATGCTGCTAAACAGCACCTTTCACCTGTTGTTTTTCAGTTGTTTCCTTCCTTCCTTCCTTCCTTCCTTCCTTCCTTCTCTCCTTCCTTCCTTCATGTGTTCTCAGGTGTTTGATAAGATTTCCTTTGAGGGTGAACGCTTTCCCACATTTGATACATTCATAGGCTTCCTCACCTGAATGAATTTCTCTGATGTGCAGCAAGCTGACCCTTGTTGTAGAAAGCTTTACCACACTGTGAATATTCATGTGGCTTTACACCTAAATGAATTCTTTGATGCGTCATAAGGTTTTTTTGATGATGAACGTTTTCCCACATTCTGTACATTTATAGGATTCTCATCTGTATGCACTATTTGGTGTTTAATGAGGTAGAATTTGGTGGTGAATGCTTTCTCACATTCTGTACATTTGTAGCATTTCCACGAGAATGATTTTTGCAATGTCTAGTGAGCTGCTTCTTCCAGTAGAATGATTTCCCACATTGCAGACATTTGTAAGGCTTCTCACCTGTATGTATTTTCTCATGTGCACTAAGTTCTGACTTGATATAGAAAGCTTTTCCTACATTCTGTACACTCTGGGCTTCACAGTATGAGTTCTGTGATGCATAGCGAGTTTAAACTTGTAATAGAAAGCTTTACACATTGTGTACATTCATAACGCTTCTCACCAGTATGAGTTCTGTGATGTGTATTGAGTTTTGACTTAGAACAGAAAACTTTACCACATACTATACATTTAAAAGGTTTCTCATTCTTATGAACAGTGAGAGATGTTTTGCTAGTAAAAATTTTCCTGCATTCTGTACATCCATAGGACTTCTCAGTCATATGAATTATCTGATGACGAAAGTGAGGTGATACTTGTCACAAAAGCTTTCTCACATTCTGTACATCCATAGGGCTTCTCATCTGCATGAATTTTGTGATGTTTATCAAGTTGTCTCTTCAGAAAGCTTTTCGCATTGTGTACATTCATGTGGCTTCACACCTAAATGAATTTTTGATGCCTCATAAGGTTTCCTTTGAGGGTGAAAGCTTTCCCACATTCTGTACATTTATAGGGCTTTAGACTTGTATGGGTTATCTGATGTGTAGCAAGTTGTGCCTTGTCATAGAAAGCTTTATCACATTGTGAACATTCATATGGCTTCACACCTAAATGAGATCTTTGATGCTTCATAAGGTTTCCTTTGAGGGTGAAAGCTTTCCACATTCTGTACATTCTAGGGATTCTCATCTGTATGCACTATTTGGTGTTTATTAGTTGTATCCTTTGGTGGTGAATGCTTTCTCACATTCTGTACATTTGTAGCATTTCCCCACGAGGAATGATTTTTGCAATGTCTAGTGAGCTGCTTCTTCCAGTAGAATGATTTCCCACATTGCAGACATTTGTAAGGCTTCTCACCCTGTATTTTCTCATGTGCACTAAGTTCTGACTTGATGTAGAAAGCTTTCCCACATTCTGTACACTCAAAGGGCTTCTCACCAGTATGAGTTCTGTGATGCATAAGCCAGTTTAAACTTGTAATAGAAAGCTTTACCACATTGTGTACATTTATAACGCTTCTCACCAGTATGAGTTTTGTGATGTGCATTGAGTTTTGACTTAGCATAGAAAAAAATTTACCACACAGTGTACATTCAAAGGCTTCTCCCCCTGTGAGCTCTCTCATGAATAGTGAGGGATGTTTTGCTAGTAAAGGCTTTCCCACAGTCTGTACATCCATAGGGCTTCTCAGTCATGTGAATTCTTTGATGATATGCAAGGTGCTCCTTGTGAACAACGGCTTTCTCACATTCTGTACATTCATATGGCTTCTCACCAGTATGAGTTTTATGATGTCTTATAAGTTGATTCTTGTACTGGAAAGATTCTGCACATTCTTTACATTGATAGGGCTTCTCACCAGTATGAGTTCTATGATGTCTTTTCAGATGACTTTTGCAGTAGAAAGACTTTGCACATTCGTTGCATTTGTAGGGTTTCTCACCTGAATGAATTCTCTCATGAACAGTGAGGTATGACTTAGTACTAAAAGCTTTCCCACAATCTAAACATCTATAGTGTTTCTCACCCATATGATTGAAATGCTCCTTGCTAATTAATGTTTTGCCATATTCTGGAAATTCATCTTGTTTCTCCCCAGAATGATACCCATTACTTCTAGTGAGCTCTTTTTTGCAGAATAAAGGTCTACCATATTCTGTACATTCATAGTGCTTCTCACTTGTATGAATTCTGGAAGGTACAGAACGGTAGGAATTCAAGAACCTTTCCCTGCATTCCTTACCTTCATATCCCATATTCTCTCGTCTATGAATTTTCTGATGTTTCCTGAGTGTTGAGTTGTCATATAAATCCACTTTGAAGGTGTGAGACATCAGATAACTTCTGTAGCGTGCCTCTTTGTAAGACTTCCTCAAATACACTTTATCTTCACAGTAGTTTGTCCTTTGGAAGGTATTCTGAAGCAGTTTTAGTTTAGTCTAGAAATAAAAGAACTTGTTATATTTCTTGTACCTAGCACATATTTCTTGATGTTTTCTGAGTTGATTGTTAGTGCAATATTTCTCACAGTCAACTTTTATCTCTGCTATACTGACATTGTAGTTTAGTTACTTTACATTCAATCGCTTGATTCTATGTATGATCCATTTCATGAGCTGTAACATAATTGCCAACAAGACAGTGAATGGATTTACTATAAATTTCATTAAACATCTTCAGGTGCCAATATACTATTTTGTTTAGAATGATATCCCGGGTCAAACATTTTGAAATGGTTCAGGAAATAGTTCAGTGGATAAAAGTACATGGTTTCAAACTTGCTAACCCAAGATGAATTAGCACTCAAATCAAGCTACTTGGCTACATTCAATGGGATGAGAAGTCAGAAGCTCTTGGGCTAGGCAGACTAGTGTACATAGGAAGGAGCAAAAATACTCAAGGGACACCTTCTCTCTCTTTTCTTCCCTCATTCCTCCTCCCTCCCTTTCTCTCTCACTTGTCTTCCCTCATTCCTTTTTTCCTTTCTTTCCAACTTCTCTCCCTCCCTTTCTCCCTTTCTGTTTTCTTCAAGGTGGGGTGTTACTATAGCCCATGTTTACTTGGCACACCCTCTGTAGGCCCAGGCTGGACTTACAGTGACAAATACACATAAATAATAAAAAGCATTAAAAACATAACTGTGAAATTTGATAGTTTTTCTTTTTTTTTCTTTTTCTTTTTTTTTGAGGTAGGGTCTCACTCTGGCCTAGTCTCAGGGTGGCCTCAAACTCACAGTTATCCTCCTACCTCTGCCTCCCGAGTGCTGGGATTAAAGGCATATGCCACCATGCCCGGCTGAAATTTGAGGGTTTTCTTTACTCCACATCTTTTCAGGTTAATTATGGAAAAATAAAATATTCTGACTCTTTCTTTCCTTTCAGCAAGCACCCGGAAGCACCTAGGAGGCCAAGGTAATGCTGGTGGCATGTATTATCACAGGATCAACTTTGACAAATATCACCCAGGTTACTTTGGGAAAGTTGGTATGAGGCATTACCACTTATAGAGGAACCAGAGTTTCTGCCCCACAGTCAACCTTGACAAATTGTGGACGATGGTCAGTGAACAGATCAGAGTAAAGGCTGACAAAAACAAGACCGAGTTGCCACCATCACTGATGTTGTGTGATCAGGCTACTACCAAGTTCTGGGGAAAGGAAAGCTCCTAAGCAACCTGTCATCATGGAGGCCAAATTTTTCAGCAGAAGAGCTGAGAAGATAAAGGGTGTTGGGGGCGCTGTATTCTGGTGGCTTGAAGCCACCCTAGAGGTTCATTAAGTGCTAGGAAGTGCTTAAAAAAATTCTGACATGAGTTTCTTTGACAAGTGTGTCATGTGCATACATGACACATATGCATGTTTTGACCAGACATCAATATTAATGTATCTTCTGAATGGTTCTTAAACTGATTTTTGTAGATAGGTCTCAGGATTATGCTGTCTTCCCAGAGAAGGGATTAGAGGTGCATAATGAGATACCTGGATTTTTACATGGGTATAGTGGATCCAAACTCAGATCCCATGCTTGCGCAGCAAGCACTTTACTGACTGAGCCATTTCCCAGAATTTCATTGAGATCTTTAGGAAACATTACTGAGCAGTACTCACTTATTATGTATAGATGTGAAGTATGTTAAGAGCACACAAGAAATCTGTTGACATAAAATTAATAGATTTTAATGAATAAAACACTGGGAAACAAAATTGTTTTACTTACTTCAATCATTCTTTCATTTAGGGTCTTGCTGTTGGTGATTCCACTTTGCCATAATTGTCTCTTGTGATTTTCCTGGCTGGTGTCAATTGGGCCAGTCACTTAATGAACATAAATGATATTAAAAGTATCATTATGCATGTAATTTTTGTGGAATTCTATTGCAACAGCATATATTACCATTCTTATAGAAGTCGTAAATATTGCAATGACATAACTGTATTTAGTCCTTTATAAATTATTAAATTTCTTTGTTTTTCACCATTGAAACATGAAGATAAACTAGTCATCTACTTCTCAGATGCTGCTAAACAGCACCTTTCACCTGTTGTTTTTTCAGTTGTTTCCTTCCTTCCTTCCTTCCTTCCTTCCTTCCTTCTCTCCTTCCTTCCTTTCTTCCTTCCTTCCCTCCCTCCCTCTTCCTCTTCTTTCCTTCCTTCTTTCCTTCCTTTTTTCCTTCCTTCCTTCCTTCCTTCCTTCCTTCCTTCCTTCCTTCCTTCCTTCCTTCCTTCCTTCCTTCCTTCCTTCCTTTTGGTGTTTTGAAGCAGGGTCTCACTCTAGCCCAGGCTGACCTGGAATTCACTCTGTAGTCTCAGGCTGGCCTCACACTCACCACAATCCTGCTACCTCTGCCTCTAGAGTGCTGGAATTAAAGGTGTGTGCCACCACACCCGGCTTTGTTCCTTTTCTTTATGGCACCGAAGACACAAATATCCTATATCCTATTTCACATGTAAAATTAAAAGATTTCCTTCAACTAGGTACACTCAAGATACAGATAGGGATGGTGAGCTGTACATAGGCTCCGGGGATGTTTCCCAGGATAAGGGAGTGGAATGACTCATGAAGATGATTATGGATTATACAGAGCTAAAGTAATGTCTCTCATACCTGCCATTGCCCACAACATTGTTCTTGTGGTAAAATGTTTTAAGGCTGTACTGTACAATTCTAGCATAATTATATAGTGTCCCTTTAGTAAAATTAAAACATAAAAGAAATGTAAAACTGGTAACCAACAGAACATATTGAAAAATCATGAGTGAAAAGTTTATAGAACGGTGAAAGTAAAAATTCATGAATGTATGAGACAAATAACTGAGGAAGGAATCATGAGCAACAGAAAAAAAAATAGCCAATTGGCATAATATTATCTACATCTGTTTGTACTGGTAACTGTCAGGAAGGGACATTCTTCTGTTCTTCCCTTAATTAGTGATGAATGCTCGCTGAGAACCAGCTCATCAAGATTATGCTGTAGGGCTGGAGAGATGGCTTAAGCGGTTGGGGCAATTGCCTGGGAAGCCCAAGCTCCCAGGTTTGATTCCCCAGGACCCACATAAGTCAGATGCCCATGGTGGTACATACGTCTGGAGTTTGTTTGCAGTGGCTGTAGGCCCTGGCACACTCATTCACTCTCTATCTGCCTCTGTCTGTCTCTCTCTCATAAATAAGTAAATAAAACATTATGTTTTGATCAACAGAGGGTATTCATTCATTGAAGAAACTTGCTCATTTGAGAGAGAGAGGGGATATGATGGAGAATGGAGTCACAAAGGGAAAGTGGGGGGAGGCATTACCATGATTTATTGTCTATAATTATGGAAGCTGTCAAGAAAAAAAATAATAAAAAGAAAGAATTAAGGCCATTCTGAGACTACATAGTGAGTTCCAGGTCAGCCTGGGCTACAGTGAGACTCTACCTTAAAAACAAAAACAAACAAACAAAAAAGGAAACTTGCTCATGTGCATATAAAACAAGCCACTGCTCCCTTGAACAGCTTTGTGACTTCTAGTTTACTCACTCCAGAGGCCACAAACTTTGTTCACTGATGAAAGGTAAAAATCTAACCCTAAGGGTGTGCCCTGAGTATCAGATTATGAAAAACTACATAGAAGTAAGATGGAAGGAAGATTTAGATATCAAACAATCTGTTCACTCTAAGCTTATTACTACCATCTTCTGCAGTAATCTACAAGCACCAGTTCTCATGCGTCACCAATGGAGGGTGTAAAATAAAACTCTCCAAAGCATGGTGGCGCACGCCTTTAATCCCAGCACTTGGGAGGAAGAGATAGGAGGGTCACCATGAGTTTGAGGCCACCCTGAGACTACATAGTGAATTCCATGTCAGCCTAAGCTAGAGTGAAACCCTACCTTGGAAAAAAAAAAGAGAATTAAGCCAGGCGTGGAGGCGCATGCCTTTAATCCCAGCACTTGGGAGGCAGAGGTAGGAGGATCGCTGTGAGTTTGAGGCCACCCTGAGACTACATAGTTAATTCCAGGTCAGCCTGGACCAGAGTGAGACCTTACCTCGCAAAACAAAACAAAAAACAAAAAACAAAAAAATTTAAACTCTTTGTATTTCAAGATCCCTGTTGTTTCACTGTGTCAGGGGTTCTACATCTGGTCCTGTTAAGTTTTCATGGCTGCTTCTTGTGGCCATCTCCTACACAAAAATCCTGTCAGTGTGTCCACAACCTCTGGGGGTTTTGACGATTCCTTATTTTCAGGTCCAAAGACTAAATGACACCTATTTTCAGCACGCTACACCATGTGGTTAAATGGAATCTAACATGCCATAAGTAATCAGACACTCAGACAAATTCACTCCATTTCAATCAACATTGCAGGAACCACAGGCTGTACTTGTCATATAGCTCACTTGTAGATTGTCTGCCTAGCATGCACAAAGCCCTGGGTGTGACCCACTGCAAGTTCAAGGTTATCTTTAGCTATATAGTAACATTGAGGCCAGCCTACAGTACATGAGCCCCTGTCTTAAAAGAAAAGAAAGAGGTTGGAGAGATGGCTCAGTGGTTAAGGCACTTGCTTAAAAAGCAATTCCCCAGTACCCACGTAAAATCAAATACACAAAGTGGCACATGCAGCTGAAGTTAATTTGCAGAAGCAGGATACTCTGGCATGCCTATTCACATGTTCACTTGTTCTGCTTTGAAATAAATAAAATATTAAAAAGAAAAAGAACCAAAGAATGCAGGCCATTGCTAAAGCACTTGGTTACATGCCATAGCTAAAAGGTAAGATTCTATTGCTGAAGACACTATAGCCAGCTGTCACAGGACATCAAGAGACCATGCTAAGGCTGGAGAGACGGTTTACAGTGGCTAGAGGTCCTGGTGTGCCCATTCTCTCTCTCTCTCTCTCTCTCTCTCTCTCTCTCTCTGCCTCTTTCTCTCTCTCAAATAAATAAATACATAAATAAAATATATTAAAAAAGAAAAAGAGAGATCATGCTAGATCTGAGAGGAAATTCAGTTTCCTCCCAGCTAGTCCTCATAGGGTTGGAAAGTACTATGGGAGCTGTTGGGAAATAATGGTTGCCAACAGTGTGAATAAGCAGGAGATCCTGAAAGCAATGAAATCAAATAGCTAGGTAAGAAGTACACACACGTCCAATAGTGACACACAGCCTTTGGGGGTAACCAACTGCTCTCAGACTAGACATGAGAGTCTCGGTGTAGAAGAACTCATATTTGGTACTGGAAAGCAAGCCATATTCTCAAGGAAAGAAAACCAAGGCTCCAGAGAGAACCTCCATTGCTCTTTGGCTAAGAGTAGGCATACTCATCAACAAGTCTCTCTAATAACTGTTCATCCCCTTTAATCCAAGCTGCCCTCACTTTTGGTTACAGAATCTGTTCTGTCTTATAGATGGGGAGGTCCAGGATACATCAAGAATAGACAGCTAGCTGCCTACCTTAAGACGGGTCACCTCCACCACATCTGCCCAGGCCCAGGAGTCATTGCAGAGGAAGGAGTGACATGACTACTGCTCTCATGGCTCACCAGAAAACCAGTTCCAGGGAGATGGTGACAGACACTGTGGTCACTCAAACTCCATTAAAACAGAAACCTATGGCTATAGAGAACTCCAACACTAAATTAGATCTCTAACACACCCACCAGGGTTCAGGGAACATTGTAAAAGAAGGGTAGAAAGCTTCTAAGAAGCTCAGGGTGAGTGGGATTAGCCTAAGGCACTGTCATCCCCTCCCCCTGCCAGAGACTGAGGCCTTTAGGACCCCACAATGAATATCAATCACCCCACCAAGGAAGAGTCTCAGCAGAGTGATTGTGGGAGAGAGGGAATATAAGAGTATATATAACCTTTTTGTTTAAAAAAAATCAATAAAAAAAAATATTGGGGCTGGAGAGATGGACTAGCAGTTAAGGAGCTTGCCTGTAAAGCCTAAGGACTCATGTTCGACTCTCCAGGTCCCACATAAGCCAAATGCACAGTGACATAAGTGTACAAGGTTGCACATGCCCATAAGGGGGTGCATGTGTCTGGAGATGGATCACAGTGGCTAGAGGCCCCAGCACAACAATTCTCTATCTCTCTCACTTTTGCATTAAAAAAAGGAAAAAAGAAGAATATTGGATCTTTCAAAAAGAAAAAAGTAGCCAGGCATGGTGGTGCAAGCCTTTAATCCCAGCACTCAGGAGGCAGAGGTAGGAGGACTGCCGTGAGTTCGAGGCCACTCTGAGACTACATAGTGAATTCCAGATTAGCCTGAGCTAAAGTGAAACCCTACCTTGAAAAACCAAAAATAAATAAATAAATAAAAATAAAAGAGAATGATTGAGAGGGAAGGAGATATGATGGAGAGTGGAGTTGTGAAAGAGAAAGCAGAGGAGGGAATTATTATGGTTTGTTGTCTATAATTATGGAAGTTATCAATAATAAAAAGTAAAAATTACAAAAAAAAAAAAAAGAAAGAAAGAAAAAAGAAACCAGCACTGGAGAGAAGGCTTAGTGGTTAAGGCACTTACATGCAAAGCCAAAGGACCCAAGTTTGATTCCCCAGAACCCATGCGAGCTAAATGTCCCAGGTGGTGCATGCATCTGGAGTTCATTTGCAAAGCTAGAGGCTTTGGTGCACCCATTCTCTCTATATAAAATATAAATAAAATAAAAAGTTGTTGAAAGCAGATGAATATGACCTCTATTGGTCAATATACATACACTGGCCATTGAGGCTCCAGACTGAGACTTCTGATACATTCCATTGTCCATATCCACGCTCCAACTTGAAGATTAACTCAGGCTTTGTCATGCAGTGCCCTGTAAATAAGAAATAATATACAAATTATGCCAGAGTGCAAAGTGAGGTTTAGAATGATGAAGGAGCCAGGCGTGGTGGCACCTGTCTTTAATCCCAGTACTTGGGAGGCAGAGGTAGGAGGACCTCTGTGAATTCAAGGCCAGCCTGAGACTACATAAGGAATTTCAGGTCAACCTGGGCTAGAGTGAGACCTTACCTCAAAAAAAAAAAAAAAAAAAAGGGCTTAGTGTTTAAGGCACCTGCCTGCGAAAGCCTAAGAATGCCCATTTGAATCTCCAGGTCCCACGTTTAACCAGAAGCAAAAGTGACGCAAGCATGCAATGTTACACATGAGCATAAAAGGGGCCCATGTGTCTGGAGTTAGTTCACAGTAGCTGAGAGGCCCTGGTGTGCCCATTCTCTCTCTGTCTCTCTCAAGTTAAAAAAAAAAAAAGAAAGAATGATGGAAGATAATAGCTCCAATTCAGGACCTGAGCTATGGTCAGTGACTCAAGATACTTTTAATTCCAGCACTTGGAAGGCAGAGGTAGGAGGATCGCTATGAGTTCAAGGCTACAAGAATAAAAAGTTACACTTACATTCTTTTTTTTGAAATAGGGTCACACTCTAGCCCAGGCTGACCTGGAACTATATAGTTTCAGGGTGTCCTGAACTGTGATCCTCCTACCTCTTCTTCTCAAGTGCTGGGATTAAAAGCATGTGCCAACACACCCAGCTACACTTACATTCTTTACTGTCTGGAATATAACTTGCAAGTGACATGAAATTGCATAAAGCCAGGTATGGTGGCACACGCCTTTAATCCCAGTATTCAGGAGGCAGTGGTACAAGGATCGCCATGAGTTCGAGGCTACACTGAGACTACACAGTGAATTCCAGGTCACCCTGAACTAGAGTGAGACCCTACCTCGAAAAACCAAAATAAATAAATAAATAAATAAATAAATAATAACAGCCGGTTGGGGGAGCAAAGTCATCTACAGTATTATCCAGCAGTTGACCCTGCACATTCTGCAGCTGTCCAGCCAGGTCAAATATACCAACTCGTGCAAAAATGGCATATCTGTCATGGGGGAAACCAACTACTCTGATTAGATGTGAGGCCCAATCCAGGGAAAAGGTCCTTCCTGGTACTGAAAAACTAATCAAAAACCTATGGCTAGTGAGATCATAAGCCCTGGTGTGGAAACTATTGTTGGTTGGCTAAATGGATATACTGTAGCCACCAAAGTGTCCTCTAAATATTTATATGTATGCACACATATTAATGATACTCTTATTTTTTGTTAAAAAGCTTCTATTTTCAGATGGTAGGGTGAATGCAAACTTACCAAAGTGCTTAGATGAAGTGACAGTGGGTCTGGAGAGATGGCTTAGCGGTTAAGGTGCTAGCTTGCGAAGCCTAAGAACCCATGTTTGACTGTCCAGATCTCGCAGAAGCCAGACACACAAGATGATACAAGCATGCACGGTCACACATGCGTACAAGGTGGTGATTGTGACTGGAGTTCGAATTCAGTGGCTAGAGGCCCTGGCATACCAATTCTCTCTCTCTTATAAAATAAAAATAACAAGCCGGGTGTGGTGGCGCACACCTTTAATCCCAGCACTTGGAAGGCAGAGGTAGGAGGATGGCCATGAGTTCGAGGCCACCCTGAGACTACATAGTTAATTCCAGGTCAGCCTGGGCCAGAGTGAGACCCTACCTCGAAAAACCAAAATAAATAAATAAATAAATAAATAAATAAATAAATAATAAAAATAACAAAAAAGAGGTGACAGTGAACTGTACAGCACTAAATGATTCACTCTATCACACATTCCAAGCCTCAGGGACCACAGCAGAAGAGATGATAGAAAGAATGTAAGAGCAAAGAAAGGGGAGGAGGGTTAAATTCTGTTGTCAATTATATCAGATTAGGAATTCAAAGAAATTCCTCTTGGGCAAGTGTCTGAGGTTACTTCCAGGAAGGATTAACTGAAGAAGGAAGTCCTTTCTTCAGAGTGGGCTACCCTTCCAGTGATGGGCTACATATAAGGATGCAGTGGACAGAGTCCCTTTACTTTTGTCTGTCTCTGCAACTTCCTTGTGAAGGCCTTTTACCTCTTTGCCCCTCACTACTCACTTGCACATGCTCTCTCATATTCTGCTACCCATCAGAGGCATTAGAACCAAGTTTCTTCATCCTTTCAACATGGACTGAAGACAAGCTGCTCTCTAGAAATTTTCCACGCCTTCACTGCTGGATTGGGACTTCTGAGGCATCCAGACACACGGATGCTACCAGGTTCTTTGAATCTCAAGCCTACAGATAGCCACTGTTGGACTGACATAAGCTAATGAAATAAATTGCCTTTTTAGCACAATTGCATTCTATTGGTTCTGCTCCTCTACAGGACACTGACTAATACAAGGGTTTTGCAATATTGTCTTCCAGACACAAAGTGGCCAAGGTACTCAAGCTCACAGTTGCTGATGCTACCTATACAGCATATGATTATGGTATATTGTCAATATGTATGGAAGTTGTCAATACAAAGTTTAAAAGTGAATAAAAAATAAATATGGGGCTGGAGAGATGGCTTAGTGGTTCAACGCTTGCCTATGAAGCCTAAGGACCCCGGTTCAAGGATCGATTCTCCAGGACCCACGTAAGCCAGATGCACAAGGGGGCACATGCATCTGGAGTTGCTTTGCAGTGGCTGGAGGCCCTAGCGCACCCATTCTTTCTCTCTCTACTTGCCTATTTCTGTATCTCTCTCAAATAAATAAAAATAAAACATTAAAAATAAATAAATACAACTAGGCATGGTAGCCAATGTCTTTAATCCTAGCACTCGTGAGATACCAGGAAGGAGGATTGCTGTGAGTTGAGGCCACCCTGAGACTACACAGTGAGTTCCAGGTCAACCTGAGCTACAGTGAGACCCTACCTCAAAAACAAACAAACAAAAGTAAATAAAAGTAAGTAAATAAGTAAATAAAATACAGTGACCAACTCATAAAAGGTGCATGATAAATAACCCTAAAAAGATTCTAAAGGTAATATATATAAAACTAAATGAATGAGTCGGGCATAGTGGCACACGCCTTTAATCCCAGCACTCGGGAGGCAGAGGTAGGAGGATCGCCATGAGTTCAAGGCCACTTTGAGACTACATAGTTAATTCCAGGTCAACCTGGGCCAGGGTGAGACCCTACCTCGAAAACCACCCCAAAAAAAAAAACCTAAATGAATAAGAGAGAAAACACAATAAAATTAGAGGATACTCAGGAAAAACTGATCAAGAGTGATTCACTCTATCACACATTCCAAGCCTCAGGGACCACAGCAGAAGAGATGATAGAAAGAATGTAAGAGCAAAGAAAGGGGAGGAGGGTTAAATTCTGTTGTCAATTATATCAGATTAGGAATTCAAAGAAATTCCTCTTGGGCAAGTGTCTGAGGTTACTTCCAGGAAGGATTAACTGAAGAAGGAAGTCCTTTCTTCAGAGTGGGCTACCCTTCCAGTGATGGGCTACATATAAGGATGCAGTGGACAGAGTCCCTTTACTTTTGTCTGTCTCTGCAACTTCCTTGTGAAGGCCTTTTACCTCTTTGCCCCTCACTACTCACTTGCACATGCTCTCTCATATTCTGCTACCCATCAGAGGCATTAGAACCAAGTTTCTTCATCCTTTCAACATGGACTGAAGACAAGCTGCTCTCTAGAAATTTTCCACGCCTTCACTGCTGGATTGGGACTTCTGAGGCATCCAGACACGGATGCTACCAGGTTCTTTGAATCTCAAGCCTACAGATAGCCACTGTTGGACTGACATAAGCTAATGAAATAAATTGCCTTTTTAGCACAATTGCATTCTATTGGTTCTGCTCCTCTACAGGACACTGACTAATACAAGGGTTTTGCAATATTGTCTTCCAGACACAAAGTGGCCAAGGTACTCAAGCTCACAGTTGCTGATGCTACCTATACAGCATATGATTATGGTATATTGTCAATATGTATGGAAGTTGTCAATACAAAGTTTAAAAGTGAATAAAAAATAAATATGGGGCTGGAGAGATGGCTTAGTGGTTCAACGCTTGCCTATGAAGCCTAAGGACCCCGGTTCAAGGATCGATTCTCCAGGACCCACGTAAGCCAGATGCACAAGGGGGCACATGCATCTGGAGTTCGTTTGCAGTGGCTGGAGGCCCTAGCGCACCCATTCTTTCTCTCTCTACTTGCCTATTTCTGTATCTCTCTCAAATAAATAAAAAATAAAACATTAAAAATAAATAAATACAACTAGGCATGGTAGCCAATGTCTTTAATCCTAGCACTCGTGAGATACCAGGAAGGAGGATTGCTGTGAGTTCGAGGCCACCCTGAGACTACACAGTGAGTTCCAGGTCAACCTGAGCTACAGTGAGACCCTACCTCAAAAAACAAACAAACAAAAAGTAAATAAAGTAAGTAAATAAGTAAATAAAATACAGTGACCAACTCATAAAAAGGTGCATGATAAATAACCCTAAAAAAGATTCTAAAGGTAATATATATAAAACTAAATGAATGAGCCGGGCATAGTGGCACACGCCTTTAATCCCAGCACTCGGGAGGCAGAGGTAGGAGGATCGCCATGAGTTCAAGGCCACTTTGAGACTACATAGTTAATTCCAGGTCAACCTGGGCCAGGGTGAGACCCTACCTCGAAACCACCCCCCCCAAAAAAAAAACCTAAATGAATAAGAGAAAACACAATAAAATTAGAGGATACTCAGGAAAAACTGATCAAGAGTGTGGTCATAGACAAGAACCAGTCACAAATTTTAGGCGGTCTAGAGATAGCTATGTGAATAAGAGCACTTACTGCACATGTGTAAGGACCAGAGTTTGATCCCTAGCACCCACATAAAATGCTGGACATGATCATACAGACCTGTAACCCGTGTCCTAATGCGGGTGAAGACAGAAGAATCACAGCGGAGCACTGAGACTACTTCTCCAGGAACAACAGTGACAGGAAAGATATGCGATGTTCTCCCTTGGCCTCCACATGCATGCAGGATGTGCATATTAGGATACACACACGAAAGCACCAAACACACACCCACACACACACATACCCTCCTTTAATCTTAGCACTCAGGAGGCAGAGGTGGGAGGATTGCTGTGAGTTCAAGGCCACCCTGAGACTACATAGTGAGTTCCAGGTCAGTCAGGGCAAGAGTGGAACCCTACCTCAAGAAAATAAATAAATAAATAAATAAATAAATAAATAAATAAATAAATAAATAAACAAACAAACAAACAAACCTTGGGGCTGGAGAGATGGCTTAGTAGTTAAGGTGGTTGCCTACAAAGTCAAAGGAACCAGGTTTGATTTTCCCCGTACCCACATAAAGCCAGGTGCACAATGTTGCGCATGCATCTGGAGTTCATTTGCAGTGACAGAGGCTCTGGTGCAATCATTCTCTTCCTTGCCCTCTAACTCTCTCTTAAATAAATAAGTACATAATAAAAATAACCTTGGGCCGGGTGTGGTGGAGCACACCTTTAATCTCTGCACTCAGGAACCTGAGGTAGAAGGATTGCAGTGACTTCTAGGCCAGCCTGGAGTTACAAAGTGAGTTCCAGGTCATCCTGGGCTACAGGGAGACCCTGACTAAAGACCAAAACTTACAGAGTATAGTGATGCATGTCTTTAATCCCAACACTCAGGAGTCAGAGCTAGGAGGATTGCCATGAGTTCAAGGCCACTCTGAGACTACATAGTGAATTCCAGGTCAGCCTGGGTCAGAGTGAAACCCAACCTCTAAAAACAAACAAGCATACAAACAAACAAAAGAACAAAAGTGAATAAATAAATAATTAAAACCTTGGACGAGGCCGGGAGAGATGGCTTAGCAGTTAAGGCACTTGCCTGTGAAGTCTAAGGACCCATGTTTGACTTTCCAGATCCCACATAAGCCAGATGCACAAAGGTGAGGCAAGCATAAGGTCACACATGCCCACTAGGTGTCACAAATATCTGGAGTTCAATTTCTGTGGCTGAGGCCCCAGAATACCAATCTCTCTCTCTCTCAAAAAACAAATAGCCTGAAGAGATAGCTTAGCAGTTAAGGCACATGCCTGCAAAGCCTAAGGACCCAGGTTCAATTCTCCAGGTCCCACATAGTGGCATATACACCTGGAGTTTGTTTACAATGGCCAGAGGCCCTGGCATGCCCATTCTCACTCTCTTTCTCTCTGTCTCTAATAAATAAATAAAATAAAACTTAAAAGCAAATGAACAAACAAACAAAAAACCCTTGGAAGAAACAATTACTACCTGAACTCAGCAAAGCCATACTGTTCTCCATAAACATGTGCCATTACCACCTGTCAGTTAAAATATAATACAGGTGGGCTGGAGAGATGGCTTAGTGGTTAAGGCGCCTGCCTCCTAAGCCTAAGAACACTGGTTCCATTCTCCAGCGGTTCCAATCTCCAGGTCCCACGTTTAGCCAGATGCAAAGTGACGCAAGGACGCAATGCCACACTTGACCACAAGGGGGCACACGCATCTGGATTTCATTCGCAGCAGCTTAGAGGCTGCTGGCATGCCCATCTCTATCTGTCTTCCTCTCCCTCTCTCTGTGTCTCTCTCAAAAAAAAAATAATAATAATACAGGGGCTAGAGAGATGGCTCAGCAGTAAGGCCCTTGCCTGCAAAGCCTAAGGACTTAGTTTCAATTCCTCAGTACCCATATAAGTCAGATATACAGGTTGGCTTAGGCATCTGGAGTTGATATGCTGTTTCCAGAAGAACTGTTGCAATCATATATGTATATATATAATATAGAGTTAGTATTATAAGTTGACACTGATTCATATACTTATCAACCAAAAAGAAAGTAATTACTATGAGAGTTACAGGGAGTTAGACTCACCCAAGAACACTAGGCTTCTGTAGTTCTCCAGCATCACATCCCTGTAAAGGGCCCTCTGGGCAGCATCCAGCTCCTGCCACTCCTCCAAGGTAAAGTCCACAGACACGTCCTCAAATGATATGGACCCCTGCAATGACACATTTCTCTTCAACCTAAGTCCTCAGCCTTGGGAATACATGGTCAGAGTTCACCCCACTCTGTGGGTATTACCAGTGTCCTACAGGTTTCACTTGATTTGTAGCATGGGAGAAAGAAGTCAATATACATATATTAACTGAGTTAATATAGGAAATCAAGAAAATGTGATTAGGACTGGAGGGATGGTTTAGCAGTTAAGGTGTTTGCCTACAAAGCCAAAGGACCCAGGTTCAATTCCCCAGGACCCATGTTAGCCAGATATACAAGGGGGAGCACATGTCTGGAGTTCGTTTGCAGTGGTTGGAGGCCCTGGCACACCCATTCTCTCTCTCCCTCCTTCTCTATCAAATAAATAAATAAAAATAAAATATTAGGGCTGGAGAGATAGCTTAGCGGTTAAGGCACCTGCCTGCTAAGCTTAAGAACGCCCATTCGATTCTCCAGACACAAAATGAAGCAAGGGTGCAATGCTGCACTTGCCCACAAGGGGGCGCACGCATCTTGGAGTTCATTCACAGAGGCCAAAAGGCTGCTGGCGCACCCATTCTCTGTCTGTTTCTGTCTCTGACTCTCCAAAATAAATAAATAAATAATTTAAAAAAATAAAATGTGACTAAAATTTTCCAGTGGATTACAACACAAACAAAATCTGTAGTCCATTCTCACCACAATACTCAGTAGGCTTAAAATAGAGGATATCCATGAGTTTGAAGCCAGCTTGAATACACAATGAGTTCCAGGCCAACCTGAACTACATAGTGAGATTCTGCCTCAAATAAATAAATAAATAAATAAATAAATAAATAAATAAATAAATAAATAAATAAATAGATAAATAGATAAATAAATAATAAATAGAATAATTGTTAGGTATGGAGACTCAAGCTTATCACTGCAGTATATGGGAGGTTGAGGTAGTAGGATCCCTATGACTTTGAGGCCATTGGAGTTAATGACTTCCCTATTAGTCTTGGCTAAAGTGAATCACTGCCTCAAAAAAAAATCACTAAAATAAAACCCTGGTAAATTGGCATATCTATGTAATTCAAAGTAGTCAGAGGCAGAGGGAAGAGAAAACACAAACTTAAGGGAACCCTGGGATACAAAGTGAGACCTTGTAACAAAAAGCCTAAAACAGAAGGCTGAGAATATACTTCTGTGATAAAATGCTTAACTAGTATGTGCATGGACCAGGGTTAAATTGCCATTAATGAAGAGGAAAAAAAAAACCCAAAACCAGCTAGGCATGGTGGCTCACGTCTTTAATCCCAGCACTTGGGAGGCAGAGGTAGGAGGATTGCCATGAGTAGAAGGCCACCCTGAGACTACATAGTGAGTTCCAGGTCAGCCTGGGTTGGAGTAAGATCCTACCTCAAAAAACCAAACCAAACCAAACCAAACCACCACCACCAACAACAACAAAAACAAAACAAAACAAAACAAAACAAAAAAACCACCAAATCCAACTGAAGATGATTTTATAGATAGGGATAGACATCATTCCTTCATTAATTCTGCCTACTATTAACAATATGTTCAGCAGTTCTATGACATAAATCCTATTATCACCCTCAACTGTTAAAAATCACAAAAAAGGAGCAGAGTGTGGTGGCACACACCTTTAATCCCAGCTCTTGGGAGGCAGAGGTAGGAGCATTGTCTTGAGTTCGAGGCCACGCCTGAGACTACATAGTTAATTCCACGTCAGCCTGGGCCACAGTGAGACCCTACCTTGAAAAAACAAAAACAAAAACAACAACAGATCACAGAGAAGGGCTATAGCGATCTCTTAGAGGTCAAGACTATTACCTGGGAAGACTAAGGACCCAGATTTGATTCCCCGGTACCCATATAAGCCAGATGCACATGATGTTGCATGTTTCCTTCTGCAGCAGAAATTGGCCTGAAAGTCTTGATCCTCCTGCTTCTGCTACTTGAATATTGGGATTCCAGGTATTCAACTACCATTCTTCTTCTTTTTTTTTTTTTGGAGAGAGACACAGAGAGAGACAGAGAGACTGGGGGGTGGGGTGGGGGGGGGGGAGAGGACAGAGATGGGCGCGCCAGCAGTGTCTCAGCTACTGCGAACGAAATCCAGATGTGTGCGCCCCCTTGTGGTCAAGTGCGGCATTGCGCCCTTGTGTCACTTTGCATCTGGCTAAACGTGGGACCTGGAGATTGGAATTGCTAGAGATTGGAACCAGTGTTCTTAGGCTTAGGAGGCAGGCGTCTTAACCCCTAAGCCAACTCTCCAGCCCTTTTTTTTGTTTGTTTTTTTGAGGTAGGGTCTCACTGTAGCTCAGGCTGACCTGGAATTCACTATGTAGCATCAGGGTGGCCTCGAACTCACGGCAATCCTCCTACCTCTGCCTCCCAAGTGCTGCGATTAAAGGCCTGTGCCACCACATCCAGCTCAACTACCATTATTGGCATGAATTTCATTCTTTTATTATCATATGCCACATTTTTATATTTTTGAAAGTTTTTTGAGATTACTAAATGGATTATAATAGACATCTTTTTTTTTTTTTTTTTTTTTTTTTTTGCAAGGTAGGGTCTCTCTCTGGTCCAGGCTGACCTGGAATTAACTATGTAGTCTCAGGGTGGCCTCGAACTCTCGGTGATCCTCCTACCTCTGCCTCCCGAGTGCTGGGATTAAAGGCGTGCGCCACCACGCCCGGCTATAATAGACATCTTTGATCTATCAAAATTCACATGAGGCCAGGCATGGTGGTGCACACCTTTAATCCCAGCACTCAGGAGGCAGAAGAGGATCGCCGTGAGTTCCAGGCCACCCTGAGACGACATAGTGAATTCCAGGTCAGCCTGATCTAGAGTGAGACCCTACCTTGAAAAACCAAAAAAAAAAATTCACATGGAGATAATAGTATAGTATTTTTTTTTTTTTTTTTTTTTTTTTTTGGTTTTGCAAGGTAGGGTCTCACTCTGGTCCAGGCTGACCTGGAATTAACTATGTAGTCTCAGGGTGGCCTCGAACTCTCAGTGATCCTCCTACCTCTGCCTCCCGAGTGCTGGGATTAAAGGCGTGCGCCACCACGCCCGGCAATAGTATAGTATTTTTAATGAACACAAGATGTCAAAAGATTAATGACCATCCTCCTATCTTTGTATTGCTGGCATGAGTTTTACAGGCTATACTTTATAAACACCCCGAACATAGTATTTGCTCAAAGTATTCACAGAGCTTTATGAAATCATATTAGAAACATGATCTTGCTGATGCCTGAAATCCCAGCACTTGGTCAGCCAAGGAAGGAGAATTGCTCAGAGTTTGAAGCCAATATATGTTTCCAAGAGTGTTTCAGGCCAGCTTGTGCACAAAGTAAGACACTGTTCCCAAAATAAATAAATAAATAAATAAATAAATAAATAAATAAATAAATAAATAAAATAAAATAAAATAACTGTAATGATTCTTCACAAAACTTTGGCTAAAGCAATGCTTACCCATGTCTTCTTCTGGTGGTAATTATCTACTTTGCATTATGCATCTACATCAATTATTGAGAATTTGGGGTTTTTTTTGTTTTGTTTTTGCATTTTAGAGGTAGAGTCTTAATCTAGCCCAGACTGACCCAGAATTCACTATGTAGTCTCATTTTGACCTCATACAGTGATCCTCCTACCTCTGCCTCCCGAGTGCTGGGATTAAAGGCATGTGCCACAATGCTGGGCAAGAATTCTTATATAATTCATTTTTAAATTCATCTTGGTTAATTTCTGAAGCCTCCATCCCTTTCTTCCATATTTCTATAATATATGTAAAGGGTTGGAGAGATGGTTCAGTGGAAGGATGGTGGGGAGTATGATCCTGCATATCGTTGATATGTATGGAAGTGGTCAAAAACTTAATAAAAGAAGAATATATTTAGAATATGGGTTGATATACACATACCATTCTGTGTTACTACACAAATCCCTCATTTTTATTGTCTTGCTCACACTGTAGTGGGTTCTCTGTGTCAAAGGATTAGCATACACATAATTTAGAAACATTTACATTTTTTCAATGTGACTTCTATGTTTTTTTGTTTGTTTTTATTTTTATTTATTCATTAGCAACAGACAGAAAGAAAGAGAGAGAGAGAGAGTGGAATGGGTGCACCAGGGCCTCCAGCCACTGCAAACGACTCCAGATGCATGTGCCACCTTGTGCATCTGGCTTATGTGAGTACTGGGGAAGTGAACCTAGAACCGTGGTCCTTAGGCTTCACAGGCAAGCACTTAACCACTAAGCCATCTCTCCAGCCCTATGTTTTATTCACAATTTTAACACCAGTGTTGTTTAGATGACATTTTTATCTTCTTCATATCATGTTACAATATGGTTTTTGTTTTTGTGTCTCACTCTAGCCCAGGCTGACCTGGAATTTACTATGTAGTCCCAGGATGGCCTAGAACTCACTGTGATCCTCATACCTCTGCATCCTAAATGCTGGGATTAAAGGCGTGTACCACCAAACCCAGCTCAATGTGGTGTTTTTTTTTTTTTTCCTGCTCTGAATGTTTTCAAGGTTTACTGTCTATCTCTGGATTTATTAGTTTGATTATGATATGCCAAGATACGGATTCATTGGTTTCCTTGCTGGGATAAAGTAATGAGATGGTCTATCAATTTGGTGGAATTTTCAGTTATTATTGTCTGATCTGCTTTTCTACCATTTCAACTCAAGCTTTCCAGTACTTTGGTTCAAAATTCCCAATGCCTTTCCTTGGACTTGTTGGCTGAGCTATAATTCACATACCCTTGAATCCATTCCTTTAGTGTACAGCGTAACTGTTCCTAGTGTTCACACTTAGGCTTGCAGTACTCACCACAGTCAACTGTTTTCTTTGTCACAGAAAACAATAGCATACGGTGTAATCATTACCTGTCAACTTCACTCCCTTCCTCTTTTCCTACCCACCCTAGTTTAATCTACTTTCCATTTAGTTTTTTCTTCTGAATAATTATATGATATCTTTCTTCTTTATAGATTTCATTCACTGATAATTTTCACAGTGTCTTGTATATTGTGGTAAGTAATAAATTTTATAATTTTCTGTGATTCATGTGGGTTGAATCAGATCCACCCAGACTCATGTGTTTTGTGTGCTTGCTCTCTGTAGTTGGTGGCAATTTGGAAAGTGCAGCCTTACAGATGAAGGTCTGTTTCTAAGGGAGGGCTTAGGGGTGTTTTAACCAGTTCCCCTTGCCAGAGCTCAGCTCACTACATTACAAATACTGGGATGAGAGGTGGACCACCACAGCCAGCTTTGTACTAAGAACTAACACTATAAGCTGGGTGTGGTGGCGCCCAGTACTCGGGAGGTAGAGGTAGGAGGATCACTGTGAGTTCGAGGCCACCCTGAGACTGCATAGTGAATTCCAGGTCAGCCTGGGCTAGAGTGAGACCCTACCTTGAAAAACAAAACAAAACAACAACAACAAAAAAAGAACTAACACTATGCAGAGAGAGGTTGACTCATTTTGACCCTAAAAACCACCACACAGGGCCCTCATTTTACCTCTAATGGAGTTCAGAGAAGGCAGCCAAGCCACTTAGCCAGGATTACACAGTACATACCTTTTTCAAGGTTTTGTGTTTTTCTGAGATAAGATCTCATTAACTAGCCCAGGTCTGCTTTGAACTTAGACATTAACAAAGCTGATCTAGAATATTCCATCCTTCCTTCTGCTTTACTCTCTCCTAAGTAGCTGAGGTTACAGGCCTAAATCAGCCTTATCTGTTTAGAAGTAATATTTGAACCCAGGTCTATGTCCCCTCTTCTGGTTTTACCTTACAGGAAAGTTAGAGGGAAATCCAGATAAGATGGCAGGAGGTAGCAAGGAGTGAGGTGTCTGATACAGTCCCCTTCCTTTTCCCCTTACGTCGGTTCTGGAGAGTTGAACCTGGGTGCTTATGCTTTGTAGGAAGTGCCTTAACTGCTAGGCCATCTGTCCAGCCCTCTAAATTCTTGATTTTGTATTCTTTTTTTTTTCGATATATATATATTGTTGTTTTTTTTTTTTTTTTTTTGGTTTTTCAAGGTAGGGTCTCGCTCTAGCCCAAGCTGACCTGGAATAAACTCTGTATTCTCAGAGTGGCCTCAAACTCTCAGTGATCCTCCTACCTCTGCCTCCCTGAGTGCTGGGATTAAAGGCGTGCGCCACCATGCCCAGCTTTGTATTCTTTTTTTAAAAAAATATTTTATTTTGCCAGGTGTGGTGGTGCACACCTTTAATCCCAGCACTCAGGAGGCAGAGGTAGAAGGATCACAGTGAGTTTGAGGCTACCCTGAGACTACAGAATGAATTCCAGGCCAGCCTGGGCTAGAGCGAGACCCTACCTTGAAAAAAAAACAAAACAAAACAAACAAACAAACAATAAATATATATATATAATTTTATTTATTTGAGAGAGGGAAAGAGGCAGAGAAAGAAAATGGGTGCACCAGGGCCTCCAGTCACTGCAAACGAACTCCAGATGCATGCACCACCTTGTGCATCTGGCTTACGTGGGTCCTGGGGAATCGAATCGAAGTCCTTTGGCTTTGCAGGGAAACGCCTTAACTGCTAAGCCATCTCTCCACCCTGATTTCATATTCTTCACATATGGACTATAATGACCTTTTTTTTTTTTTTTTTTTTTTTTTTTTTTTTTTTTTTTTTTTTTTTTTTTTTGGTTTGGAGGGTCTCACTCTGGTCCAGGCTGACCTGATTCACTATGTGGTTGGGTGGCCTCGAACTCTCGGCAATCCTCCTACCTCTTCCCAGTGCTGGGAACCGGCTTATAATGACCTTTGAGAGTCTTTTCAGAACATATAATTTGTCATTCTAAATATTTCCATCCATACATGTCTACTTTAGATTAATATTATAAATTCTAATTTTTATTTATTTGAGAGATAGAAAGAGGCAGAGAGAGAAAGAAAATAAGAGAGAATGGGTACCAAGGCCTTCAACCACTATAAATGAACTCCAGACACATGCGCTACCTTGTGCATCTGGCTTACATGGGTCCTGGGGAACCTGGGTCCTTTGACTTCTCAGGCAAATGCCTTAACTGCTAAGACATCTCTCCAGTCCTGGATTATTATAATAATTTCAGACTGTTTCCTATCTTGCTAGTCTCCATCTTCTTACCCTGTTGTACACCACAAGTTCACAGGATGGATCTAAATTATATTCAATGGGTAGCTCCTTGCAATTATTTATTGATTAGCCTTTCTGCTTTTATGAGTCCTAACTCAATATGTATAGTTGATCCATTCCCCCTTTTATGTCTTATTTGGATACTGGCTAAAGTCCAAAGTATGGTTGCTCTGACACTCTGGGTATTCTTACTGTATTCTCAATGAATTTAACCTTGGTTTACTTAGGGGGAAAAAAAACAAGCCAGGCGTGGTAGCGCAATGCCTTTAATCCCAGCACTCAGAAGGCAGAGATAGGAGGATCACCGTGAGTTCAAGGGCACCCTGAGACTACATAGTGAATTCCAGGTCAGCCTGGACTAGAGTGAAACCCTACCTTGAAAAACCAAAAAATAAAATTAAAAGTACACACACACACACACACACACACACACATGTGATTATAATTGCTGTATATTGTCATTTGTCATTTTTTAAAAATCTCGCTCTCTTTTTTTTATTTCTGAGATAGGCTAGAGTGTAGCCCAGGCTAATCTAGAATTCACTAAGTAGTCTCAGTGTGGCCTCAAACTCGCTGAGATCCTCCTACCTCTGCCTCTGGAGTGCTGGCATTAAGGCATATACCACCATGCCTGGCCTTTTTTGGTTTTTCAAGGTAGTCTCAGGGTGGTCCCAAACTCAGTGATCCTCCTACCTCTGCCTCCCGAGTTCTGGGATTAAAGGCATATGGCACCATGCCCATTTTTAAAAAAATATTTTATTATTTATTTATTTATCTATTTGAGAGAGAGAGAGATACAGAAATAGGCAGGTAGAGAGAGAGAGAGAATGGGTGCACAAGGGCCTCCAGCCACTGCAAACGAACTCCAGATGCGTGCACCCCCTTGTGCATCTGGCTTACGTGGGTCCTGGAGAATCGAGCCTCGAACCAGGGTCCTTAGGCTTCACAAGCAAGCGTTTAACTACTAAGCCATCTCTCCAGCCCCCATTTTTTAAAATATTTAATTTAATTTATTTATTTCTTTGATAGGGAGAAAGAGAGAGAAGGGCCTTGTGGCATTGGGCTAATGTGGGTACTGGGGAATTGAACCTGGGTCCTTTGGCTTTGCAGGCAAATGCTTTAACCACTAAGCCATCCCTGCAGCCCTGGTCACTTTTAAATTTTTTTTGCTGTTTTTTTTTTTTTTCTTTGGTTTTTTGAGGTAGGATTTTGATCTAGTCCATGCTAATCTGGAACTCACTCTGTAGTCTCAGGCTGGCCTCGAACTCATAGTGATCCTCCTACCTCTGCCTCCCAAGTGCTGGGATTAAAGGCATGTGCACCACCATGCCCGGCTCTTACCTTATATTCAGTTACTGTGATCATTCTGCCACACAGTCTATTCCATTACAGCTTTCAAACATTTTTCTGTTTTTTGGTTTCTTCAAGGTATAGCTTCTCTCTAGGCATTAATGCTTTCAAAAGCATGTATACTTATTGAACATTTCCTAAGATTAAAATGTATTTTCAGCTGGAGAATTCTCAGAGGTCAATTCGCTTGCCTGCAAAGCCTAACGAACTAACAATATCCTCCTCAGCCAGATGCACAAACATATGGAAGCTGTTTGCAATGGCTAGAGCCCTTGGTGTGCCCATACTCTCATTGTTTATCTTTCTTCTTGATAATAAATAAAGTATTTTTATTTATTTATTTTTTTTGATGTAGGTTCTCGCTTTAGCCCAGGCTGAACTAGAATTCAGTATGTAGACTCAGACTGGCTTCAAACTCACGGCCATCCTCCTACCTCTGCCTCCCTAGTGCTGGATTTAAAGGCATCACCACACACAGCTCTTAATTTTTATTTATTAGAGAGAGAGAGTGAGAGAGAGAGAAAATTAACCTATGATACTAGAGGCTTGTAATCCCAGTGATTTGGTTGGCCAAGGATCCCAACTTCAAAGGCAGCCTGGACTGCAAACTGAAATAATATCTTTTTAAAAAAGAGACAGATCTGGGTGTGGTGGTGCACGCCTTTAATCCCTGAGAGGCAGAGGTAGGAGCACTGCTGTGAGTTCAAGGCTACCCTGAGGCTACATAATGGATTCCAGGTCAGCCTGGGCTAGACAGAAACCCTACCTAAAAATAAAAAAAAAAATAAAAAATAAAAATAAAAAAAAGGGACAAACAAACCAGTAAGACATAGTGGTTCATGCTTGTAATTATAAAACTTAGAAGGCTGGGGTAGAATTTGAATTTGAGCAAACCAGGGCTATAGAGTAAGTTCTAGTTCACCCTGCACTAGAGAGATACTCTGCCTTAAAAGAGGGGCTGGTGAGATGGCTTAGCAGTTAAGCACTTGCTTGTGAAGCCTAAGGACCCTGGTTCGAGGCTCGATTCCCCAAGACCCACATAAGCCAGATGCACAAGGTGGTGCATGCATCTGGAGTTTGTTTGCAGTGGCTGGAGGCCCGGGTACGCCCATTCTCTCTCTCTCTCTCTCTCTCTCTCTCTCTCTCTCTCTCTCTCTGCCTCTTTCTCCCTGTCTGTCACTCCCAAATAAATAAATAAAAATTTAAAAAAATTATTAAAAAAACAAAAAAGGAAAAAGAGTGGAGACATGGCTCATAGCAGGGAGGTCAAGAAAGAAGTGACCAATCAAGGTCACTCAGCCATGAATTTGGAAACCTATGGAACCTAAGGTCTAAAGGTGGGAGACCCAGACAGACTAGAGAAATATGGGTCAGTAAAAGCAGGGACAAAGAAGGATGGTACTCATAAGCATAGATCTAGAAGAGAATTCAAAGACAGAGTCATCACAGTGATTCAGAGATGGACAGTTGGAGACACAAACCCAGAGGCATACGAAAAGCTGCACAGATTGGTTGTGATAAAAAAAAGACCAAATGCCTTTGTTTAGCCTTCCCAGGGGCAGGCAGAGGATGCATGGATCAAATGAACACCTGAGGTGGCACTAAAGAAGAAGGAAGACACTGCCCACTTAACCTGGCAATGAGGTATCAGGAGAAACTATGTTCTTAAGCCACACCAGGCAAGGGATCCACTTTCCCTCCTTGGATGTCCCATACCCTGGTGGATATTCCAGTGGAGCCACAGACTCTTGTTCCTGGGAACCAGAACCCACACCACATCCTACACACCACACGGTGGCCAAACAGGAACCACTTGTGCACTGCATCCTGGGGTCCAAAATGCCAATGGGCATGAGACTCCTCTGACCCTATCTGGCAGCTCAATACACTGGGAGTCCTAAGCACCATGACAGCTTGGCCAGGCCAAGGAGTGATCTCCACAGGTCAGAACCAGATGGAGCCACCTAAAGTCACTGGAGCACTGACAGAGACAGAGCTCAGAACAGAAACAGATGGGGTTTAGGTAGCTGGAAGAGGAATCACATGTTCCAGGGATAGTTGAGAAAGGGTCAAGATACCAGGCTTTAATGCACTGGAAATCAAATATGATGGACCCACTGTTGGGAGTTAGGGTCCCTAGAAATAGAATCCAGGAGCCAAGTGGCATTGACAATGGAGAACAAGGAGACACTCTCTCATAGTACAGATATGGGGGTTAAAGATTCCTTCCCCTGGATAAGGAAGCCCACAAACTCACCATTTGCAGATTGTGTGGCATATAGTCTCCTCCTCCCTTGGACCTTGGTGCAGCAGCTCGTCACTGATTCCCAGAAATTTTCAAAACATCTGGAAAAAGAGTAAGGTCATACAATATCATATATCCTTAGGATTTAAGCATGTTCCATTACTAATTTAACACTAATCACTACATGGAAGGAATATTTTCTGTATATCAAAACCTTCACAGCCGTTGTTGCTAATTGTGGTGAAATTCTTTTTTTTTTTTGGTTTTGCGAGGTAGGGTCTCACTCTGGTCCAGGCTGACCTGGAATTCACTATGTAGTCTCAGAGTGGCCTTGAACTCTCCGAGATCCTCCTACCTCTGCCTCCCGAGTGCTGGGATTAAAGGCATGCGCCACCACGCCCGGCTGAAATTCTTTTTTTTTTAAAGATTTTATTTTTATTTATTTGAGACACAGAGAGGGAGAAAGAGAGCGACAGAGTGTGAGAATGGGCACACCAGGGCCTCTAGCCACTGCAAACGAACTCCAGATGCATGTGCCACCATGTGCATCTGGCTTATGTGGGACCTGGAGAATCAAACCTGGGTCCTTAGGCATGCAGGCATGCACCTTAACCACTAAGCAATCTCTTCAGCCCTAATTGTGCTGAAATTCTTGACTCAAGTGACAAAAGACTATACAAGCAGAATCCAGAGTGAGGGGCTCCTTCCTCTTCCCAAATCTCCTTAAACTGACCCACTCCTTCTATACAGCCTCATTCTTTCCATAAGCCATGCCTTACCCTCCTCTGAACTGGGGCTCTACCTTCAGATCCTCTCCTAATCTCCTCTTCCCTCAGAATACTGTTTTCCCCAACTGTCTCCTGCCTCAGAACCTGTCCTCTTCCCTTAGTCCTCACCCTGCTAGACTCTCCTCTCCCTCAGACCCACACTTATTTACTCAGACATTTACCTCATGCCTGAATCCCTTGACTCTCTCAGGGAGTTACTGACTCCCTTAGGTGTCTCTTCCTCCTTCAGACCCCAGCATCCTTCTCTCAATCTCTGGTATCCTCCCTCGGGTCCTCCCTTCCTCCCTTTTACTGTGACTTCTTCCATTACCCCTCTCCGGCCTGACTTCCTCACACAGCCCTCCTCTCACGATCCATTTAGTCAATCCGCCATCTCCAGACACTGGTAATCACCAGTGATCAATGTCTCTTTAATCCCTGAGTCTCCTCTTTGCTTAGAGTAGCCACAGCCTTCTGGGGTCCTGTGATACCAAGCTACTGGCCTGCTTGTTCAAATGAGGCAAGGAGGCTTGTCTTCTCTGAGGGCCCATAGGGAGAATATGACTGGGAGTGGAATCTTGTGCATGCCAGCCAAGAACTCTAGCACCACAATGTACCCCCTTCTTTTACTATTGTGTTTTCTTAAGACAAGGTCTCACTACATGCCCTGATTGGCTTTGAATTCACTCTATTGTGCAGGTTTATCTTGACTATTTGATCTTCCTGCTTCAACTGAGGATTATAGACATACATCACTATGACTGCCTTGGAGGTGATAACTGAAACCAGTTCCATTTCTCCTCCCCTGTTTCACCTCAGCAGGAAGTATCTTGAGGAATACTGAGTAAGTATAGTGAGGAAGAAATCAATACATACAGGGAAGGGGGCAGAAAGGAGTGATACTTCTGTAGACATCTACTCCTGGAATCCCATGAGGAGTTAAGGAAGCAAAAAGCTGTGAGCTAGCCCTTCTGAGATCAGGTCTTCACACTCACTTTCAAGGTGTCAGAGAGACACTACTAAGAACACAGAGACAGAGATGGTGAGACAAAATATGACATAGCTGGGGTTGGTGGATAATACCCATAAACCTCAGTACTTACAAGGTTCAAGTAGGAGGGGCTTCTATAAGATTAGGGCAAGCTTGGGCTACAGACCAGGACCATGTTTGAAAATTTAAACAAGAAGAAAACATACAAACAGAACAAGTAACACAGGAACAGATTTGCATATATAAAGGGATACTAGAATCTGCATATTCCTTGCAAGATTTCAGGTTAAGCTCCTATTATTCTGCACAGGTATCTGCCAACGTCCTTCTCTGTTCCTGTGATAAAGTTACCAGGACTGAACCACACTTAAACCCTGAAAGCTGATGGTTATGGGGCCCTTTTGTCAAGGGGGAATCAGAAGAACATGGACTCTGCCCTGTCTCTCCAGTTCCTGAACATCTTCTTCATGTCTCCAGTACCGACAGAGATGGAGCCAGTGAAGGAGGGTTGCTAGTGCCTGGGCCCATGCCTTCACTGCCACAGAAGAGGTCACAGAATTGGATGTTAGTGCAAACATGTAATCTCACTTTCCTGGGAAGGTAAGGCAAAGCCAGCGAGGAGCCAGGACCTCAGAGTGAGTTCGTGTTTCAAAAACAAAGATTGAGCGGGGTGTGGTGGCACAGGACTTTAATCCCAGCACTCAGGAGGCAGAGGTAGAAGGATCAATGTGAGTTAAAGGCCACCCTGAGACTACATAGTGAATTTCAGGTCAACCTGAACTAGAATGAGACTTTACCTCGAAAAACAAAAACAAACAAACAAAAACCCACCAAAGATTGGAAGCCAGGCGTGGTGGCACACGATTTTAATCCCAGCACTTGGGAGGCAGAGGTAGGGGGATTGCCATGAGTTCGAGGCCTCCCTGAGACTACAAGGTGAATTACAGGTCAGCCTGGGCTAGAGCAAGACCCTACCTCAGAAAACAAAACAAAACAAAAAATCAAAAACAAAGACTGGGCTGGAGAGAAAGTTTAGCAGTTAAGGTGCTTGCCTGCGAAGCTTAAGGACCCAGGTTCAATTCCCCAGATCACATGTAAGCCACACACACTTGGTGGTGCATGTGTCTGGAGTTTGTTTGCAGTGGCTAGAGACCCTGGCATAGCTATTTTCTCCTTTCTTTCTTCTTCCCTCTCTGTAATGAATAAATAAAAGTAAAATATTTTTTTAAAAACACAGTGATTCACAAAAAAAAAAAAAAAAAAAAAAAAAAGGAAGAAGAAAGAGAGAGATACACAAGTTTGAGGTTTGGTTTAGTGGTAGAAGAGACTTTGCCTAGAAATCAGGAATCTCTAGGTTGGATCCCTAGTACCAGACACAAACAAGCACATGCACACACTAGGAAATGGCTCTGAGAGGAAAGAAGTGGTCAGACTTAGAATAGGAAAAAAGTGGGCCAGTGACAGCAAAGTGGCACACACTGTAACATTCAGAACGACAATCACAGACCATCTGACACAGATCAGAGATTCAGGGATTGACAAACCCAGAGCTGCACAGGAGAGCTGGGGTGTGGTTAAAACCACAATCCCTGGCCATGCCTGCCTAAGTATGGGTCCAGGAAACTCCTGGAGTGTATAGAAGGTGGCTTCTCACAGGTTGTCAAGTCCTTTCAGTCAGCTTGTACCAAGGTTCTTGTCCAAATCAATTTTCTTTTTTTGGTTTTCTGAGGTAACTCTAGCTCAGGCTAACCTGGAACTCACTGTGTAGTCTCAGGGTGGCCTTGAACCACAGCAATCCTCCTACTTCTTCTGCCTCCCACATGCTGGGATTAAGGGTGTGCACCACCAAGCCCGGTCCAAATCAATTTTCTGAACAGAGCTACACTACAGTCAGCTATGGACAGTCTATATATCTCAAACCCAATACTCTTCAGCAGCCATGGGCAAGAGGCTTTTGTATCATGTTCACCCATTACCAAAGCCTCCAGAACCCATCTGCCACTCTCCAAGTACGCCTGTAGGCGACCTACACTGGGAGCCTTGGTATTTCTCTGAATTCTGTCTGTTGGTTGGAACAAGGGCACATGGCAGCCTGGCCAGATCAAGGTGGGTGGCCTCCCAATGGCCAGGGCCAAGTGGGGCCCACATAAGGTCACTAGAACCTAGAGACAGCAGCCAGGACAAACTCAGATGGAGTTCTGGTATCTAGGAGTGTTTGCCTGCAAAGCCCAACAACCCAGGTTCGATTTCCCAGTACCCATTTAAAGTCAGATACAAAAGTGGCCCATATATCTGAACTTTGTTTGTAGTGGCTGGAGGCCCCGACGTGCCTATTCTCTCTCTATATATATATAAATAAATAAATAAAATATTTTTTTAAAAAGAGGAAAGAAAAAGAAACACAGGTTTAGTTCAGTGGTAGAAGAGAGCTTGCCCAGCAATCAGGAATCTCTAGGTTGGATCCCTAATATCAGACAGGTAAGCACATGCACACACCAGGAAATGGCTCTGAGAAGGGAAGTACCTAATCAAGATCACCAAATTGGGAAGTGGGAATCTTCTTTTTTTTTTTGACAAATTAAAAATTTTTTTATTAGTATATTTATTTGCAGGCAGAGAGACAGAGAGAGGAGCTCAAGCCACTGGAGAAGTGGGAATCTTGACTCCAGCCAGATGGAGTTCTGGTATCTAGGAGGTCGACTGGAACCTGATGCCCCAGGGACACATACAAAATCATCTAGACATCAGGTTGCAGCACCCTGAAAACTAGATAGGAGGGTCCAATTAAGTAGGGCGTCAAGGGGCGCTGGAGGACAAAATACAGGAGCCCAGTGGCATAGACCCTGGGGACTTGGGAGACTAGAGACCACTGGTACATAGAGGTTTTATAGCTTCCTTGCGCTGGCTCAGGATCCGGCCTCACACTCCTGGGCACAGCTGCACAGAAATGGCTACAGCCGGGCTAAGGAGGGTTCGCGGAGCCGGCCCGGCCGGGCCCCACCCCGGAGCCCGCGAGGTCCGGGCGGACAGCGGCCCAGACGCACGGCCGGGCCCGGGGCCTCTGCGGCCGCCAGCTCCGCGGCTTGCAGACACCTTCCCTCCCGGCTCGGGACGCGCCACACTCACTACTGCCGGCTTCCTGGACCCCTAACGTCCTCTCCGGGATCTCACACACCACCGGCCCCCAGGTCCACAGAGGACCGGGCAAGATCTCGCCCGGACGCCCAAGAAAGAAGCGAAAAGCGGTTACGGCGCTCAAGATGGTGGGCAGAGCCGCTTCGGCAAGAAAGGTTCCCGCCCGCGCGGAAAGCCCGCCCCCTGCGCGCAGTCTGCGTGTCTGATTGGACGGTCTGCATCCCGGCGCGATCGATTGGACAGGAGCTCAGAGACCAGCGCTGACAATGCGAGGCTTCTTAGACCACCAGGACCACTGGGATGGCGCTCGTAGTTCTGCACTGCGGAGGCTGAAGTCTGTCCCGGAAGCCGGAAATGGTGAGGATGGCAGCGTCCTCCGTCAGGGGAGGAGAGCTGCTCATCTCTTCCCCTCCGGAGCCTCAGGCCCGAATGCTCCGTGTGCAGCTATGTGAAGGGTCCTGTCAAGCTTTAGGGTGCGGTGCTGGGAGTCCTGTCGTGTTCCTGCTTGGGGACTTCAGTACAGACTGCAGCCCTCTCTCAGCAGGTTTTGGTGTTTTTGTTTTTTCTTTTTTGGTGTTTCGAAATAGGGTCTCCCTCTAGCTCAGGCTGACCTGGAATTCACTATGTAGTCTCAAGGGCGACCTCGAACTCACAGTGATCCTCCTACCTCTGCCTCCCGAGTGCTGGGATTAAAGGTGTGCGCCACCACGCCCGGCCCATATCTGAGTTCTTTACAGCCATGCTGCAGAAGTAATCATTGCCTTGTCAATGTGCTCTGGAAGTGTAGTCATTCTCAGAATGCACACTCATTTCTAACTCCATTTCATTGGACCCCTTCCTCTTTCTATTATTAATATCTATATTAATATCCTTTTTGCCCTCTACCCTCATCCATGTCCAAATGTTAACCTCAATATTGTGTGGGTCTTATGGTAGTAACAACAGCCTACAGGTGCAATAAAATAAAGAATGTCTAGCTGGGCGTGATGACACACGCCTCTAAATCCCAGCACTTGGGAGGCAGAAGCAGGAGGATCGACGTGAGTTCACGGCCATTCTGAGACTATATAGTGAATTCCAGGTCAGCCTGAGCTAGAGTGAGATCCTACCTCGAAAAAACAAAGCAACAACAACAAAAAATTGTCACCGGGTGTGGTGGAGCAAGCCTTTAATCCCAGCACTTGGAAGGCCTAAGGACCCTGGTTTGATTCTCCAGTTCACATGTAAGCCAGATGCACATGGTGGCGCATACACCTGTAGTTCATTTGCAGTGGCTAGAGGCCATGGTGCGCCCGTTCTTACTCCCTCTCTCTCCTTCTGTCTCAAATAAATTAAAATCTTTTTTTAAAAAAAGCATAGGTGTCATAGCTCAGCATGGTGCTGCATCATGTCTCAGCACTTGGCAGGCAGAGGTAGTTGTATGGCTGTGTGTTCGAGGACAGCCTGGATCTAGAGTGAGGTCCATATCAGCCAGGGCTACAGTGAGACTCTGTCTCAAAAAAAAAAAAAAAAAAAGAAAAGAAAAGAAAAGAAAAAGAAAAGAAAGAAAAAGAAAGTCATGAATATGCTGGGCATGGTGGTACATGCATTTAATTCCAGCATGCAGGAGGAAGAAAGGAAAGATAGTGGTATGGTCAGCGCGAAATGAGACATCTCTATCACACTCTCCAAGGCTCAGGAACCATTGTGGAAGAGGTGGCAGAAAGAAAATAAGTGTTCAAAGAGGGAGAGGAGTTCTATACAATACCGTCTTCCAGACCCAAAGGGGCCATGGTATTCATGAACTCAGTGTCTGATGCTATCTACCCCAGACCTTCATAATATTGGGGTTGGGGAAGAGTGATGACCTCAAAATAGAGACTGTTCTCTCTCTCTCTGTTTGCAAATAAAAAATAAATATGGGCTGGGGAGATGGCTCAGCAGTTAAGGCACTTCCCTGCAAGGCCTAACAACCTGGGTTCAATTCCCCAGTACCCATGCACAAAGTGGTCTCCTAGAGATCTATGTCTCCTCTTCTGGTAAGACCCACCCACAGATACCTCCATGATTGGCCAAGGTTCTTTCTCTTGCTTGAGTTCTAGAATAATTTTATATGCTGTCTCTTCCTGTGCCTTCCACATCCTACAAGACCCAAACCATTGTAGTCAATTTGAACCAGGAAGACTTTTTTTCCCCTGAGGTAGGGTCTCACTCTAGCCCAGACCTGGAATTCACTATGTAGTCTCACGGTGGCCTTGAACTCACAGTGATCCTCCTACCTCTGCCTCCTCTACCTCTGCTGGGATTAAAGGTGTGCACCACCACACCCATTCAGGGAGACTTATAAAACTATTAGTAGACTGAAGTCATTACTTACTTGAGGAAAAACAAAAATATAATGTGTTGGGAGCTGGGCATGGTAGTGCATACCTTTAATACCCGCACTCAAGAGGCAGAGGTAGGAGGATTGCCATGAGTTCAAGGCCACCCTGAGACTACAGAGTGAATTCTAGGTCAGCCTGAGCTATAGTGAGACCCTACCTCAAAAAACAAAAACAAAAACAAGCAAACAAAAAAACCAAACAAAAATAATGTGTTGGCATGGAGATGGCTCAGAGGTTAAGTCACTTGCTTATAAACAATAACTGCCTGTGTTTGATTATTCAGTACTCATGTAAGCAAGATGCACAAAGTGGTACATGTGTCTGGAGTTTATTTGCAGCAGCTAGAGGCCCTGGTACACTCATATTCATACTCTCTTGCTCTCTCCTCTCTCTGCTTGCCAATAAATAATAATTTTTTTTTTTTTTTTTGGTTTTGCGAGGTAGGGTCTCACTCTGGTCCAGGCTGACCTGGAATTAACTACGTAGTCTCAGGGTGGCCTTGAACTCTTGGCGATCCTCCTACCTCTGCTTTGAAAGTAAGCACCTTTAACTGCTTAGCTATCTTTCCAGTCCAGGATAGAGTTTATTAAATACACTGTGGTACAGCACAGCAGGCAGGCCAATAAAGAGAAACTGTCTATTCCAATAGACTGATTTTATGGTCTGGGGGTGGGAAGCTTAGGTGTGAGCAGTCAGGCAGTATTGTAATGTCATTGTGCCCTGGAATAATTATATTTGGGGCTTATTGTGATTAGCAACAGCCTGGCCTTAGGAAAATGATGGTCTCATCCTGACACAGAAATGGCTCAGCATGATCACCCATCCTAAATTGGATCAACATTTCATAGCTAGGGTTGTGTGTGTGTGTGTGTGTGTGTCTGGGTGTGTGTTTAATAATCTTTTTAAAGATTTTTTATTTATTTGAGAGAGACAGACAGAGAAAGAGAAAGAGAGACCAAGAGAATGGGCATGCCAGGACCTCTAGACACTGCAAACAAACTACAGATGCATGCACCATCTTGTGCATCTGGCTTATGTGGGTCCTGGGGAATAGAATCTGAGTCCTTTGGCTTTGCAGACAAATGCCTTAACCACTAAGGCATCCCTCCAGCCCAAGTTTCACTCTTTCTGACAAAGTAATGGTCCTGGTCAGAGAAAGTAGTGGCATTGCACTGAGCACATCCTGCTCTGAGGTCAAACCAGCCTCCTTTTGAGGTTGGGATGGCTCAATACAGCCATCCATCCCAGAATGGTGTCCACATTCCTTCTGTGAAAGATCAAGGTTAAATCGTGACAAAGACCAAAGGTCATCTTCTAGAGCAAAAATAAATTCAACCACCATTCTGCTTTTAGTAAATATTCCTTTTCTTGTTGTCTGGTTTGTTTGCTTCATGAAAGGTCTCACTCTAGTCCAGGATTACCTGGAACTCACTCTGCAGCCTAGGTTGGCCTCAAATTCAGTCATCCTCCATGTACCACCATGCTGATCTTCAACAACCAATCTTTTTATTTATTTTTATTTTTTTATTTTTATTTATTTATTTATTTTTTTGGTTTTGCGAGGTAGGGTCTCACTCTGGTCCAGGCTGACCTGGAATTAACTATGTAGTCTCAGGGTGGCCTTGAACTCTCGGCGATCCTCCTACCTCTGCCTCCTGAGTGCTGGGATTAAAGACGTGCGCCACCACGCCCGGCTTTCAACCAATCTTAAGACACACACACAGGCAATAAATGGATAAAGAATTTACAGCCAGTAGTGGTGGTACACGCCTTTAATCTCAGCACTCAGGAGGCAGAGGTAGGAGGATCGCTGTGAGTTCAAGGCCACCCTGAGACTATATAGTGAATTCCAGTCCATTAGACAGAAGAACATTATTAGCCAATGAACTAGAACCGAAAAATAAAAGATACAGAAAATTGTTTTTTAAAAAAGAAGCAAAATTCTCATGTCTTAAAAAAAAACTAGTCCTAACAAAAATTCACTCACATACACCAAGAAAAGTTGAAATATGAGGGCTGGAGAGATGGCTTAATGGTTAAGGCACTTGCCTATGAAGCCTAAGGACCCAGGTTCACTTCTCCAGGTCCCACATAAACCAGATACACATGGTGGCACACGCAGCTGGAGTTCATTGGCAGTGGCGAGAGGCCCTGGTGCACCCATTCTCACTCTGTCTCTAGTAAATTAATAAATAAAAATAAATCTTTGAAAAAAAGAAATATGAAACCCTGCATGTTTAAAGGAAAACAAGAAACAAACTAAAACTTCATGTACAAAAGTCATTCAGAGATGGCTTAGCATTTTAAGGTGCTTGTCTGCAAAGCCTAAGAACTCAGGTTCATCTGGAGTTCATTTGCAGTGGCTGGAGGCCCTGATGTGTCTATTCTCTTGGTCTCTCTTTCTGACTCTTAAAAGTTAACTCATGGGCTGGAGAGATGGCTTAGCGGTTAAACGCTTGCCTATGAAGCCTAAGGACCCCGGTTCGAGGCTCGATTCTCTAGGACCCACGTAAGCCAGATGCAAAAGGGGGTGCATGCATCTGGAGTTCGTTTGCAGGGGCTGGAGGCCCTGGCGCACCCATTCTCTCCCTCTCTCTCTCTCTCTACCTGCCTATTTCTGTATCTCTCTCTCTCAAATAAATAAATAAAGTAAAATTTTAAAAAAAGTTAACTCATTTACATTTAAAAAAGACCATTCTCTTAACTATCAGTTTGGTTACCATTACATTTCTGAAGGTTCAATTTATCAGCAAGGCAGTTAGAAAATGACCATATTTGCGGGCTGGAGGGATGGCTTAGCAGTTAAGGCACTTGCCTGCAAGGCCAAGAGACCGCGGTTTGATTTTCCAGGACCCACATAAGCCAGGTGGACCAGGTGGCACATGCATCTGGAGTTTGTTTGCAATGACTGGCACCCATTCTCTGTCGCTCTCCCAAATAAATAAAAATATACTTTTGGGCTGGAGAGATGGCTTAGCAGTTGAGGCACCTGACAGTGAAGCCTAAGAATGCTGTTTGAATCTCCAGGTCCCACGTTTAGCCAGATGCAAAAGTGACACAAGCACGCAATGTCGCACATGCGCACAAAGGGGCGCATTTGTCTGGAGCTCGTTCACAGCGGCTAAGAAGCCCTAACATGCCCTTTCTCTCTCTCTGCCTCTTTCTCTCTCTCTCAAAAAATAAGTAAATAAGCCGGGCGTGGTGGCGCACCCTTTAATCCCAGCACTCGGGAGGCTCGAGGCCAGCCTCTCCAGGTTGGACCAGAGTGAGACCCCCTCAAAAACAAAAAAAAATAAAAATAAGTAAATAAATATTTAAAAAATATTTTTATTATTATTTATTTATTTGAAAGAGAAAGAGGCAAAAAGAGAGAACAGGCGTGTCAGGGCCTCCAACCACTGCAAAGGAACTCCAGACGCATCTGGCTTATGTGGGTCCTGGGGAGTTGAACCTGGGTCCTTTGGCTTTGCAGGCAAATGCCTTAACCACTAAGCCATCTCTCCAGCCCTAAAAATGTTTTTTTTTTAAAAAGAAAATGACCATGTTCGGGCTGAAGAGGTGGCTCAGGGGTTGAAGCGCTTGCCTGCAAAGCCAAATGACCAGGTTTGATTCCCCTGAACCCATGTAAAAGCCAGATGTACAAGGGAGAACATGCATTTAGAGTACATTGACAGCAGCTGAAGTCTCAGGTGTGTCCATTATCTCTCTCTTTCTAGTTATCTCTAGCTCTCTCTCTCTTTTCTATCTATAGAAATGTCACAGACAATGGAGAGTTAGAAGATCTGAGTCCTGCGGTGTAAATATGGGTTTTAGAGATTCCTTGCTTTGGCTCAGACATTACACTCCTGGTCAAAACTATAGAACTGGGTGTGGTGGTTCATGCCTTTAAATCCCAGCACTCTGGGGCAGAGGCAGGAGGATCCCTATGAGCTCGAGGCCACCCTGAGTTTACGTATTGAATTTCAGGTCAGCCTGGGTTAGAGTGAGACCCTATCTCGAAAACACGGGAGCTAAACATGGTTCGTGGAGCTGGACGAGCACCTCAAGCCCCACAGCTAAAGCAAACGGGCACCGCGGGCCAGAGAGCTCCAGCCAGGATCTCAGGGGTACCTGCAGCCAGCTCCTCCTCTTACAACCAAACACCTTCCCTCCCCCGGCTCAGGACACCGCCACACATTCCCACTTCCAGTTTCTTGGACGTCTAGCGTCCTCCCATGGGTCCCCACACGCCACTGTTACACAGGGCGGGCCGCAGAGGCCCAGGCACAATTATCAACTTCCAACAAGAAATACAACGTGGTGACAGCTCCCAAAGTGGCCCCTGCTTCAGCAAGAAAGGCTCCTGCGGCCAAAGCCCGCCCCCTGCTAGCAGTCTGCGAGTCTGATTGGACAGTCTTCACCCAGATGGACAGGACTTCAGGGCTCACCCCTCAGCCTCTCACTGGCAATGCAATTCATAGGCGAACGAATACACAATCACAACTTCTTAACCCCGCAGGCAGGATGAAGCTTGTAGTCCCAGCAGGGCCAGGAAGCCAGAAGGCGAGTTGACACTGTTGTCCTGAAGGAAGGAGAGCTCACTCAGTGTTAGGGGTGGCTCCCCATCTTCCACTCCAGGTTCCCCAGATCTGAATGCTCCTTTTGGGCCACTTGAGCTCCGACTCCTCCCACTACAGGGTGGGGGGCTGGTCTGACTACAGGAACCCTCAATGTCCTGTACTGCCTTTACAGGGAACATCAGCCCAGAAGCCAGTCCAGTCTGCTCTGTCCTGGTGTGTGTGGCCACTGTTCTGAATCAGGGAAGGTAGCTGTGTTCCCCATCTCTGCAATGCTGCACACTGTTCCTGCACCCCATCCCTTATGCCACTCGAAGGCTGGCTCCTATCCCAAAGGTCTCCCTCCTCTTCAAGCTCTTTTGTACCCCAAGTTTCCAAATCTGAGCCCCATGATATGTCAAGCGGCTGACAGAGGACACATCAGGTTCTATTCTGTCGCCTATCAATCTGGAAACCCGTGTACCTGGACTGGGCTTTTTGTCAAGGCTCCTGTGAACGCCTTAGGAGGCCCCCACCTGGCTCCAAACTCAAAGGCCACCAACTCTAGTATAAAGCGCTTCTGAACCAGGCACGGTGGCACACTTAACCTCAGCAGAGGGAAGATGATTATTGGGAGTTCAAAGCTAGCCTGGGAATGTACCAGATTAGCTTGTGCTACTTTGGAAAAAACCAAGAGGAAGAGAGCATGCCAAGTTAGCTATATCTCCTATTTGGACGTCCTCTACATTAAGTTAATTTCTGAGGGTTCAACTTAATCTAAGTTCTTTGATAAATTCCTATTTTGTGGAGCATCCAACTATTAGGGGGAGTGGAGTTTCAATGAGATAGGAGGAATTTTGTTATCATACTACCTTGAGCAGTTACATGTCTTTTGCCTTGGCACTTCAAAAAGCCAGGGACACAATGTTTCACAAGGATCTCTACATTTTCCCACCAGGTCTTTTATGTTATGCTATACCCCTAGTATAGGTTGTGGAGAAATACAGTAAATAATTGAAATTACAAACTATCATAACTTTGACTTCTCTTTGCATTATGAAAAGGAAAATCTCATAGACAACTAAAGGTCCCTTTGTGTAGTTTCAATCTTTTTTTCTATCTATAGAAATGTCACAGACAATGGAGAGTTAGAAGATCTGAGTCCTGCAGGTGTAAATATGGGTTTTAGAGATTCCTTGCTTTGGTTCAGACATTACACTCCTGGTCAAAACTATAGAACTGGGGTGTGGTGGTTCATGCCTTTAAATCCCAGCACTCTGGGGCAGAGGCAGGAGGATCCCTATGAGCTCGAGGCCACCCTGAGTTTACGTATTGAATTTCAGGTCAGCCTGGGTTAGAGTGAGACCCTATCTCGAAAAACACGGGAGCTAAACATGGTTCGTGGAGCTGGACGAGGCACCTCAAGCCCCACAGCTAAAGCAACCGGGCACCGCGGGCCAGAGAGCTCCAGCCAGGATCTCAGGGTACCTGCAGCCAGCTCCTCCTCTTACAACCAAACACCTTCCCTCCCCGGCTCAGGACACCGCCCACATTCCCACTTCCAGTTTCTTGGACGTCTAGCGTCCTCCCATGGGTCCCCACACGCCACTGTTACATAGGGCGGGCCGCAGAGGCCCAGGCACAATTATCAACTTCCAACAAGAAATACAACGTGGTGACAGCTCCCAAAGTGGCCCCTGCTTCAGCAAGAAAGGCTCCTGCGGCCAAAGCCCGCCCCCTGCTAGCAGTCTGCGAGTCTGATTGGACAGTCTTCACCCAGATGGACAGGACTTCAGGGCTCACCCCTCAGCCTCTCACTGGCAATGCAATTCATAGGCGAACGAATACACAATCACAACTTCTTAACCCCGCAGGCAGGATGAAGCTTGTAGTCCCAGCAGGGCCAGGAAGCCAGAAGGCGAGTTGACACTGTTGTCCTGAAGGAAGGAGAGCTCACTCAGTGTTAGGGGTGGCTCCCTATCTTCCACTCCAGGTTCCCCAGATCTGAATGCTCCCTTTGGGCCACTCGAGCTCCATCTCCTCCCACTACAGGGTGGGGGGCTGGTCTGACTACAGGAACCCTCAATGTCCTGTACTGCCTTTACAGGGAACATCAGCCCAGAAGCCAGTCCAGTCTGCTCTGTCCTGGTGTGTGTGGCCACTGTTCTGAATCAGGGGAAGGTAGCTGTGTTCCCCATCTCTGCAATGCTGCACACTGTTCCTGCACCCCATCCCTTATGCCACTCGAAGGCTGGCTCCTATCCCAAAGGTCTCCCTCCTCTTCAAGCTCTTTTGTACCCCAAGTTTCCAAATCTGAGCCCCATGATATGTCAAGCGGCTGACAGAGGACACATCAGGTTCTATTCTGTCGCCTATCAATCTGGAAACCCGTGTACCTGGACTGGGCTTTTTGTCAAGGCTCCTGTGAACGCCTTAGGAGGCCCCCACCTGGCTCCAAACTCAAAGGCCACCAACTCTAGTACAAAGCGCTTCTGAACCAGGCACGGTGGCACACTTAACCTCAGCAGAGGGAAGATGATTATTGGGAGTTCAAAGCTAGCCTGGGAATGTACCAGATTAGCTTGTGCTACTTTGGAAAAAACCAAGAGGAAGAGAGCATGCCAAGTTAGCTATATCTCCTATTTGGACGTCCTCTACATTAAGTTAATTTCTGAGGGTTCAACTTAATCTAAGTTCTTTGATAAATTCCTATTTTGTGGAGCATCCAACTATTAGGGGGAGTGGAGTTTCAATGAGATAGGAGGAATTTTGTTCTCATACTACCTTGAGCAGTTACATGTCTTTTGCCTTGGCACTTCAAAAAGCCAGGGACACAATGTTTCACAAGGATCTCTACATTTTCCCACCAGGTCTTTTATGTTATGCTATACCCCTAGTAGAGGTTGTGGAGAAATACAGTAAATAATTGAAATTACAAACTATCATAACTTTGACTTCTCTTTGCATTATGAAAAGGAAAATCTCATAGACAACTAAAGGTCCCTTTGTGTAGTTTCAATCTTTTTTGTTAAATATTCATTGATTGATTTTTTTGTTTTTTGAGGTAGGGTCTCACGCTAGCCCAGACTGACCTGGGATTAAAGGCATGCACCACCATGCCCGGCTAAATATTTATTATTTATATATTTATTTTTGATACAGAAATAGGCAGGTAGAGAATGGGCAAACCAGTGCCTCCAGCCACTGCAAACGAACTCCAGATGCACGGTGCCCCGTTGTGCACCTGGCTTAAGTGGGTCCTGGACAATCGAGCCTCGAACCGGGGTCCTTAGGCTTCACAGGCAAGCGTTTAACCACTAAACCATCTCTCCAGCCCCAATTTTGGTTTTTCGAGGTAGGGTTTCAATCAGGCTGACCTGGAATTCACTATGTAGTCTCAGGGTGGCCTCAAACTCATGAGAATCCTATTTTTTTTTTTTTTTTTTTGCCTCCCAAGTGCTGAGATTAAAGGTGTATCCTACCACATGTGGCTTAAATATTTTTTAAAAAATACTTTACTTGAGAGAGAGGAAAAGCGGGAGGGAGAGGGAAAGAGAATAGGTGGATCACAGCCTCCAGCCACTGTAAACAAAGTGTAGATGCAGGTGCCACCTTCTGCATCTGGCTTATGTGGCTCCTGAGGAATTAAACATGGGTCTTTGGCTTTGCAGGAAAGTGTCTTAATTACTAAGCCATTTCTCCAGCCCAGTTTCAATCTTTTAATCAGAAATACATGCTCCTAAACTACCTCACATATCATTTTACTAGTTGTTATCATACTGTGACTACTTTCAAAATGCAGAGACCAAAAGTGAAAAAAAAAAAAAAATCCACACCTATAAACACATAATGTACTTACGGTAGGCTAAAGTTTAAAAACTTACGTTAATATGGTATACAAATGAGTTTAAAGTCTGGACCCTGAGTATGCCATGGACAATGTCCATCAGTTACATTTGTTCTTCCTGATAACATATACGATGGGATGTTTACTCCACATTTGAAGAAATGGGACAAGTTAAAGAAGGTAGAGCACTGATGGTACTAGGGATGTTGCTCAGTTGACAGAGTACTCGCCCAGCATGTAAGTAGACTGGGCATGGTACCAATCTCCACATAAAATTTGGTAGTGTTACATGTACATGTAATCCTAGCACTGAGGAAGTTTAAACAGGATCAGATCAAGGCTTTATTAGTTATTTTCTCAGTGCTATGTTAAACAAGCTTACCAGAAGCAACATAGGGAGACTAATCTGATTTAAAGATGTTGGTGTGGGTGTGTGTCGTGGTGCACACTTTTAATCCCAGCACCGGGAGGTAGAGGTAGGAGGACTGTCCTGAGTTTCAGGTCACCCTGAGACTACATAGTTAATTCCAGGTCAGCCTGGGCCAGAGTGAGACCCTACCTTGAAAAACAAAAAATGAAAAAACAAAAAAAAAAACAAAAAAAGGCCAGTCTGTTGGGCTTGCCTAAAAAAAAATGTGTGAGTATGTGGGGGGGGGTACATTCCATCAAGACAAGGAAGGCTTAGCAGGCAAGATGGTCACACTGCATCCAGAGTCATGAAGTAGAAAGCAAATAGGGCTAGGCTATAAAATCTCAAGGCCTGCCATCAGTAACCAGAATAACCATTATTTCCAGCTCTCTAAAGGCTAAGGGTCACAGTGAGTTTGAGGTCACCCTGCCTCAAAAAGACACCCCTCCCCAAAAAGAAAAGAAAAATTCCCTAACAAACTATAGTTTTGCATATGGGTCCTTTTAAACATTTTAAGAACATGTGCACACACAAAAGTAATCAACATGAAGCACTTACATAACAGACCCATCCATTTTAGTAGGGCAAATTTTTAGAAATTGATACTAGGTTAGTGGATACTCAGGGGGAGGAACAGCAGTTGGCTGTGATCATAAGAGAATATAAAAGGATTGCCATCAGTTTGAGGCCAGCCTGAAACTACATAATGAATTCCAGGCCAGCCTGGGCCGGAGTGAGACCCACCTACCTTCAAAAACCAAAAAACAAAACAAGAAAAAAAAAAAGGTCTTTGTTGGGTAAAATTGTAGTGTACCTTGACCATGGTGGACCATTTATGTAGAATTAAAACATAGGGAGATAAACACAATGGTGAGACCTGAATATGATCAATGCTATTCTCTCAATGTCACTATCCAGATGCTAGTTATGTACTTCATGCCCACACTCACTCTCTGTCTGCCTCTTTTTCTGTTTCTGTCTCAATAAGTAAATAAAATAGTAACAAGAAAAGGGTGATTTGATGCCTTCTAGACAATTTGGCTGCATTCCTCTTCCTCACATCTGTAGGACTTTTTGGATGATACATTCTATATACTCTCAAGGCTTCTCACATGTATGATTCTTTTTATCAATAAGGTCCACCTTATGAATTAAAGCTTTCCCACATCGTGTATTAGTTTCTTACTTGTATGAGTTCTCTGATGCTTACTGACTTGTGAATTACAAAAGCATTAACACATTCTGTACATTCATAAGGCTTTTCAACTGGATGGAACTGGATGATGTGCAAGGTGTGCCTTCCAGGAAAAGCCTTTCATATATTGTACACAACCATAGGGTTTTTCACTGGTTTTTCAATGTGCTCAGTTGTCATTTCTAAGAAAGCTTGACTACAATCTATATTCATGGTGTTTCTCACCAGAATGACTTCTATGATGTCTAGTGAGTTGTTTCTTAAAGAGAAAGATTTCCTATATGTCATACATTCATAAGGCTTCTCACCTGTATGCATTCTTCTCACGCACAGGGAGTTCTGACCTGATGAAGAAAGCTTTCCTACATTCTGTACATAGATGATTCTAGTCAGCTTCATGTTGCTGGCAGAAAGCACCCAACCAAAAGAAGCTGATGAAAGGAAAGTTGTTTATTTTGGCTTACAGACTTGAGGGGAAGCCCCATGACGGCAGGGGAAAACGTGGCATGAACAGAGGCTGGACAGCACCTCCTGGCCAACTCAGGTGGAAAACAACAGCAGGAGAGTATGCCAGACACTGACAAAGGGAAGCTGGTTGTAACACCCATAACTGCCACCACACCAACAATACGCTGCCTCCAGGATGTTCCAATTCCCAAATTGCAACCAGTGGGGGACCTACCATTCAGAACATGTAAGTTTATGGGGGACAAGTGAATCAAATCACCACATAGGCCCTCTCACTTGTATGGGTTCTCTGATGTTTCATAAGGTTCCCTTTGATGGTGAAAGCTTTCCCACATTCTGTACATTCATAGGGTTTCACACCTGTATGAGTCCTATGATGTGTACACAGTTGTGACTTGTAATTGAAAGCTCTGCCACACTGTGTACATTCATAGGGTTTTACACCTGTATGAGTTCTATGATGTATATACAGTTGTGACTTGTAATTGAATGATTTGCCACATTCTGCACATTCATAGGGCTTCTCACCTGTATGAATTCTCTGATGTATAGCAAGTTCTGCCTTGTCGTAGAAAGCTTTGCCACATTGTGTACAATCATATGGCTTCACACCTAAATGAATTCTTTGATGCTTCATAAGGTTTCCTTTGAGGATAAAAGCTTTCCCACATTCTGTACATTCATAGGGATTCTCACCTGTATGCATTGTTTGGTGTTTATTAAGGTATCCTTTGGTGGTGAATGCTTTCTCACATTCTGTACATTTGTAGCATTTCCCACGAGAGTGATATCTGCAATGTCTAGTGAGCTGCTTCTTCCAGTAGAATGATTTCCCACATTGCAGACATTTGTAAGGCTTCTCACCTGTATGTATTTTCTCATGTGCACTAAGTTCTGACTTGATGTAGAAAGCTTTCCCACATTCTGTACACTCAAAGGGCTTCTCACCAGTATGAGTTCTGTGATGTATTGTGAGTTTTGACTTGTAATAGAAAGCTTTACCACATTGTGTACATTCATAACGCTTCTCACCAGTATGAGTTCTGTGATGTGTAGTGAGTTTTGACTTAGAACAGAAAACTTTACCACACAGTGTACATTCAAAAGGCTTCTCCCCCCTGTGAGCTCTCTCATGAATAGTGAGGGATGTTTTGCTAGTAAAGGCTTTCCCACAGTCTGTACATCCATAGGGCTTCTCAGTCATGTGAATTCTTTGATGACGAGTGAGGTGCTCCCTGCGAGCAAAAGCTTTCCCACATTCTGTACATTCATGGCACTTCTCACCACTATGACTTACATGGTGTCTTTTGAGTTGAGTCATGCAGTAGAATGATTTTGCACATAATTTACATTCATAGGGCTTTTCACCAGTATGAGTTCTATAATGTCTTGTGAGTTGATTCTTGTAGTAGAAAGTTCTTGCACATTGTTTACATTCATAGGGCTTCTCACCGGTATGACTTCTATGATGTCTTGTGAGTTGATTCTTGTAGTGGAAAGATTTTGCACATTGTTTACATTCATAGGGCTTCTCACCAGTATGACTTTTAAGATGTCTTTTGAGTTGATATTTACAGTAGAAAGATTTTGCACATTCGCTGCATTTGTAGGGTTTCTCACCTGTATGAGTTCTCTCATGAATAGTGAGGTATGACTTACTACTGAAAGCTTTCCCACATTCTAAACATCTATAGTGTTTCTCACCCATATTATGATTGAGATGCTCCTTGCTAATTAATGTTTTGTCATATTCTGGAAATTCATAATGTTTCTCTCCAGAATGATACCCATTACGTCTAGTGAGCTCTTTCTTGCAGTAGAAAGATCTACCATATTCTGTACATTCATAGTGCTTCTCATTTGTATCAGGTTTGGAGGGTACAGTGTGGTGGGAATTCAAGAACCTTTCCCTGCATTCCTTACCCTCATATCCCATACTCTGTCTTCTATGAATTCTCTGATGTTTCCTGAGTGTCGAGTTGTAATACAAATCTTCTTTGAAGGTGTGAGACATCAGATAACTTCTGTGGCGTGACTCTTGGTAAGACTTCCTCATATATGTTTTATCTTCATAGTATTTTGTCCCTTGGAAGGTATTCTGATGCACTTTCATTTTAGTCTAGAGATAAAAGAACTTGTTATATTTCTTATACCCACAGGCTTATACCTAGCACATATTTCTTGATGTTTGCTGAGCTGATTGTTAGTGCAATATTCTATCAACTTTTATCTTTCTCCTTCAGAATTTCGTGAACAATACATTCAATGGCTTGATTTTTTTAATATGATCAATTTCTTAACCTATAACATTACTGCCAACTAGACAATGAATTTCCAGTGCTTACTGGATTTAGTATAAATTTCATTAAGATTAAACTTCTTCAGGTGCCAATATAGTGTTTTGTTTAGAATGATATCCCTGGTCAAATATATTACAATGCCTGAGGAAATGGTTCAGTGGATAAAGATGCATGCTTGCAAGCTTAGTAGCCTAAATTGAATTAATTAGCACCCAAATAAAGCTGGATTGAAAGTTGTACACACATCAGTTATCTTAACATGGCTACATCAAATGGGAGGTTATGGAGCTTAAAATGCTCACTATGTCCAGAAGGCTTGTAACATACAATAAAATCATTGGGTATTTCTCTATCGCACATCTTGTCAGGCTCTTTATGGAAAAACAGCACATTCCAGCATGTGTTTCCTTAACAAGTATGTGCAAGTCTCATGTGCATGCACACACATGCATGTTTTGACCAGAGACCAATGTTAATTTATCTTTTGCATTGTTCTCCCACTGAATTTTGGAGACAAGATCTCACATTGAACCTGGATCTTGCTATCTTCCCAGAGGTGGGAATAAAAAGGCACAATGAGGGCTGGAGAGATGGCTTAGCGGTTAAGGTGCCTGCCTCCTAAGCCTAAGAACACTGGTTCCAATTTCCAGCCGTTCCAATCTCCAGGTCCCATGTTTAGCCAGATGCAAAGTGACGCAATGCTGCACTTGACCACAAGGGGGTGCACACATCTGGCTTTCGTTCCCAGCAGCTGAGAGGCTGCTGGCACACCCATCTCTGTCTTCCTCTCCCTCTCTCTCTCAAAAAAAAAAAAAAAAAAAAAAAAACGGCCAGGTGTGGTGGTGGTGCATGCCTTTAATCCCAGCACTCCGGAGGCAGAGGTAGGGGGATCACCGAGAGTTCAAGGCCACCCTGAGACTACATAGTTAATTCCAGGTCAGCCTGGACCAGAGTGAGACCCTACCTTGAAAAACAAAACAACAAAAAAACAAAAGAACAACAACAAAAAAAGGCACAACGAGATACCTGGAGTTTACATGGGTATTGTGGATCCAAACTCAGTATCTCATGCTTGTGCAGCAAGTACTTTAATGACTGAGCCATTTCCCCAGGACTGTATGAAGTTCTTTAGGAAACATTACTGAATAGTGTTCACTTACTACAAACAGATTTGGAATATGTTAAGAGCACACAAAAAATCTGTTGACATAAAATTAATAGATTTTGATGAAGAAAACACTGGCATGCAAAAGTATTTTACTTACTTCAATCATTCTTTCATTTAGGGTCTTGCTGTTGGTGATTCCTGTTTGCCATAAATGTCTCTTGTGATTTTCCTGGTTGGTGTCAATTGGGCCAGTCACTTAATGAACATCAAATGATATTAAAAATATCATTATGCGTGTCATTTTTTGCAACTCTACTGTAACAGCACACATTACTATTCTTATAGAAATCGTAAATACTGAATTGACCTAACTGTATTCAGTCCTTTATAAATTATTAAATTTCTCTGTTTTTCACCCTGTTGAAACATGAAGATAAACTAGTCACCTACTTCTCAGCTGCTGCTAAACAGTACCTTTCACCTGTTGTTTTCTCAATTGTTCCTTTTCTTTATTGTATTAAAGACAAATATCCTATACCTGCTTTCACATGTCAAATGAGAAGCTTTCCTTCAACTAGTCATATGCAGGGTGCAGACAGGGATGGGGAGCTACACATAGCCTCCCAGGATGTTCCCCAGGACAAGGGAGTAAAATGATGCATAAAGATGGTTACAAACTATACAGAGCTAAAGTAATGCCTCTCATACATTCTGTTACCCTCAATACTGTTCTTGTGGTAAAACATTTTTTTTTTTTGCTTTTTTTTTCAAGGTAGGGGCTCACTCTAGCACAGGCTGACTTGGAATTTACTCTATATTCTCAGGGTGGCCTCGAACTCACAGCGATTCTCCTACCTTTGCCTCCAGAGTGCTGGGATTAAAGGAGTGCACCACCAAACCTGGCAGGTAAAACATTTTAAGGCTGTACTGCACAATTTTAGCATAATTATTTAGTGTCCCTTTAGTAATATAAAAACATAAAAGGAACACAAAACTACTACACCACTAGAAAATACTGAATAAAGTGCAAAGTTTATAGAACTGTGAAGGTAAACATTCATGAATGTATGAGAGAAATAACTGAGTCAGACAACATGATGAGCAAGAGAAAGAAAACAACCAATTGGCATAACATTATCTACATCTGTTTGCATTGGTAATTGTCAGGAGTAGACATTCCTCTATTCTTCTCTTAATTAGTGCTGGATGCTGGCTGAGAAAGGGCTCATCAAGATTATGTTGTGATCAACAGAGGGCATTCATTCATTTAAGAAACTTGCTCTTATGCACAGAAGGAGCCACTGCTCTCTTCCACAGCTTTGTGATTTCTAGTCTGCTCCAGAGGCCAAAAACTTTGTTCACTGATAAAAGTAAAATGTCTAAATTAAAAGATGTGCCCTGAGTATCAGATTTTGAAAGACTAGTTTGAAAAAAGATGGAAGGAAGATTTAGATATCAAACAATCTGTTCATTCTAAGCTTATTACTACCACCTTCTGCAGTAATCTACAAGCACCAGGTCTTACTCATCACCATAAAGGGTATTAAAATTAAACCTGCTTCATTTTGTAAGGGATTCTACATCTGACCCTGTTAGTTTCCATAGCTTCCTCTTGTGACCATCTCCCCCACAAAAACCCTGTGTGTCCACAGCCTCCAGGGGTTTTGACTACTCCTTATTTTTAGGTCCAAAGAATAAATGGCACCTATTTTTAGCACTCCACACCATGTGGTTAAATGCAATCTAACGTGCCATAAGTAATCAGACACTCAAGACAAATTCACTCCATTTCAATCAACATTGCAAGAACCACAGGCTATATTTGTGTTATAGCTCGCTTGGTAGATCATCTACCTAGCATGCACAAAGCCTTGGGTGTGACCCACTGCAAGTGTTGTGGGGCACACTTGTAATCCCAGCACTCTCTAGGTAGAGGCAGGAAGAGAAAAAGTTCAGGGTTATCCTTAGCTATATAGTAACACTGTGGCCAGCCTACAGTACATGAGCCCCTATCTCAAAAGAGAAGAAGCCAGGAGTGGTGGCACACACCTTTAATCCCAGCACTTGGGAGGCAGAGGTAGGAGGATCACTGTTAGTTTGAAGCCAGCCTGAGAATATACAGTGAATTCCAGGTCAGCCTTGGCTAAAGTGAGACCCTACCTTGAAAAAAAAAGGTTGAAAAAGTTCAATGTGACCGATATAACATGGCGCTCTCTATTCGCTCACCTCTGTTGCTCAATATATATAAACTGACCTGGGAGGCTCCACACTGAGGTTTCTGCTACACTCTGTAGTCCAAACCCATGCTCCAACATGAAGATCAGCTCAGGCTTTGTCATGCAGTGCCCTGTAAGTAGAAACTAATTTACAAATTATGCCAGAGAGCAAAGTGAGGTGGAATGATGAAAAATAACAACTCCAACTCAGGACCTGACTTATGGACAGTGAATCAGATACTTTCATTAGACAAGCACTACACTGACACACTTCACTACCTAGAATATGACTTACGAATGGCATTAAATTGCAGGATAGCAGCCTGTTGGGGTAGAAAAGTCATCAACAGTATTAACTAGCAGTTGGCCCTGCACATTCTGCAGCTGTCAAGCCAGGTCAAATATACCAACTGGTACAAAGGTGGTGTGTCTATTATGGGGAAAACCAGCTACTCTGTGATTGGATTTGAGGCCTAATCTCCAGGAAAGAGGTCTTCCTGGTACTAAAAAACTAATCAAAAACCTATGGCGTGATGGGTGTGGTGGTGCACACCTTTATTCCCAGCACTTGGGAGTCAGAGATAGGAGGATTGCTGTGAGTTCAAGGCCACCCTGAGACTACATAGTTAATTCCAGGTCAGCCTGGGCCAGAGTGAGACCCTACCTCGAAAAACCAAAAAAAAAAAGGGCTGGAGAGATGGCTTAGCGGCTAAGGCGCCTCCTGCTAAGCCTAAGAACGCTGGTTCCAATCTCCAGGTCCCACGTTTAGCCAGATGCAAAGTGACGCAAGGGCGCAATGCTGCACTTGACCACAAGGGGGCGCACGCATCTGGATTTCGTTCACAGCAGCTGAGACACTGCTGGCGCGCCCATCTGTCTCCCTCTCTGTCTATCTCTCTGTGTCTCTCTCCAAAAATAAAATAATAATAAAAAAAAAAAAAGAAAGAAAGAAAAAAGAAAAATAAAAAAAGCCAACGGTGGGCTGGAGAGATGGCTCAGCTATTAAGGCGTTTGCCTGCAAAGCCAAAGGACCCAGGTTCATTCCCCAGTACCCATGTAAGCCAGATGCACAAGGAGGTGCATGAGTCTGGAGTTCATTTGCAGTGGCTAGAGACCCTGGCACACCCGTTCTCTGTCTATCTCTTCTCTGTCTCTCTCTCTGTTTGCAAATAAATAAAATAAATTTAATTAAGAAAAGCCTATGGCGAGTGAGATCCTAAGCCCTAAAGGGGAGACTACTACTGTTGTTTGGATTAATGGATACACAGCCACTAAAATATCTTCTAAATATTTATATTTGGTTAAAAGAAGCTTCTCTTTTCAGATGGTGGGGACTAGTAGGGTGAATCAAAACTCACCAAAGTGCTTAGAAGAAGTGACAGTAAAGTAAATGTTCAGCACTGAGACAGTCCCATCACACCTTCCAAGCCTCAGGGAACAAAGCAGAAGAGGTGATGGAAAGAATGTAAGAATGAAGCTAGGATTAAAGGTGGTGCACACCTTTAATCAGCAATTGGGGGATGGGGGGCGAGGGGAGGGAGGGGGCAGAGGTAGGAGACTACAAGGTGAATTCTAGATAAACCTGGGCTAGAACGAGACTCTACCTTGAACAAAAAAAAAAAAGAAAAGAAAAAAAAAGAATGTCTTTAAGAAGGAAAGGGGAGCGGAGGAGGGCTGTAATGGTTAACTTCTGTTTAATCAGATTAGGAATCCAATTCCTCTTGGGGGAAGTCTCTGAAATTGCCTCTAGGAAGGATTAACTATAGGAGTTAAGTCCTTTCTTCAGAGTGGGTCCTTTTTTCCAGAGTGAACTGCTCTTCCAGTAATGGGCTACATATAAGGAAGCTGAGAGAACACAGTCCCTTTTGTCTACCTCTGCAACTTCCTTGTGGGAGCCCTTTTACCTGTTTACCCATCACTATTCACTTGTACATGCTCCTACCATACTCAGCTATCCTTCAGAGGCACTGGCACCAAGTTTTTTCAGCCTTTCAACATGGACTAAAGACCAGCAGCTCTCCAGAAAGTTTCTAGGCCTTCAGTACTGGATTGGGACTCCTGACCTGCCAGATTCTTTGACTTTCAAGCCTATAGACAGCCATTGTTGGACTGCTATAAGCTAATCCAGTAAGTTGCCATTTATTTATTTATTTATTTATGAATTAGAGAAAGGCAGATAGACAGAATGGATGTACTAGGGCATTCAGCCACTGCAAAGGAACAACAGACATGTGTTACCTAGTGCATCTCGCTTTATGTGGGTCCTGGGGAATTAAACCTGGGTGCTTAGGCTTTGCAGGCAAGTGCTTTAAGCGCTAAGCCATCTCTCCAGCCCCTAAATTGCCCTTTTTTTTTTTTTTTTTTTTTTTTGGTTTTTTAATACAAATACATTCTATTGGTTCTTTCCTCAACTCATGGCAATCCTCCTACCTCTGCCTCCCGGGTGTGTTAGCTAAATACATTGGATTTTACAAATACATTCTATTACTGCCTTCTGGACACAAATTTTGCAGCCAAAGCAGCCAATGTACACAAGCTCATAGTTGCTGATGCTACCTACACAAGACTGGCATACTAAGAAGGAACAAAAATGATGACATCAAAATAAATGAGACAAGTTGAAAAGAAGAGGGGATTCAGTGGTGGGGAAAAGGAAAGGTGGTGGGAGGGGATTATGGTATATTGTCAATATGTATGGAAGTTGTCAATACAAAGTTAAAAATGTATAAAATATAAAATACAGTGACCCACTCAAAGAAACTGCATGAATAAAACCCTAAAAAGATTCCTAAAAAGATGTATATTAACCTGAGTGAATAAGGGAGAAAATACAATACAATTTGCAGATATCCAGAAAAAACTGATCAAGAGTGTGGTCATAGACAAGAACCAGTCACAAATTTTAGGCGGTCTAGAGATAGCTATGTGAATAAGAGCACTTACTGCACATGTGTAAGGACCAGAGTTTGATCCCTAGCACCCACATAAAATGCTGGACATGATCATACAGACCTGTAGCTGTGTCCTAATGCGGGTGAAGACAGAAGAATCACAGCGGAGCACTGAGACTACTTCTCCAGGAAGAACAGTGACAGGAAAGATATGTAATGTTCTCCCTTGGCCTCCACATGCATGCAGGATGTGCATATTAGGATACACACACGAAAACACCGAACACACACACATGCCTCATGCAAAGTACACCCATACACACACCAAAAATGTGAGTTTGAGCTTAGCTTGAGACTACATAGTGAATCCAGCTCAGCCTGGACTACCTAAAATAAAAAAAAGTAAGCCTGGAGTGGTGGTGCACAACTTTAATCCCAGCACTTGGAAGGCAGAGGTAGGAGGACCACTTTGAGTTCAAGGCCAAGTGAAACCCTACATTGAAAAACAAAAACAAAAAAAAGTGTGTGTGTGTTTTTGGTAAGAGTTCAAACAATGAAATGAAAAAATATTAGTTAAATGACTATCCCACAACTCAATGGGTAAGTTAAATGACAACCCCAAATTCAACTGGTACGTTGGAGAAAAAACTTTTAAGCACAAACCTGGTTATTTAAAAATCACCTTGGGGGCTGGAGAGATGGCTTAGCAGTTAAGGTGTTTGCCTGCAAAGCCAAAAGATCCCAGTTCAACTCTCCAGGACCCACATAAGCCAGATGCACAAGGGGGAGCATGCATCTGGAGTTCATTTGCAGTGGCTGGAGATCCTGGTGTGCCCATTCTCTCCCTCTCTGCCTCTTTCTCAATCCTAAATAAATAAATAAATAAATACTATTTAAAAATCACCTTGGGGACTGGAGAGATGGCTTAGTGGTTAAGTCATTTGCCTATGAAACTAAAGGACCCAGGTTTGATTCCCCAGTACCCATGTAAGCCAGATACACAACATGGCACATGCAGCTGGAGTTCGTTTGCAGTGGCTAGAGGCTCTGGAGCACTCATTCTCTCTCTCCCCAATGAATAAAAATAACATTGAAGCTTGAGAGATAGCTTAGTGGTTAAGGAGTTGATTATAAAGCCTAAGGTTCAATTCCCCAGTACCCACATACAGCCTCCCACAATGAATAGAATCCAAAATAACTCTCTCTCTGTGTCTCTAAAAAAAAAAAGACCAAATGTGCTGGATGTGGTGGCGCATGCCTTTAATTCCAGCACTTGGGAGGCAGAGGTAGGAGGATTGCCATGAGTTTGAGGCCACCCTGAGTTGAATTCCATAAAGCCTGGGCTAGAGTGAGATTCCCGAAAAACCAAAAAAGACCAAATGCCTGTGAAGTCTAAGGACTCATGTTCAACTCTCCAGATCCCACGTAAGCCAGATGCACAAGGTGACACAATCTCACAAGTTTGCACATGCATACAATATGGCACATGCATCTGGAGTTTGAATGCAGTGGTTGGAGGCCCTGGCGTGCCAATTCCTTTTCTCTTTTTTTTTTTTTTTTTTTTAATTTTTATTGATTTTTAATCTTACATACCAAAAAAAACCCCACCTGATATTTCCCGCCCCTCCCCCATTCCACTTTAGAACTCCAGTCTCCATCATATCCCCTCCCTTTCTCCATTAGTCTCTCTCCTAATTTGATGACATCATCTTTCTCTTCTATTTTGAGGGTCTTGCAAAGGTATTGCTAGGCTCTGCAAGATCATGGATATCGAGGCCAATTTCTGTCTGGGCAGCTGCATAGTAAGAGGTCATATCCTTCCTTTGGCTCTTCCATTCTATCCGCCCCCTCTTCCGCAATGGTCCCTGAGCCACTGGAGGATGTGACAAGGGTGTTTCAGTGCTAGGCACTCCTCCATCCCTTCTTCTCAGCACTATGTTGCCTTTTTGTGTCGTCCCAGTGGTCATCACCATCTGAAAAGAGAATCTAGCCAGAAGTGAGAATAGCATTAATATGTGGACATGAACATTTAGTGTAGCAGGGCTGTGAAAATAATATATATATTTAGTCAGAGGCTTATACCCCAAGGCTCATGACCTCACCTACCATAGATAAAACTTAAAAGACCAAATACTGGTATGTATAAGGAGGGCCTTCAGTCCAATTATGGAGCAACCCCAAGAGTAGACTCCAGATTGCACCCGTTCAGTCATTGGGCCTGTCTGGCCAAGCTTGAATATTCAGCATCCACTATTTTCACTGTTGATGGCTTCTGACGCTGCACAGCTTTCAGTTGGCTGGTCACAGGGAGAAGGTTTTCTTCAGCACCAGCTTGCTTTCTCAGTGTCCTTGCCTCTCAGGCATGAGATGTCTTCACAATAGGGTCTTACTATCTATTTCTCTGGGTTTGGCAAAAGCCTTAATGTTTTGGAGGCTACCGGGACCTCCTTGGCCAACATCTCACTGGAAGGAGTTCCATCACAGGTACTGAAAATTTTCTAGTAACAGTCTACATCTTCTAGACGTGACCTTAATCAAAAAAGTAGTTTTACATATGTCTTATTGATAATATCTTGAGTTTAGATTGTCCCTCCCCCTCCTTTTCTCTTAAAAAAAAAAAAAAGACCACACATAAAAATAAATAAATAAATATCTTGGAAGACACAAGTATTACCTGAGCTGACTTCCAAGTTATATTCATGTGATAATTACAAATTGTTTTATTGTTCAGCAAAGCCACACTGTTCTCTATTAACATGGGCCATTACTACCTGTTAGTTAAAATATATAATATAGGAGCTGTATAGATGGCTAAGTGGTAAGGTCCTTGTCTGCAAAGCCTAAGGACCTAGATTCAATTTCCCAGTACCCATATAAGCCAGATATACAAGGTGTTGCATGTATCTGGAGTTCATTTGCAGTGGGTAGAAGGACTGGTGTGCACATTTTCTCCCTCATAATAGATATTAATATATATATGTAAAATATAGTTAGTATTAAAGGTTAACAATGATTCATATACTCACCAACCAAAAAGAAAGTAATTGCTATGAGAGTTACAGGAAGTCAGACTTACCCAAGAACACCAGGCTGCTGTAGTTCTCCAGCATCACATCCCTGTAGAGGGTCCTCTGGGCAGCATCCAGCTCCTGCCACTCCTCCCAGGTGAAATTCACAGACACATCCTCAAATGATATGGACCCCTGCAATGACACATTTCTCTTCAACACAAGTCCTCAGCCTTGGGAACAAAAAGTGGGGGTTCACTGTATTCTGTGGGTATTACCAGTGTCCTACAGGTGTCACTTAATTTGCAGCATGGGAGAAAGAAGTTAATATAGGAATTCAAGAAAATGTGATTAAAATTTTTTCCAATGAGGGCCTTTAATCCCAGCAGAGGTGGATAGGAGGATTCCATGGTTCAAGGCTACCCTGAGACCATAGTTAATTCCAGGTGCCTGGTCTCAGAGTGAGACTAAGGGCCCAAGTTCAATAAGGCCCCAGTAGGGCCCAAGTTCAATAAGCCAGATGCAGATGCACATGGTAACACATGCACCTGGAGTTCGTTTGCAGTGGCAAGAGGCCCTGGCATGCTCATTCTTTCTCTTTCTCTCTCACAAATAAATAATTTTTAAAAATCATTAAATTTTTTTCCCAATGAATTACAAACAAACAAATTCTGCAGCCCATTCTCATCACAGTACTCTGTAGGCTCAAACTGGAGTACAGCCAAGAGTTTGAAGCCAGCTTGACTACACAGTGAGCTCTAGGCCAACCTGAGCTATACAGTGACACACGGTGTCAAAAACAGATAGGGCTGGGCATGGTGGTGCATGCCTTTAATCCCAGTACTTGAAAGGCAGAGGTAGGAGGATCACCATGAGTTCAAGGACACCCTGAGACTACATAGTGAATTCCAGGTCAAAGTGGGGTAGAGCGAGACCCCACCTCGAAAAAAAAAAAAAAAAAAAAAAAAAAAAAATCCAAAACCACAAGATGCATGAGAATAAGGAGTTGAAAGTCAGCATTGGCAAGACAGTGAGTTAGAGGCTAGCATGAGATACAACAAATATTGTCTCCAAAACCAAATATAAATAAAAATAATAATTAAAAAATTACATCAGAAAATCCTTAATTCAGTAGAGAAATCTAATATGTCCTTACAGAAAGGGAAAAGAAAATACTTGAGTGAAAATTATCAAAGAAATATTCATAATAGCATCTCAACAAAAACTTAATTTGTACTGTAACATTACAATGGTTATATCACTAATTGGTAAAATTTTTTCAAATTCACAATAATCTTTTGCAGCCACTGTCATATATGTAGCCACTCACTGATGATAATGTTATGGGCAGTCAAGTATCAGAAGCATGTATCTGGTGAGTGCTTTCTAACCTGGCTGCCGCTGCTATTCTCTCATATATACATCTATTTTGTTTGACTATCCTTCCTCTGCATCAATCTTTCAATGTGGAATTAAGAAGTAGTTTTCCAGAAATTCTCAAGGCCTTTAGTGCAAGAATATGACTTCAAGGCAGCTAGCCATGTGCACTAAGCCATTACTCCAATATATGTTATTTATAACAATTCATTGCATGGGTTCTGTTCCTCTAGAGAGCCCTGACTAATAGATCCTATCTTTACTGCCAGATCCTAATGGAGGAAGGGACATAACCAGTCCCATTTGCTGCCAGAAACCTTTAGACTTTACAGATGCTGTGCAGAGGCTCCACTCTGCCAGGCAACTGTGTCAAAGCCTTCAGGTGCTGACTCGTCAAATCTTCCTAGCCATTACATTTTAATTTTCTCTCATAATATTAACTTATGGAGGAGAAAATGATGTGACAGATCAAGTACAGAGGAGGTAGAGCTGAGACTCCAAAGACCACATGGCAGATTGTGCCCCTTACAATTAGATACTACATGATCTTCGTGGGCAAAAGATTGATGAGATGTAGCACCCAAGAAAATAAAGAGGGCAGGATGGGGTGGTGACCATCAGGTTGAAATGGAACACCCATCTCCAGAGAAAACCCATGGGGTGGAAATGGTCAAACCTTTTCCTCCCCATCTGGTTCCCAAGACTATGCAAATCACTTTTCCTTCTGGCTTGCTTCTGGCTTGAAGGAGCCACCACTGGGGACTGTCATCAATCTACACACATAGAAGAAAGTCCACAAGGGCTTTCAAAAAGGCAACATTAGGGCTAGAGATATGGCTTAGTAGTTAAGTCACATGCCTGCAAAGCCAAAGGACCCAGGTTCAATTCCCCAGTATCCACATAAACCAGGTGAACAAGGGGGCACATGCACCTGTATTTTGTTTGCAGTGGCGAGAGGTCCTGGTGTGCCCATTCCCTCTGTGTCTGTCTCCTCACTCTCTCTCTCTCTCTCTGCTTGCAAATAAAAATAAATAAATAAAAGTTTTAAAAAAGCAACATTGTGTGTCAGCTGCTCTCACTTTCTAGATTAAAATTTGTTCACTTAAATAAAGCTATCCACTACCTGGGAATGGTTCCTTTCCCCTCCCTCCCTCCTTTCCTTCTTTCTTTTCAGATTCACATATGTGTGTTTGGAGTGGTGGTTTGTTTGCTTCCTGTGTTTTGTGGTGCTGGGGATCAAATGCAGGCATTGACACATGCAAGGGAAGTATTCTACCACTGAGTACACTCACTTGGTTTGTTGGTTTCTTGCGACAAAGCCTCCCTACATACCTTAGGTAGGCCTCAAAATCCTATTTGAAAGGCTGCTGCATTCCAAATACTGGGATGATAGGTGGGCCAGCTTTGTACTAAGAACTCGCAATATAAGCTGGGCGTAGTGGTACACGACTTTAATCCCAGTACTGGGGAGAGGGGGGAGAGGTAGGAGGATCATCATGAGTTCAAGGCCACCCTTAGACTACTAAATGAATTCCAGGTCAGCCTGAGCTAGAGTGAAACCCTACTTTGAAAAACAAACAAAACAAAACAAAAAAAAGCCAGGCATGGTGGTGCATGCATTCAATCCCAGCACTCAGAAGGCAGAGGTAGGAGGATCACCATGAGTTCGAGGCCACCCTAAGACTGCATAGTGAATTCCAGGTCAGCCTGGGCTAGAGTGAGACCCTACCTTGAAAAACAAAACAAAACAAAACAACAAAAAAAGAACTAACACTATGCAGACAGAGGCTGACTCATTTTGACCCTAAAAACCACCACACAGGGCCCTCATTTTACCTCTAATGGAGTTCAGAGAAGGCAGCCAAGCCACTTAGCCAGGATTACACAGTACAAACCTTTTTCAAGGTTTTGTGTTTTTCTGAGATAAGGTCTCATTAACTAGCCCAGGTCTGCTTTGAACTCAAGACATTAACAAAGCTGGTCTAGAATACTCCATCCTTGCCCCTGTTTTACTCTCTCCTAAGTAACTGAGGTTGCAGGCCTAAACCAGCCATATCTGTTTAGAAGTAATATTTGAACCCAGGTCTATGTCCCCTCTTCTGGTTTTACCTTACAGGAAAGTTAGAGGGAAATCCAGATAAGATGGCAGGAGGTAGCAAGGTGTGAGGTGTCTGATTCAGTCCCCTCCCTGTGCCACCCCCTTGAATGATGCATCCTTATTTAACTAAGCACACTTCTGAAGGCTGATCAAAGCCTTCCCAGACCAGGCACCACTAAAGACATGGAGAAAGAAATAAAGAGACAAAATGAGACAGCTGAAGTTGATGGCTCATATTTATGAATCCCTGTGCTCAGGAGGACTGCCACAAGCATGAGAATAGATTGGTATAAGAATTAATCTGGGGATAGAGAGATGACTTAGCAGTTAAAGCGTTTGCCTGCAAAGCCAAAGGATCCCGGTTCTATTCTCTAGGACCCACATAAGCCAGATGCACAAGGGGGGGCACATGCATCTGGAGTTCGTTTGTTGGCTGGAGGCTATGGCACACCCATTCTTTCCCTCTCTCTACCTTTCTCTCTCTCAAATAAAAAAATAAATAAAATTTTTTTTTTAAAAAGGAAAAAGTATTAATCTGAAAAGTCAAGACACAAAAAAACCAAACAGTATGGGGAGCCAGGGGAAAGAGACAGAGGGATATTTTCAGTAACACCGGAACAGAGAGAATAAGGGGACCCTAAATGTTCTATGGAAAATCTTATGCCCTACTTCCTACCCTCAGAGTCTTCCAGAGCCACCTCCCTACCCTATAACTTAGTGAATAGGACTCAAACACAGGGAAATCCTGAAAACTGGTAGGCATGGGGCCCCACCTCAAGGTGGAGACAGGAGGACCCCTTGGCTCTGCTTCTCTAGCTCTAGTGCATCTATTTCATGGATTTAAAGGATAACTTTTCTAGATAGACCAATCCTGTCTGGCAATTATTTTGTTTCAATGCAGGACATAAAAAAGAATCCATGCTTTTCGGTATTTAGGGTTTTGCTTAGTGATCTTAGTATCATTCTAATATTCGTTCCTTCATGAATAAATTCTTTATTTTGTATTATTCACACTTGAAATATAATGATCTTTGAGAGTCTTTTCAGGTTAAGTCAATTTTGTTTTTTTTTTTTCTTTTTTGGTTTTTCGAGGTAGGGTCTCACTCTAACTCAGGCTGATCTGGAATTCACTATGTAGTCTCAGGGTGGCCTCAAACTCATGGCAATCCTCCTACCTCTGCCTCCTGACTGCTGGGATTAAAGGCATGTGCCACCATGCCTGGCTTAATTTGTGGTTCTAAATGACTTCCATCCATACATGTCTGTTTCTTTAGATTTCTACTGTAGTGTCACAGAAAGTTTCCTATGTTGCTAGTCTCCATCTCCCCAGCCTGTTGTATAGCACAAGTTTACAGGCTGAGTCTGCAGATATTTATTGATAAGTCTGTCTTCTTTTCTAAATCCTAATTCAAAAAGTATAATTGATCCATTCCCCTTATCTCTCATTTGGATACTGGCTAAAGTCCCAAGTATGGCGGCCCTGACACTCTGAGTATTCTTACTGTATTCTCTGTATTCTCAATGAATTTCCCTTGCTTTCCTGGGGAGTAGGGGGGAGAGGATGAAATACAAGGATCAGAGGTGTTGTGATCATAATTGCTCTATACTGGAATTTTGTTTTCTTGCTGCTTGACTGTAATAATTGCTTAACCTTACATTCACTACTGTATTCATTCTGCCTGCCACACAGTCTATTCAATTACTGCTTTCAAAAAAAAATGTTTCCTGGGCTGGAGAGATGGCTTAGCAGTTAAGGCACCTGCCTGAGAAGCCTAAGAACACTTGTTCAAATCTCCAGGTTCCACATTTAGCCAGATGCAAAAGTGACGCAAACGTGCATTGTTGCACATGTGCACAAGGGGGCACATGCATCTGGAGTTTGTTCAAAGTGGCTGAAAGGCCCTGGTATACCCATTCTCTCTCTGCCTCTTCCCCCCCTTCTCTCTCTCTCTCTCTTTACAAAAATAAAAGTTTCCTTATTAAACAAAGATTAAAATGATTTTTTGAAAAAAATGTTTTTCTGGCTTGAGAAATGGATCAGCAGTTAAGATGCTTGCCTGCAAAGCCTAATGACTTGTGTTTGATTCCCAGTACACATGCAATCCATATGCACAAAATGGCGCATGCATCTGGAGTTTGTCTACAGTGAACAAGAGGCTCTGGTGCACCCATACTCTCTTTCTCTCTGTATTTCTCCTTGCAAATAAAAAAAACATTTTACAAAAAAAAGGAAGTTTTTTTGAGGTAGGCTCTCGCTCTAGCCCAGGCTGAGCTGGAATTCACTATGTAGTCTAGGGCCGGCCTAAAACTCAAGGTTCCTACCTCCCAAGTGCTGGGATTAAACGTATGTGCCACCATATCCAACAACAACAACAACAAAAATAGTTTTAAGGGCTGGGGAGGATGGCTTAGCAGTTAAGACATTTGCCTGCAAAACCAAAGGATCCCGGTTCTACTCTCCAGGACCCACATAAGCCAGATGCACAAGGGGGTGCATGCATCTGGAGTTTGTTTGCAGTGTCTGGAGGCCCTGGAGTGCCCATTCTCTCTCTCTCCCCCTCTGTGCCTCTTTCTCTCTCTCAAATAAATAAATAAATAAATAAATAAATAAATAGTTTTAAAATATATTTTCTTTCAGAAGCTACCTTTGCTATAGTTTCACCTAAGCTACTCAATTTCTCATGGAAGCATAAAACTGACTATTCAGTTCATCTGTCTTTGTTTGAAAAGTGTTTCAGATGTGTAATTATTAGTGTAACTACACTTGTGAAATATGTACCTGGCATTTCATCAAGTTCCATACGTTCATATTAAGTTATTGGAGACATCAAATTTTAGAGAGCGATCACTTGTTGCCTTGTTTTGTTCTACATCATTACTAACTTTTCAAATTAAGTATTTATAACTGTGGGGATGGATATACCTTCTATTTCATTAAAAAGATCTTCTTAGTCAGAAACCTGTGTCTGTAACCTCAATCTCCAGTAAACTCAGGTAGAAGAAAACCAACTGTCTTAAAAACATCAGGGCTGGAGAGATGGCTTAGTGGTTAAGGCTCCTGGCTGTGAAGCCTAAGAACACTTTGTTTGAATTTTCAGGTCCCACGTATAGCCAGACGCAAAGGTGATGCAAGCGTGCAATGTCGCACATGTGCACAAGGGGATGCATGCATCTGGAATTTGTTCACAAGGGCTGAAAGGCCTTGGTGTGCCCATTCTCTCTCTGTCTCTCTCAACTAAAAAACAAACAAATAGGTGTGGTGGTGCATGCCTTTAATCGTAGCACTTGGGAGACAGAGGTAGGAGGATCACTGTAAGTTCAAGGCCACCCTGAGACTACATAGTGAATTCCAGGTCACCTGGGCTAGAATGAAACCCTACATTGAAAAGAAAAAAAAAAAAAAAAAAAAAAAAAACAATATACATTAGCCATAAAAAATGAAATATAAATAAAAACAAAGCCAGGCATGGTAGTACATGCATTTAATCCCAGCACTCAGGAGACAGGTAGAAGGATCACCATGAGTTTGTGGTCAGTCTCAGATACACAGTGAGTTACAGGTCAGCCTGGTCTAGAATGAGACCCTGCCTAGAAAAATTAAAAAGACAAGTGATGAAACCACAAGTTAGTACAGAAAGAACAGGAAAAACATGTAGAATGCACACTAATGTTCAGAACATAAGAGACACATGACTGAGGACACACAGGGATAAGGAGATGAAAAAGGGACAAATTGCTAGGATTGGTGGCTCATGCCCATAAATGCATAGAAGGTTCAGCAGGTTGAGACAGGAGGATTACCAAAAGCTTGAGGCCAGCCTGAGCTACAGAACGAGAAGATGGCTCTTGGGTAAAAGTCACTGCTATACAAGCATGACAACCTGACTTTACTCTCCAGCATCCACATAAAAAGTGGGTGTGGATGTGCACACCTGTAGCAGCAGTGCTGATGGGAGCAGAGACATGAGATGGCTGAAGCTTGGAAGTCAGAAAGCCAGTTTTCCTGAAAAATAGCTCTAGCGGGGTGTGGTGGCACATGCTTTTAGTCCCAGCAATTGGGACTAAAAATAGGAGGATGGCTGAATTTGAAGCCACCCTAGGGTTAGAATGAGTTCTGGGTCAGCTCGGGCTAGAGTGAGACCCTGTCTTGAAAAAACCAAAAAGAAAAACAGGATGAGCTCTAAGTTCAATGAAAGTACCTCAAGAAATTAAATGGCTCTAGTTGGGTGTGGTGGCACTCTGGAGACTGAGGTATGAAGATCAACTTGAGTTTAATGTAAGCCTGGGCTTTACAGTGACTTCCCGGCCAGTTTGGACATAATCAAGACTCTGTCTCAAAACAAAATCAAAAGATCTGAAGAGTGACAGGAGGCCACCTATTATTCTCCTCAAGCTACATATGCCAATGCTACACACATACTCCAATAAATAAATTCATTAATAGATAAACAAAGAACAATGGAAATCATAGTGGAGATGAAGGGGAAAGGAAGAATGGGAAATGTTTGTGGTGACACAAGGGAGAAAAACAGAACAAGGGGGCTCCACTCGTGTCATGGCAGGTTTGCAGTACCATCTCCATTTGCCTACCCCAAGTCCCAAAATCCTCCTCTCAGTTCCCTATGATTCAGTTACCATGCTTCCACAAAATCCACATGGTGTTTGCAAGAGGCTGAGGTAGTTATGCCAGTGACGAAGAAATGTAGCTATTGCTTCACAGCCTGTGTGTCAGTCCTTGCCAAGACTGTTCTCATCACTGGCTAAAAGAAGAACAGGGATTAATCTATGATACCAGAGGCTTATAATCCCAGTGATCTGGTTGGCCAAGGATCCCAACTTCAAAGGCAGCCTGGACTGCAAATTGAGATAATATCTTTTTAAAAAAGGGACAGATCTGGGCGTGATGGCACATGCAAAGTCCCAGCACTCGGGAGGCAAAAGTAGGAGGATCACCAAGAGTTCGAGGCCACCCTGAGACTACATAGTGAATTCCAGGTCAGGGCTACAGTGGGACCCTATCTTGAAAACAAACAAACAAACAAACAAACAAACAACAACAACAACAACAAAGCAGTAAGGTATGGTGATTTGTGTTTGTAATTTAAGAACTTGGAAGGCTGGGGTATGAGAATCATGGTGAATTTCAGTCAACCTGGGCTATGGAGTGAGTTCTACATCAGCCTGAACTACAGAGATTCTCTGCCTCAAAAAAGGAAAAAGACTGGAAATATGGCTCATGGGAGAGAGCTCAAAAAGGAATTTGGAATCCTAGGGAACCCAAGGCCTGAAGGTTATGAGACTCAGAGAGACTAGAGAAAGATGGATCAGTGAAAGCAGGGACAAGGGGAGATGGTATTCACAAGCATAGATCTAGACAGAGAAATACACACATTCAAAGACAGAGTCTCACAGAGATGACAGAGATTCAGAGATGGACAGCTGGAGACACAAACCCAGAGGCATACAAAAAGATGCACAGGTTGGTTGTGGTAGCACATGCCTTTAATCCCAGCACTTGTGAGACCAAGGTAGGTTGATCACCATGAGTTTGAGGCCACCCTGAAACTACCTAGTGAATTCCAGGTCAGCCTGGGTTAGAGTGAGACCCCACCTCGAAAAACCAAAAAGAACAAATGCTTTTCCTTGGCCTTCCCAGGGGCAGGCAAAGGATGCATGGATCCAATGAACACCTGAGGTGGCACCAAAGAAGAAGGAAGACACCGCCCATTTAACCTGGCAATGAGGTATCAGGTGAAACCATGTTCTCAAGCCATACCAGGCAGGAATCCACTTTCCACCTCTGGATGTTCCATACCATGATGGATATTCCAGTGGAGACAGACAACAGACTCTTATTCCTAGACACCAGATCAAACACCACCATATCCTACAGCACCACTTGTGCACTGCATCCTGGGGTTCAAAAGGCTAATGCCCTGAGACTCCTCTGACTCTACCCACCAGCCCAAACATACTATGAGTTCTACGCACCATGATAAGCCAAGGAATGACATCCCAAGGGTCAGAAGCAGATGGGGTCACCTAAAGCCACTAGAGCCCAAACAGACAGAGCTCAGGACACAGATAGATGAGGTTTACATAGCCGGAAGAGGAAATGAAACCTAATATCCCAGGGACAGATGAGAGAATCAAGACACCAGGTTGTAATGCACTGGAAACCAAATATGATGGACCCACTGTTGGGAGTTAGGGTCCCTAGAAAAAGAATCCAGGAGCCAAGTGGCATTGACAATGGGGAATAAGGAGACACTCTCTCATAGTACAGATATGGGGGTTAAAGATTCCTTCCCCTGGATAAGGAAGCCCACAAACTCACCATTTGCAGATTGTGTGGCATAGTCTCCTCCTCCTTTGGACCCTGGTGCAGCAGCTCGTCACTGATTCCCAGAAATTTTCAAAACATCTGGAAAAAGAGTAAGGTCATACAATATCATATATCCATAGGATTTAAGCATGTTTCTAATTTAAGCATGTTACTAATTTAACACCAATCACTACATGGAAGGAATATTTTCTGTATATTAGCAACCTTCAAAGCGATTGCTGCTAATTGTGCTGAAATTCTTGACTCAAGTGACAAGACTATACAAGCAGAATCCAGAGTGAGGGGCTCCTTCCTCTTCCCAAATCTCCTTAAACTGACCCACTCCTTCTATACAGCCTCATTCTTTCCATAAGCCATGCCTTACCCTCCTCTGAACTGGGGCTCTACCTTCAGATCCTCTCCTAATCTCCTCTTCCCTCAGAATACTGTTTTCCCCAACTGTCTCCTGCCTCAGAACCTGTCCTCTTCCCTTAGTCCTCACCCTGCTAGACTCTCCTCTCCCTCAGACCCACACTTATTTACTCAGACATTTACCTCATGCCTGAATCCCTTGACTCTCTCAGGGAGTTACTGACTCCCTTAGGTGTCTCTTCCTCCTTCAGGCCCCAGCATCCTTCTCTCAATCTCTGGTATCCTCCCTCAGGCCCTCCCTTCCTCCCTTTTACTGTGACTTCTTCCATTACCCCTCTCCAGCCTGACTTCCTCACACAGGCCCTCCTCTCATGATCCATTTAGTCAATCCGCCATGTCCAGACATTAGCAACCACCAGTGACCAATGTCTCTCTAATCCCTCTGAGTTTCCTCCTTGCTTAATTAAGCCACAGCCTTCTGGAATCCTGTGATACCCAAGATACTGGCCTGGTGCTCACAATGTGACAAGAAATGGAAGACTCACTCTCTCCTGTAATCACCTTGCCTTTCTGTACCAGGAGTCAAACAAGCTCCCTATCACAGCCAGCTCTGTACTGAGAACCTTCATATACAGACATATATAATTCATTTTGATCCTTACAATCACTACAGGGGGACTCTTGTAACCCATTCCACAGATAAGGCTGGAATTCAGAGAGGATAAGTCATATGTCCGGGATTACATAACTGTAAGAGGTAAAACTGGAATTCAAATCTTAATAACTTTTTTCTTTAGAGAAAGGAATCCATTCAAGACCCAATCCAGCCCTAAACAGCACGATCTAGTGCCTCAGTCTGTCATGTGCTGGGATTACAACTGGCCTTGACCATCCCACAATCAATCTAAACTATTTGATAGTGTCCCATTTACATATGAGGACAATTACACCTTAATTACATGACCAGGCTGTCTCTGCCATCCTCACACTGCTGGCCCTATGTCATCCTATACTCCATTGATGACAGGAGCCAAAATCCCCACATGGGCTTTGTTCAGTGTCTGATCAGTACAGCTGGAGAAGGGGCACAGAGTGTCAGGTGACCAAAGGAACAAAATCCTGATGTCACAATGCTGATTCTACTCTTACATGCAGACTCCACCCATGGATAAAATGGAAAGATAAGTCACCTGTCATCCACATAGGGTGCTTCAGCTGCCAATATCCCAGAGGTGAAGGAGTTGGGAGATACAGACCTTGCTCCAGCAAGCTGACTTGCACTCACCCCTAGGCATCAGGTCAGCATCAGAAAACAGAGTCTGTGTTCATTCTAAGGGAGCTAGCTAGCTAGACACAGTCAGGGATTGTCTGATCTTGGATAATTCCTTCCCCATGTGGGCTGGGCATCTGTTTACCTCAGTTGGTAGAACCCACTGGCTCTTGCTGAAGCCCTTGATTGTTCTATGAAGAAGTGAAATCTAATTCCATTTCTTTTATTTTGGTTTTTTGAGGTAGGGTCTCATTCAAGCCCAGGCTGACCTGGAATTCACTATGTAGTCTCAGGGTGGCCTCGAACTCACAGCAATCTTCCTATCTTTGCCTCCTGAGTACTGGGATTAAAGGCGTGTGTCACCATACCTGGTGTTGCAGTCAGGTTCAAACTGCTGGCAGAAAACACCTGACCAAGAGCACCTTGTGGGATAAAAGGTTTATCTTGGCTTACAGACTCAAGGAGAAGCTCCTGGCCAACATCATATATACAACAGCAACAGGAGAGTGTGTCAAAAACTGGCAAGGAGAAACTGGCTATAATACCCATAAGGCCGCCCCCAACAATACACTGCCTCCAGGAGGTGTTAATTCCCAAATCTCCATCAGCTGGGAACCCAGCATTCAGAACACCTAAGTTTATGGGGAACACCTGAATTAAACCATCACCTCCAGCTTGAATTCCATTTCTTATTGGTACACCGAATCTCTCTCATTCCTATGTTTGCAAACAGCACTATGATTTGTTTTGTTATCCCCAAAGATGCCCCTGAAAATAGAAACTCCTTTCCATGCCTCAGTTTCCACATCCACACTGCCTTGCTATGCAGGTAATATGGATAGAAACAAGATGCTAGAGACATAGACTGTAAATCTGATGTCTCCCAGTTCATGGTCAAAGCAAACAGTTCAGATGTGAATTAAAAAAAAATTTTTTTATTTGAGAGAGACAGAGAGAGAGAGAGGGAGACAGACACAGAGAGGATGGGCACACCAGGGCCTTTCCGCCACTGTGAACAAACTCCAGACACGTGCGCCTCCTTGTGTGCATGTGCGACATTGCATGCTTGCATCACTTTTGTGTCTGGCTAAATGTGGGACCTGGAGATTTGAACAAGCATTCTTAGGCTTTGCAGGCAGACGCCTTAACAGCTAGGCCATCTCTCCAGCCCCAGATGTGACTTTTAATTGAATTCTCCTCACAGTTTACTGCACAGTTAACAAGGGCCAATTTCTGGCACATCTGGGTGAGCATGAATGAGCCGACCTTATCTCTGAATTAAAAAGGTGATAAGCAGTCAAGACATGCAATGTAACCAGAAACAACAGCACATGTATCGAATCCCAGCACTGGGACGGCTGAGGCCAGCATCCGCAACATAGTGACTTCCTATCATTCTGAGATATATCACAAAGAAACTCAGGGCTGTCAGCAAGCTGGCACAGTAAGGAGTCCCTTTCTGATCTCATGTCTCATTTATTTTACATGCCTTTCCATCCTGCATCATTCCTACCTGAGGCCATTCTTTCACCCTGAGACCTCCAAAATCTTCTTCAAATTCCCCTCCTCCTTCAAAGCTGGCCTACACCCTTCAGGTCCTGGCCAAAATTTCATCTTTCCTCAAAATATTTTGCCAAAATTGTCTACTGCCTCATAACCAATAATTCTCTAAGATTACTATAGACTATATACCCTCTGCCTCATCCTCATCTCACCTCCTCTCTGATGTTCACTTCCAGCCTATAATACTTCCTTTCTCCAACTGTCACTTCCAACTTTAGATCAACTCCCTCTAATTTCCTTTTCCTCAAACTGCTCCACCCCACTCAGTTCTCACACTCGGTCTGCACACTGTTCTTCCTCTCTCAGACATTCATTTCATCCTTCAGGCCCACAAATTCCTTTCTAGGACCATTACATCGTCCCTCAGGTCCTTACCTTCTTACCTTACACATCTCAGGCCTGTCTTCCTCCCACAGATCCTCCTCCCTCAAGTATTTCAGTATCTCGTCTATCCTCAGAGACTGTGGACCATCAGCAAAATCTCTCCCAACCCTTTACAGGCTCCTCTGAGTTTAGCATAGGCCACTGCTGCCCCACCATCCCAAAGGAGGCAGGAAATGGGGAACACCCTCTAAGCCTGTCTCTTGGGATCACTTTGTCTGTCCAGTGGGCAGAAATCCCCTTCCCATAGTTCACTGGGTTTTCTGGTCACAGAGCAGAGGATAAGTATGTTCAAAGCAACATCCTACCCATGTGCTGAACAGATGGCCCAGCAGTTAAGGTGCATGACTGCAAAGCCTAATAACCCAAGTTCCATTCCCCAATACCCACATAAAGCCAGAAATACTAAGTGGCCCATGCATCTGGTGTTTGTTTGCAGTGGCAGGAAGCCCTGGCGCACCCATACTCACTCACTCTGTTAACTCTTTCTCTTAAATATGTGGCTTTGCAGGCAGACGCCTTAACTGCTAGGCCATCTCTCCAGCCCCAGATGTGACTTTTAATTGAATTCTCCTCACAGTTTACTGCACAGTTAACAAGGGCCAATTTCTGGCGCATCTGGGTGAGCATGAATGAGCCGACCTTATCTCTGAATTAAAAAGGTGATAAGTAGTCAAGACATGCAATGTAACCAGAAACAACAGCACATGTATCGAATCCCAGCACTGGGACGGCTGAGGCCAGCATCCGCAACATAGTGACTTCCCGTCATTCTGAGATATATCACAAAGAAACTCAGGGCTGTCAGCAAGCTGGCACAGTAAGGAGTCCCTTTCTGATCTCATGTCTCATTTATTTTACATGCCTTTCCATCCTGCATCATTCCTACCTGAGGCCATTCTTTCACCCTGAGACCTCCAAAATCTTCTTCAAATTCCCCTCCTCCTTCAAAGCTGGCCTACACCCTTCAGGTCCTGGCCAAAATTTCATCTTTCCTCAAAATATTTTGCCAAAATTGTCTACTGCCTCATAACCACTAATTCTCTCAGATTACTGTAGACTATATACCCTCTGCCTCATCCTCATCTCACCTCCTCTCTGATGTTCACTTCCAGCCTATAATACTTCCTTTCTCCAACTGTCACTTCCAACTTTAAATCAACTCCCTCTAATTTCCTTTTCCTCAAACTGCTCCACCCCACTCAGTTCTCACACTCGGTCTGCACACTGTTCTTCCTCTCTCAGACATTCATTTCATCCTTCAGGCCCATTCATCCTCTAGGACCATTACATCGTCCCTCAGGTCCTTACCTTCTTACCTTACACATCTCAGGCCTGTCTTCCTCCCACAGATCCTCCTCCCTCAGGTATTTCAGTATCTCGTCTATCCTCAGAGACTGTGGACCATCAGCAAAATCTCTCCCAACCCTTTACAGGCTCCTCTGAGTTTAGCATAGGCCACTGCTGCCCCACCATCCCAAAGGAGGCAGGAAATGGGGAACACCCTCTAAGCCTGTCTCTTGGGATCACTTTGTCTGTCTGTCCAGTGGGCAGAAATCCCCTTCCCACAGTTCACTGGGTTTTCTGGTCACAGAGCAGAGGATAAGTATGTTCAAAGCAACATCCTATCCATGTGCTGAAGAGATGGCCCAGCAGTTAAGGTGCATGACTGCAAAGCCTAATAACCCAAGTTCCATTCCCCAATACCCACATAAAGCCAGAATTACTAAGTGGCCCATGCATCTGGTGTTTGTTTGCAGTGGCAGGAAGCCCTGGCGCACCTATACTCACTCACTCTGTTAACTCTTTCTCTTAAATATGTGTGTATGTGTGTGTATAATTTTTTTTCCAGGTAGGGTCTCACTCTAGCCCAGGCTGAACTGGAACACTTCACCACACCTGACAGTGTGTGTCTCAGGGTAGGGCCTAGCCCAGGCTGAACTCTATGGAGTCTCAGGGTAGCCTGAAATCCAATTCTACCTCTGCCTCCCGAGTGCTGGGATTAAAGGTGTGTGCCACCAAGCCTGGATAAATACGTTTTAAAATGGAATATTTAGGGCTGGAGATGGCTTAGTGGTTAAGGCACTTGCCTGCAAAGCCAAAGGACCCAGGTTTGATTCCCTAGGACCCATGTAAGCCAGATGTACAAGGTGGTGCATGCATCTGGAGTTTGTTTGCAGGGCTAGTGGCTCTAGTATGTCCATTCTCTGTTTGCTTCTTGCTTTCTCTCAAATAAATAAAATATTCTTTAAAAATGGAATATTTAGTGAGGCTTGGTGATGCACACCTTTAATCCCAGCACTAGGGAGGCAGAGGTAGGAAGAACACTGTGAGTTCAAGGCCAGCCTGAAACTACATAGTAAATTCCAGGTAAGCCTGGGTTAGAGCAAGACCCTACCTTGAAAACAAAAACAAAGCAAAACAACAACAACAACAAAAAAAAAAAAAGCAGCCTCCAGGCTTTTAAAGGCAATTCTTTGTTGCCTTGCAGTGGCCCACCATATGGTCTCATTTATAAGAACAAGATAAAACATAACAAGGTGATTTATCTTCTCTGAGGGCCCAAAAGGAGAATATGACTGGGAGTGGAACCTTGTGCATGCCAGCCAAGAACTCTACCACTGAAATGTACCCCCTTTTTTTACTGTTGCATTTAAAAAATTTTTATTTATTTGAGAGACAAAAAGAGACAGAGAATGGGCATGCCAGGGCCTCTAGCCACTGAAAATGAACACCGCAGGCATGTGCCACCTTGTGCATCTGGCTTATGTGGGTCCTTGGAAATAGAACCTGGGTCCTTTGGCTTTGCAGGCAAACACCTTCATTGCTAAGCCAACTCTCCAGCCCTGCTTGGTTTTGTTAAATACAAGGTCTCACTACATTGCCCAGATCGGCTTTGAATTCAATCTGTTGTGCAGGTTAGTCTTGACTATTTGATCCTCCTGCCTCACTCTCCTAAGTACAGACATATATCACTATGACTGCCTTGGAGGCAATAATTGAAACCAGGTCCATTTCTCCTCCCTTGTTTCACCTCAGCAGGAAGTATCCTGAGGAATATTGAGGAAGAAATCAACACAGAGAGGGGAAGAGACAGGAAGAGGTGATATCTCTGTAGACATCTATTTCTGGAATCCCATATCCAAAGTTAAGAATGCAAAAGGCTATGAGCTAGCCCTTCTAAGACCAGGTCTTCATACTCACTTTCAAGGTGTCAGAGAGACACCACTAGGGACATAGAGACAGAGATGGTAAGACAAAAATAGGACATATAGCTGGGGTTGGTCCCTTGTATCCATAAATCTCAGCACTTAGAAGGTTGAAGCAGGAGAAGCTTCTATAGGCTTGGGGCAAGCCTGGGCTATAGACTGGGACCATGTTTGAAAATTCAAAAAGAAGAAAACATACAAACAGAACTAGGAGTTACTAGACAAGTGATGCAGGAACAGATTTGCAGATATACAGGGACACCAATATCTACATGTCCCTTGCAAGGTTTAAGGTTAAGCCCCCATCATTCTGCACAGGAATTTCTAAATCTGCTCTCTCTGTCCCTGTGATGAAGTTACCAGGACTGAACCCCAGTTAAATCCTGAAAGTTGATGGCTGTGGGGCTCTTTGATCAAGGGGAGGGGGACAGAAGGACATGGACTCTGCCCTGTTTCTCCAATTCCTGAATATCTTCTTCATGTTTCCAGTACCCACATAGATGGAGCCAGTAAAGGAGGGTTGCTAGTGCCTTGGGCCCATGCCTTTCCTGCCACAGAGCTGGCCCTGTTAGTGCAAACATGTAATCCCACGTCCCTGGGAAGGTAAGGCAAAGACCAGCCAAAAGAAAAGGTTAGGGCTGGAGAGATGGCTTAGCGGTTTAAGTCCTGCCTGCTAAACCTAAGAACGCCAGTTCCAAATCTCCATGTCCCACGTTTAGCCAGATGGAAAGTAACACAAAGGTGCAATGCTGCACTTGCCCACAAGGGGGCACACACACCTGGAGTTTGTTCACAGCAGCTGAGAGGCTGTTGGTGCGCCCATTCTGTCTCCCTCTCCAAAACAAACAAAAAAACAAACAAACAACAACAAAAGGGGGGAGGAGGAAAGAAAAAGCAGTGGTGGAGAGCTTACCTAGCAATTAGGAATCTCTAGGTTATTCCAAGTATCAGACACATGCAAGCACATGCACACACTAGGAAATGGCTCAGACCAGGGAAGTGCTTAATCAAGATCATCCGGGGGATGGGGGGAATCTTGATTCCAGCCTAGTGACTGCAGGGCCTGAAGGAAAGGCCTCATGGGAAGAAGTGGTCAGAGACCTAGAGAAAATAGGGAAAACATGGGCCAGTGACAGCAGACAGGGAAGTAGCACACACACTGATAGTCAGAAAGACAATCACAGACCACCTGGCACAGATCAGAGATTCAGAGACCAACACTCAGAGACACAAACCCAGAGGTGCACAGGTGAGCTGGAGTGTGGCTGAAATCACAATCCTTGGCCTTGCCTCCCTGAGTGTGGAAACCCGTGGGGTGGATAGGAGAAGGTGGTATCTCACCGAATGACAAAAGTGCTCTCAGTTCAGCTGGTAGCAAGGTGCCTGGGCAAATCAATTTCCTGAACAGAGCTACATCACAGCCAGTATGGACTGTCCAAATGTCCCAAACCCATGCCCAATACTCTTCAGGCGTCATGGGTAGAGGCTTTTGTTCCTATACCCCCAGCACCAAAGCCTCCCCAAGGACCCCTGCATGCAACCTCCCCAGAACCCAGTCACCTAGGGCACTGGGGGGCCTTAATTATTTCCCTGAGCTCTGTCTGTTGGTTGGAACATGGGACTTGAGGGCGCATGGCAGCTTGGCCAGGTGAAGGACAGTGGCCTCTTGATGACCAAGGCGGGGGAGGGGGGAGTACGTAAAAACTTCTGGTAGCTAGGAGGCTGATTGGAACCTGATGTCCCAGGGACACATACAAAAATCATTTAGACATCAGGTTGCAGCACCGTGAAAACTAGATAGGAGGGTCCAATTAAGTAGGGCGTCAAGGGGCGCTGGAGGACAAAATACAGGAGCCCAGTGGCATAGACCCTGGGGACTTGGGAGACTAGAGACCACTGGTACATAGAGGTTTTATAGCTTCCTTGCGCTGGCTCAGGATCCGGCCTCACACTCCTGGGCACAGCTGCACAGAAATGGCTACAGCCGGGCTAAGGAGGGTTCGCGGAGCCGGCCCGGCCCGGCCCCACCCCGGAGCCCGCGAGGTCCGGGCGGACAGCGGCCCAGACGCACGGCCGGGCCCGGGGCCTCTGCGGCCGCCAGCTCCGCGGCTTGCAGACACCTTCCCTCCCGGCTCGGGACGCGCCACACTCACTACTGCCGGCTTCCTGGACCCCTAACGTCCTCTCCCGGATCTCACACACCACCGGCCCCCAGGTCCACAGAGGACCGGGCAAGATCTCGCCCGGACGCCCAAGAAAGAAGCGAAAAGCGGTTACGGCGCTCAAGATGGTGGGCAGAGCCGCTTCTACAGGAAAGGGTCCAGCCGCGTGAAAGCCCGCCCCCTGCGCGCAGTCTGCGTGTGGGATTGGACATTCCTCAATCCTCTCCAGCCAATAGGAAGCAGAAATCTACTTCCCAAAGCCTGAGTCCACAGGGCTGGTCGCGCTCGTAGTTCCGGTACTAAGGATGCTGGGTATCCCGGAAGCCGGAAATAGTAAGAGTCAGCCCGCGACCTCCGGGCAGGTTCGCTGTAAGCAGCGGCGCTGGCGTTGGCGGCTTGAGCCCTCATTTTCCCTTCGGAATCCTTAGGCCCTAATGCTCCGTGTGCAAGCTATAGGGTGCGGTGCTGGCTTCCGGGAACCCTGGGAGTCCCGACTTCAGCCCAGACTGCATCTCTGTTCAACAGCTTTTGAATGTGTGGCGGGAATGTCGCATCAGGGGAAGGAAGCTGTTATATTCCCCTTGTCTGGAATGCTGTGCCCTTACCCTGACCCATTGCGACCGGGCAGCTGAATTCCGTCCCCTAGTCCCTAGTCCCCAAGCTCTTTGACACTGCCATGTCTCTGGCTCCACACGTTGCAACGTGTCTAATAGGTCTCATATCTGTCCCTCTGAAAACCAGTTCCATTCTGTCATCTAGTTGTCTGGAACTCCATGTTTGCTGCCTGGTCTCAGAATCCAAGCTGTAGTGATCTTAGGTGCCCCCCACCTGGCCCTAATCCCAGAGGCCATCAACTCTGGTAGTAAAGCTCTTTTGGCCCTGCCAGTGCCTTTGTAGGGACTCCTAACTTGTCCCAACTACCATGCAGAAATTCTAAGGACAGGCAGGGCTCATGGTGGCCCAGTCCAATGGGTGGGCAGAAGCAGAGTTAGGTTGGAGACCAGTGGCTCCAATGTTGTTTGTCAGGTGCACAAGGCCACAGGCCCTTCCTCCAAAGACCCTCCTGCCACTGGAAAAACTTGAGAGACTTTCATCAACCTGGGGGATGGCCACCCTCCCTCTGTTCCAGATATCCAGGATGTCACTTGTCTACCCCAAGTGTTTCCTGGAACTATGCTGTTCTGTGCCCAAAGATGGACAGTTAAGGCTCCCACTCCGAGCTTGACTGTGCAGTTCTGAATGCAGCTATGGGGTTCTGTCTCTGGCTGTCTGTTTCTGAGTCTCTGTAATCTATCTACCTCTGAATCTTTTTGACTATCTCTCTAAGTTGGACTCTAAGCATGTGAGTGCCATCTCCTTCCTCTGTGTTGTCCATGGCGCTTCTTTCCTTATTTTCTTTTTGTCTCACCACCTCTTCCCAGGAGGCATTTCCTCGAGGTTCTCAGGTCACTAGAATGTGGAGTAGAATCACAATCCCTACTTCTTCACTGGGTCATCTTGATTAGGCACTACCCTTGAAAGCCATTTCTTCAAGGTATGTATTACTGGAGATTGAACCTAGTGACTCCTACCTGTGAGGAAAGCATTCAACTATAGTTCACATCCCTTCTGGGCCCTTTTATCTCCCCATCTCTGTCTCTGTGTTCAATGGCATATCTCTGATGCTCTGAAAATGGGTGGAAAATCTAGCTGAAAAGGACTTTTGGCCAGGCGTGGTGGCACATGCCTTTAATCTCAGCACTTGGGAGACCAAGGTAGGAGGATTGCTGTGAGTTTAAGGCCACCCTGAGACTACATAGTAAGTTCCAGGTCAGCCTTGGCTAGAGTGAGACCCTACCTCAACAAAAAAAAAAAAAAAAAAAAAAAAGGACTTTTGTTCTCTGCCCCCACCCAAGTGGATGGTTCACCCAGATGTGGGATTCCAGACGCAGGTTTGTGCAGAGGCCTCACCCCTTTCCCAGTCCTGTCCTTGCATGTTATCTTAGTGCTCTGTTAAGATGAAAGAGAGAAAGGTGTTTAAAACTGGGTGCAAATCTCACATTCAAGTCAGACATGATTCAGGTCTGGAATTCCAGCTACTTAGGAAGCTGGAGCAGAGGAAGGATTACAAGGTGGACTATGTGGTAGTTTGTATATCCCCTATAGAATTACGGTTTTGTTTTGTTTTTCAGGTAAGCCCAACAGACTGCCTTTTTTTTTTTTTTGAAATATATTTTATTTATTTATTTAAGAGAAAGAGGCAGAGAGAGAGAGGGAGAGAATGGAGGCACCAGGGCATCTAGCCACTGCAAACGAACTCCAGATGCATGCGCCCCCTTGTGCATCTGGCTAATGTGGGTCCTGGAGAATCGAACTGGGATCCTTTGGCTTTGCAGGCAAACGCCTTAACCGCTAAGCCATCTCTCCAGCCCAAGACTGCCTTTTTTATGCAAGAGTAAGAGAGAGAGTGTGAGAGAGAATTGACACACCAGGGCCTCCAGCCACTGCACTTGAACTCCAGACACGTGTGCCCCCTTGTGTGCATTTGCAACCTTGCACACTTGCATCATTGTGTGTCTGGCTTATGTGGGACCTGGAGAGTTGAACATAAGTCCTTAGGCTTTGCAGGCAAGCGCCTTTACTGCTAAGTCATCTCTCCATCCCAACTCATGTGTTTTCATAAAGCTTGTAACTTGGATCTCCAGCTGTCTGGCTGGAGGAGATGGTAGATTCTGGAGTCCATCCCTAAGGTGCATTTAGGGCAGATGTGAATTCTAGTCCATAGGTGTAAGAGGGAAGTCTGAGCTCTGACTAGGTCCCTGCTGCTTTCTGCTCCTTTGTGATTGATGCTTTTTGGTGTGTGTGCTGGTACTTGTATCTTGCTTGCTTTAGTTTCTCTCTGCTTGCATCTGTGAAAGGGAGCCAGCATCTTCCACCAACTAAGGAACTTACTTCTCCTGGATCTATAAACTTGAAAAACCCTTCCTCCCATAACCTACCTCGTTTGGATGTTCATCCCAACAATGTGGAGATGTCTACAACTATAAAGAGAGTTCAAAGCCAACCTGGGCAGCTAAGCAAATATCAAAAACAGAATATTAACAGGAACAGATTAGTGGTAGAGCATGTGTCAGGTAGAGGCTCTGGGTTCTATTCCCAGTCACCTCTCTGGGGGTCCTCAGAGAAGCCAATCCCCTCTCTTAAGACATGGCTTGATCTTTTGAAGAATTGGGGAATGTCATCCTAGTGTGGTGGGCAACACAAGACTTAGGAATTGCCTTGGATAGACTCAGGCTTCTAAGAACCTTCCAGTCTTCTACTCTCCAAATCTATTAGAAAACTTACTGTCAATGTTGACTACATTAGACGGTATCCTATTTACATGGGTACACTTCAAACATTGTTTTAAAATTGCAATATGCCAGTTGGGCATGGTGGCATGCACCTTTAATCCCAGTACATGGGAAGCAGAGGTTGGAGGATCATTGAGAGTTTGAGGCCAGCCTGAGACTACATCATGAATTCCAGGTCAGCCTAGAGTGAGATCCTACCTCGAAAAAACAAGCAAAAAATTTCAATAAAGCGTGGTTAAGTTCTAAGCATATATATCTTTTGAGTATGCCTTTACTCCAATTCCCAGATGTGAACCTGACAGCATGGTCAGTGGTTGAGGACCAACTTTTGTGGAGGTGAGAAAACAGGTGCCTGCACATCTGGCAGGGACCTGAAGTAGGAAAGGTCAGGTGTTGCAGTCAGGTTCATATTGCTGGCATAAATCACCTGACCAAGAACAGATTTTTTGGGGGGGGGATAAAAGGGTTTATTTTGGCTTACAGACTGGAGGGGAAGCTCTATGATGGCAGGGAAAATGATGGCATGAGCAGAGGGTAGACATCATCCCCTGGCCAACATAAGGTGGACAATAGCAACAGAATAGTGTGCCAAACACTGGCAAGGGGAATCTGGCTATAATACCCCTAAGCCTGCCCCAAACAATACACTGCCTGCAGGAGGTGTTAATTTCCAAATCTCCATCAGCTGGGGACCTAAATTCAGAACACTTAAGTTTATGGGGGACACTTGAATAAAGCCACCACAGCAAGGAAGGGAAGGGAATGGAGGGGAGGAGTCAACACCACCCTGTTGCTGTCGATGATTTCCCAGAATATTCTATTGCTCAAGACCCAGCTCCCACACAGCCATCCTTCCAGTGTTGGGAGTGGAACATGGAGATCCAGAATAAGCACTCCCTCTTGGCCCTTGGCTTCTCACCCTCCATGCACAAAGGTCCTTCCCTTTGTTACTCTGGAACTTTCCAGGTCACTACCTACCTGTAGGGGGTTGTTGCAGTCAGGTTCACATTGCTGGCAGAAGACACCCGAATAAGAGCAGCTTGTGGGGGAAAAAAAAGGTTTATTTTGGCTTACAGACTTGAGGGGAAGTTCCATGATGGTAGGGGAAATGATGACAGGGGCAGAGAGTGGACATCACCTCCTGGACAAGTTCAGGTGGACAACAGCAACAGAATAATGTGCCAAACACTGGCAAGGGGAAGCTGGCTATAACACCCATAAACCTGCCCTCAACAATACATTGCCTCCAGGAGGCTTTAATTCCCAAATTGCCAACAGCTGGGGACATAGCATTCAGAACACCTAAGTTTATAGGGGACACCTGAATCAAACCACCACATTCCACCCCTGGCCCCCATAAACTGATAACAATTACGATGTAAAATGTCACACATTCATCCAATTTTAAAAGTCCCCATAGTTTTTAATCAATCTCAATGATATTCAAACGTTCCCATAGTCTAAGATCTTTTAACTGAGCCATAATACCAAAAAACAAAAACAAAAAACCCATGATGGCACAGAATAAACATTCACATTGTAAAAGATGGCATTGGGCATAGCAAAGAAATATTCAGCCAATACAAGATTTAAAACAACCAGGGCAAATATCAAATTCTTTAGCTCCAAGTCCAATAACTAACCAGTGCCAAGTCTCCAAGTCTGATAATTCTAACCAGCAACAAGTCTCTGGAGTTCCAATTCTGCCCCCCCTCACCAGCTAGGCTACTCACGGTCCTGGGAAACTTCATCCAGTGTCGGCAGCATTGCGTGGCAGCCATTGCATAGTCTGGGCATCTCCATTGGGTCTCTGCTGCAAGCGTGGTTCACCCTCATGGCTCCATTGGGTCTCCACACAGGTAATCTAACAGTCTGCTTCACACTGTCCATAGCCACTTCCAAAATACAAAACCGTTTTTGCAAATTCATTGACCCTCTCTTTCCTGAATTTGTTATACCTCATAATACCAGGTGGGCTGCCAACTTGTTAATCCAGGAGGGAATAAAGCAGACTTTGAAGAACAGGACACTCTTACTATTGTTGATTTTTGTTGTTTTTCATTTTTTATAGTATTGTTTTACTTTTAAAAAAAGATTTAATTTTATTTATTATTAGAAAGAGAGAGAGAATGGGTGTACCAGGATCTCCAGCCACTGCAAACAACTCCAGATGCATTCATCACCATGTGCATCTGGCTTGCTTGGGTTGTGGGAATCGAACCTGAGTTCTTAGACTTCACAGACAAGTGCCTTAAACACTAAGCCTTCTCTCCAGCCATTGTTTTACTTTTTAATAATCATTTTCTTATAAAAGACAGAGGACACATGTGCCACTTTCTGGGTCTGGCTTTACATGGGTACTGGGATTTGAACCAGAGGCATCAGGGTTTGCAAGAGAGCACCTTTAATCACTGAGTCATCTCTCCAGCCTTTGTTTTACTTTAAGGCTTTTTTTTTTTTTTTTTTTTTTTTTGTTTTTTCACGGTAGGGTCTCACTATGGTCCAGGCTGACCTGGATTTACAGTGATCCTCCTACCTCTGCCTCCCCAGTGCTGGGATTAAAGGCGTGTGCCACCATGCCTGGCTCTTAAGTTTTTTGTTTTGTTTTGTTTCTCAAGGTAGGATCTCACTGTAGCTCAGGCTGACCTGAAATTCACTATGTAGTCTCAGGATGGCCTCGAACTCTCAGGGATTGTCTTACCTCTTGAGTGCTGGGATTAAATGCATGCGCCACCACACCCTGCTGTTTTACATTTTTTAAAAGGCAAGCCGAATAGTCTGGTCTTTTTTATGTGTGAGAGAGAATTGGTGCACCAGGGCCTCTAGCCACTGTGATTGAACACCAGACATGTGTACCCCTTGTGTAGATGTGTGACCTTGTGTGCTTGCTTCACTTTGTGTGTCTTGCTTATGTGGGACCTGGAGAGTCAAACTTGAGTCCTTAGGCTTTGCAAGCAAGCACTTTAACTGATAAGCCTTCTCTCCAGCCCTGTTTTACTTTTTTTGTTTTTGTGGTTTTTCAAGATAGGGTCTCACTCTAGCCCAGTCTGACCTGGAATTCACTATGTAGTCTCAGGGTGGCCTCGAACTCACTGTGATCCCCCTATCTTTGACTCCTGAGTGCTGAGATTAAAGGCTTGTGCCACCACATCCGGCTTTGCTTTTTTTTTTTTTTAATTTTGTTTATTTTATTTATTTATTGTTTTTTTTTGGTTTTTCGAGGTAGGGTCTCACTCTGGCCCAGGCTGACCTGGAATTAACTATGTAGTCTCAGGGTGGCCTCGAACTCACGGCGATCCTCCTACCTCTGCCTCCCGAGTGCTGGGATTAAAGGCGTGCGCCACCACGCCCGGCAACTAATTTTGTTTATTTTTATTTATTTGAGAGTGACAGAGAAAGAGGCAGAGAGAGAGAGAATGGGTACACCAAGGCCTCCAGCCACTGCAAACGAACTCCAGACGCATGTACCTCCTTGTGCATCTGGCTTATGTGGGCACTGGGGAATCAAGCCTTGAACCAGGGTCCTTTAGGCTTCACAAGCAAGTGATTAACCACTAAGCCATCTCTCCAGCCCCCTTTTTTTTTTTTGGTTTTTCAAGGTAGGGTTTCACTCTGGCCCAGGCTGACCTGGAATTCACTATGTAGTCTCAGGGTGGCCTCAAACTCGTGGTGATCCTCCTACCTCTGCCTCCCGAGTGCTGGGATTAAAGGCATGTACTACCATGCCCAGCTGGCTTTGCTTTTTAAAAAAATAAATATTTTTATTTATTTGCAAGGAAAGAAAGAGAATGATAAATGGGCATGCCTGGCCCTCTAGCCAATACAAATGAACTCCAGGCACATGTGCCACCTTGTGCATCTGGCTTCACATGGGTGCTCAGGAAGTGAACCTCAGTCATGAGACTGTGCAGACAAGTACCTTAACTGCTGAGCCACCTTCCCAGCCTTTTTTTTTTTTTTTTTTTTTGGTTTTTCAAGGTAGGGTGTAACTGTAGCCCAGGCTGACCTGGAATTCATTCTGTAGTCTCAAGGTGGCCTTGAACTCACTGTGATCCTCCTACTTCTGCCTCCTGAGTACTGGGATTAAAGGTGTGTGTCACAATGTCTGGCTTCATGTATTCTTTATAAATCGTAAAACAGTGTTTGCTCAAAATATTCATATAGCCTTAATGCAAATTGCATCAAATGGTACTTCACTCATACCTATAATCCCAGCACTTGGGAGGATGAGGCAGGAGTATGGCTGATAGTTCAATGCCAATCTGGGCTACAGACAGGGCATTCTAGGATACTAAGTAGAAGACACTGGTTTTTTGCTTGCTTATTTGTTTGTTTCCTTGCTTTTTTCTTTTCTTTTCTTTTTCTTTTTTGATTTTTTGACATAGGGTCTCGCTCTAGCCCAGGCTGACCTGGATTTCACTATGTAGTCTCAGGGTGGCCTTGAGCTCATGGAGATCCTCCTACCTCTGCCTCTTGAGTGCTGGGATTAAAGGCATGCACCACCACATCCAGCTTCTTTTTCTTTAAGAGTTGGGGAGATGGTTTAGCTGATAAAGTGCTTGCCATGCAAGCACAAGGACCTAAATTATACCCTCCAATAACTCTACATAAAAGCTGGGTACATGCTGGGTGTGTTGGCACACGCCTTTAATCCCAGCACTCGGGAGGCAGAGGTAGGAGGATCGCCATGAGTTCGAGGCCACCCTGAGACTACATAGTGAAATCCAGGTCAGCCTGGGCCAGAGTGAGACCCTACCTTGAAAAACAAAAACCAAAAAAAAAAAAAAAAAAAAGCTGGGTACAGTGTTGTAAACCTGTATTACCACCACTGTGGTTGAGATTGGAGGATCCTTGGTCAGCCATTGAACTCAAACAAGTGAGCTACAGGATCAATGATAGTTACTATTTCAAAATACAAGGTGGGCTAGGGAAGATGGCTCAGTGGTAGGAATATTTGCCATGTAAGCATGAGAATCTGAGTGCAATCTGTAGGACCTATCTAAAAGACTGAGTGTATTGGGTGCACTGGGTATATGCATCTATACAAATGTGTACATAGCAAAACAATTTTAAAAAGGAAGTGATTAACACACTTAATATTGACCTCTGAGCTTCCAACCATGAACGAAAATGTATGGGGGAGAGAGAAAACATGAACAGTAATGTTTTCCCTTTCTTCTAATGATTTTCTTCTCCTGTTTTCTTTTCTTTTCTTTTCTTTTCTTTTCTTTTTTTTTTCTTTTCTTGAGGCAAGCCCAACAAACTGGCCTTAAAAAAAATTTTTTTTTGAGAGATAGAGAACTAGATAGATAAGGAGAGAGAGAATGGGTGCACCAGCAGCCTCTCAGCCACTGTGGACAAACCCCAGATGCATGCACCCTCTTGTGGGCAAGTGCAGCATTGCTCCCTTGAGTCACTTTTTGCGTCTGGCTAAACATGGGACCTGGAGATCAGAACCGGCCTTCTTAGGCTTGGCTGGCAGGTGCCTTAACTGCCAACCCATCTCTCCAGCCCCAAACTGGCCTTTTTTATGTGTGTGTCGGGGGGGGGAGAGTTGGTGTGCCAGGGTCTCTAGCCATTGCTATCAAACTACAGACACATTTGCCCCCTTGTGCACATATGTGACATTGCACACTTGTGTCACTACATTTGGCTTATGTGGGACATTAAGAGTCGAACATAAGTTCTTAGTCTTCACAGGTAAGCAACTTAACAGCTAAGCCATCTCTCCAGCCCTTCCTTTTTCCTTTTTAATGTAGGATCTCACTGTATCCCAGGCTAGATTTTCTGTTTTTGTATTATCAAGTATTGTATATGAAGTATTGACAATTATTGCATAATTTGCCTTGAAATTCATCTGAATTTGCACCTGAACAGAAGTTTACATCTTCCTGTATCTGAAGCCCTACTTCCTTTCCTTTCTTCCCTATTTATCTAATGTGTTTAGAAAAATTGAATTATAATTAGTCCATGTTTATCACAGTCTCTGTGTTATTATCCAACACTACCATTTTTGTATTGTCTTGCTCATATTGGTGGGGAATATGTGTGTTAGAAAATTAGTATATGGCCTGGTGTGGTGGCGCATGCATTTAATCCCAGCACTCAGGAGGCAGAGGTAGGAGGAATGCCATGAGTTCGAGGCCACCCTGAGACTACATAGCTAATTCCAGGTCAGCCTGGACCACAGTGAGACCCTACCTTGAAAAAAACCAAAAAAAAAAAAAAAAAAAAGAAAAGAAAAGAAAATTAGTATATGCTTGTTGCAGTTACCTTCATGTTGTTGGCACAAACCACAAACCAAAAGCAGCTTGTGGGAAGAAAGGGTTTATTTTTACTTTAAGACTCAAGTGGAAACTCCATGATGGCAAGGGAAAACGTGGCATGAGGAGTCTGGACATCACCTCTGCTACATCAGGTGGACAACAGCAGCAGGAGAGTGTCCTGAACACGGGCAAGAGGAAGCTGGCTATAACACCCCTAAGCCCACCCCCAATAACACACCTTCTCCAGGAGACTCAAATTCTCATCAGCTGGGAACCTACCTTTCAGAAAACATGAGTTTATGGGGAACACCCAATCCAAACCACCACAATGCTTAACTTTGAAGAAAATGTTAAACTTTTTGTTTTGGTTTTTCAAGGTAGGGTCTCACTCTAGCCCAGACTGACCTGGAATTCACTATGTAGTCTCAGGGTGGCCTTGAACTTATAGTGATCCACCTACCTCTGCCTCCTAAGTGCTGGAATTAAAGGCATATGCCACCACACCTGGCTAGAAAAATCTAGTCATGAGACTGTGCAGACAAGTACCTTAACTGCTGAGCCACCTTCCCAGCCTTACTTTTTTTTTTTTTTGGTTTTTCGAGGTAGGGTGTCACTGTAGCCCAGGCTGACCTGGAATTCATTCTGTAGTCTCAAGGTGGCCTTGAACTCACTGTGATCCTCCTACTTCTGCCTCCTGAGTACTGGGATTAAAGGTGTGTGCCACAATGTCTGGCTTCATGTATTCTTTATAAATCCTAAAACAGTGTTTGCTCAAAATATTCATATAGCCTTAATGCAAATTGCATCAAATGGTACTTCACTCATGCCTATAATCCCAGCACTTGGGAGGATGAGGCAGGAGCATGGCTGATAGTTCAATGCCAATCTGGGCTACAGACAGGGCATTCTAGGATACTAAGTAGAAGACACTGGTTTTTTGCTTGCTTATTTGTTTGTTTCCTTGCTTTTTTCTTTTCTTTTCTTTTTCTTTTTTGATTTTTTGACATAGGGTCTCGCTCTAGCCCAGGCTGACCTGGATTTCACTATGTAGTCTCAGGGTGGCCTCGAGCTCATGGCGATCCTCATACCTCTGCCTCTTGAGTGCTGGGATTAAAGGCATGCGCCACCACATCCAGCTTCTTTTTCTTTAAGAGTTGGGGAGATGGTTTAGCTGATAAAGTGCTTGCCATGCAAGCACAAGAACCTAAATTATACCCTCCAATAACTCTACGTAAAAGCTGGGTACATGCTGGGTGTGGTGGCACATGCCTTTAATCCCAGCACTCGGGAGGCAGAGGTAGGAGGATCGCCATGAGCTCGAGGCCACCCTGAGACTACATAGTTAATTCCAGGTCAGCCTGGGCCAGAGTGAGACCCTACCTCGAAAAACAAAAAAAAAAAAAAAAAAAAAAAAGCTGGGTACAGTGTTGTAAACCTGTATTACTACCACTGTGGTTGAGATTGGAGGATCCTTGGTCAGCCATTGAACTCAAACAAGTGAGCTACAGGATCAATGATAGTTACTATTTCAAAATACAAGGTGGGCTAGGGAAGATGGCTCAGTGGTAGGAATATTTGCCATGTAAGCATGAGAATCTGAGTGCAATCTGTAGGACCTATCTAAAAGACAGTGTATTGGGTGCACTGGGTATGTGCATCTATACAAATGTGTACATAGCAAAACAATTTTAAAAAGGAAGTGATTAACACACTTAATATTGACCTCTGAGCTTCCAACCATGAACAAAAATGTACGGGGGAGAGAGAAAACATGAACAGTAATGTTTTCCCTTTCTTCTAATGATTTTCTTCTCCTGTTTTCTTTTCTTTTCTTTTCTTTTTTTTTTTTGAGGCAAGCCCAACAAACTGGCCTTAAAAAAATTTTTTTTTGAGAGATAGAGAACTAGATAGATAAGGAGAGAGAGAATGGGTGCACCAGCAGCCTCTCAGCCACTGTGGACAAACCCCAGATGCATGCACCCTCTTGTGGGCAAGTGCAGCATTGCTCCCTTGAGTCACTTTTTGCGTCTGGCTAAACATGGGACCTGGAGATCAGAACCGGCCTTCTTAGGCTTGGCTGGCAGGTGCCTTAACTGCCAACCCATCTCTCCAGCCCCAAACTGGCCTTTTTTATGTGTGTGTTGGGGGGGTTGGTGTGCCAGGGTCTCTAGCCATTGCTATCAAACTACAGACACATTTGCCCCCTTGTGCACATATGTGACATTGCACACTTGTGTCACTACATTTGGCTTATGTGGGACATTAAGAGTTGAACATAAGTCCTTAGTCTTCACAGGTAAGCAACTTAACAGCTAAGCCATCTCTCCAGCCCATCCTTTTTCCTTTTTAATGTAGGATCTCACTGTATCCCAGGCTAGATTTTCTGTTTTTGTATTATCAAGTATTGTATATGAAGTATTGACAATTATTGCATAATTTGCCTTGAAATTCATCTGAATTTGCACCTGAACAGAAGTTTACATCTTCCTGTATCTGAAGCCCTACTTCCTTTCCTTTCTTCCCTATTTATCTAATGTGTTTAGAGAAATTGAATTATAATTAGTCCATTTTTATCACAGTCTCTGTGTTATTATCCAACACTACCATTTTTGTATTGTCTTGCTCATATTGGTGGGTAATATGTGTGTTAGAAAATTAGTATATGGCCGGGTGTGGTGGCGCATGCATTTAATCCCAGCACTCAGGAGGCAGAGGTAGGAGGAATGCCATGAGTTCGAGGCCACCCTGAGACTACATAGCTAATTCCAGGTCAGCCTGGACCACCGTGAGACCCTACCTTGAAAAAAAAAAAAAAAAAAAAAAAAAAAAAAAAAAAAAAAAGAAAAGAAAAGAAAAGAAAAGAAAATTAGTATATGCTTGTTGCAGTTACCTTCATGTTGTTGGCACAAACCACAAACCAAAAGCAGCTTGTGGGAAGAAAGGGTTTATTTTTACTTTAAGACTCAAGTGGAAACTCCATGATGGCAAGGGAAAACGTGGCATGAGGAGTCTGGACATCACCTCTGCTACATCAGGTGGACAACAGCAGCAGGAGAGTGTCCTGAACACTGGCAAGAGGAAGCTGGCTATAACACCCCTAAGCCCACCCCCAATAACACACCTTCTCCAGGAGACTCAAATTCTCATCAGCTGGGAAAACATGAGTTTATGGGGAACACCCAATCCAAACCACCACAATGCTTAACTTTGAAGAAAATGTTAAACTTTTTGTTTTGGTTTTTCAAGGTAGGGTCTCACTCTAGCCCAGACTGACCTGGAATTCACTATGTAGTCTCAGGGTGGCCTTGAACTTATAGTGATCCACCTACCTCTGCCTCCTAAGTGCTGGAATTAAAGGCATATGCCACCACACCTGGCTAGAAAAATCTGAAAAAAAAATTTTTTTGAGGTAGGGTCTCACTCTAGCTCAGGCTGACCTGGAATTCACTATGTGGTCACAGGCTGGCCTTGAACTCATGGTGATCCTATCTCTGCCTCCCAAGAGCTGGGATTAAAGGTGTGTGCCACCATGCCCAGCTTAATGTGAATTTTTTTTTGTTGTTGTTTTCCAAGGTAGGGTCTTACTCTAGTCCAGGCTGACCTGGCATTCATTATGTATCTCAGGGTGGCCTTGAACTCACAGCTATTCACCTACCTCTGCCTCCCAAGTACTGGGATTAAAGGCGTGCACCACCATGCTCAGATCTTAGTGTGAAAAATTGTTTTTAATTTATTTGAGAGCAACAGACAAAGATGCAGAGAGAAAGAGAGAGAGAGAGAGAGAGAGAGAGAGAAAGAGAATGGGTGCACCAGGGCCTCCAGCCATTGCAAACAAATTCCAGATGCATGTGCCACCTTGTGCATCTGGCTTACGTTGGGTACTGGGGAACCAAGCCTCAAACCAGGGTCCTTAGGCTTCACAGGCAAGCGCTTCACCACTAAGCCATCTTTCCAGCCCTTAATGTGAAATTTTTAAACATGACTTTTGTAGGCTTTTTATTCCTAGTTTTAACACCACTGCCAGTTTGCTTCCATTGTTTTGATGTCATTTTTTCTCATTCATATAATATTAAATGTTCATATTGTATTTGCATGTGATATTTTCAAGATGTATTGTTTATCTTTGGGTTTATCAATTTGACTATTATATCTACATTTAGCTTTATTTGTTTTCTTCTGGGGTTTAAAAAATGAGATGGCCAGGCATAGTGGCAGATGCCTTTAATCCCAGCACTTGGGAGGCAGAGGTAAGATGATCGCTGTGAGTTCAAGGCCACTCTGAGACTATATAGTGAATTACAGGTCAGCCTGGGATAGAGCAAGACCCTACCTTGAAAAAAAAACAATGAGGTGTTCATGGTCTGGCGAAATGGGTTAGTGGTTAAGGTGCTTGCCTACAAAGCCTAAGGACCCAGATTTGATTCCCCAGTACCCACATAAGCCAGCTGCAGAAGGTGGTGCATGTGCTGGGTGTGGTGGCACATGCCTTTAATCCCAGCACTTGGGAGGCAGAGGTAGGAGGATCACTGTGAGTTTGAGACCACCCTGAGACTACATAGTGAATTCCAGGTCAGCCTGAGCTAAAGTGAGACTCTACCTCGAAAAACCAGGAAAAAAAAAAGGTTCATTTGTAGTGACTAGAGGCCCTGGCATGCCCATTCTCTCTAATAAATAAAATAAAATAAAATAAATTTTAAAAATGCGATGTTCTATCAACTTGGGGCATTTTCAGTTATTAATGTTTGATACACTGTGCTTCCATTTTAGAGTTTCTGTCTCTGTACTTCTAGGAATCAAACACCTAAAGAGAGAATGGGTGTGCCAGGGCCTTCAGCCACTGCAAACTCCAGAAACATACATCATCTTGGCATCTGGCTTATGTGGGTCTTGGGTCAAACCTGGGTCCTTTAGCTTTGCAGGCTAGCGCCCTAACTGCTAAGCCATCCCTGCAGCCCTAGTTCTGTTTTTAAATATTTATTTATTTATTTTGGTTTTTTGAGGTAGGGTCTCACTCTGGCCCAAGCTGACCTGGAATTCACTCTGTATTCTCAGGCTGGCCTCGAACTCATGGCGATCCTCCTACCTCTGCCCCGAGTGCTGGGATTAAAGGCATGTGCCACCATGCCCGGCTTTAATATTTATTTTTATTTATTAGAGAGAGAGAGAGAATGGACATGGGAGAGTCTCAGGTGTTATGAATGCTAGGTCCCCAGCTGATGGCAACTTGGAATTCAAGTGTTCTGGAGACAGTGTATTGTTGGGGGTGGGCTTATGGGTGTTATAGCCAGTTTTCCTTTGCCAGTGTTTGGCACACTCTCCTGCTGTTTTTGTCCACCCTCTGCTCATGCCATCGTTTTCTCCTGCCATCCTGGAGCTTCCTCTCAAGTCTGTTAGCCAAAATAAACCTTTTTCCCCCCACAAGCTGCTCTTGGTCAGGTGTTTTCTGCCAGCAATGTGAACCTGACTGCAACACCAATATTTCTGATTAATTACAGAATCACAGAATGGAAAGAAATGTAGCTCTAAGTAAATATGATGTTCTGGAAGGAGTTTCAAGATACTTCCCTAATAAAAGAGAATATATATACCAAAAGACACCAATTTTTGTAAAGAGATGAAAAAGTTCAGATTTATATTTGTTTCTATACATGTAATGAAATCAGAATATAAACTGTGGTTTTGAAGAGAGGCTGTGCTAGATACTGGGTGACAAAGAGAAGGAAAACGTTTTTTCACTGTGTATTTTATGTATTAGGTGCCTGTGAATAGAAAAGAGCAATTAAAGCATAAAACTGAAGTGAATGTGGGCTGGAGAGATGGTTTAGCTGTTAAGATGCTTGCCTGCAAAGCCAGAGGATACAGGTAGCTCCCCAGGACCCATATAAGCCAGATGCACAAGGGGGCGCATGCATCTGGAGTTTGTTTGCAGTGGCTGGGGGCCCTGGCGTGCCCATTCTCTCTCTCTACCTGCCTACTTCTGTATCTCTCTTTGTCAAATAAATACATAAAAATTTAAAAATATTTAAAAAACTGAAGTGAATGGGAAAATTCCAGAAATTTTATTTTTTGATAAAACAACTTATCACATAACCTATAAAATATATACTTTGCTTGACATTTGAAGCCTATCAGAAAACACAAACCCAGTTGTGCTCTACAAACTTCTGTTGGTTCTGAGAGTACTTAGTCTGACAAGTTCTTCCCAAAGGCACCCAGCCCAAAATCCAGCTATAAGTCTTGGACTTTTCTGATCATTTCTTTCTTCAACTTTTATTGGCAATTGTTCTTCAAGTCTGTTTACAGAATCGTCCTTAGTAATTGAAGCCATGTGGACACATTTTTCTTAGCACAGGGAATAGAATCAGAATCGAACTCACACTCAAAGAACTTTAACGCTACATGCTGTGATTATATCCCTCATTTTTGATGCTTTTTCACCAACTTCCTTTTATCCCGACCTTCTTTTACTTTTTGAAAACTCAAGTTGCAAACCTGGGGAAAAATGAATGTCCAGGTTTCCCTCAACTACTGTCTAAAGATGAACGTATCGCAACCAAGTTCTCCGATGAGAGGATCGATGACTTCCGATGCCATCATTGCAATGGCAGAGGATAAATTGTCAAGATCCACCCTCTGTAGATCGAGCGGGTACGGGACATGGCGCGCGGCCTGGTGGGCTCTCCCGGCTGGGAACATGCCCTGGGCCACGGCGTAACGCTGGAGGTAGTAGCGGATGGTCTGCAGGTAATTGTCGACCAGGGCGCGAGGCTGATCAGCTGGGCCCCGGGCATTGGCCGCCCTGGCTCTGCCCTCGCGCCCTTCTGGCTGGGCTGGATCCCCCAGCATGCGGACCACCGCTGCCATGTTGACCCTCGCGCCTCCCACGGCAGCCGCCATCGCGCCTCCCATGGCCGCCGCCATCCGGACTTGCAGGGCCGCCGCCAAGGCGCCTCCGCGCTCCTCCTCCGGCCCCGCGGGCTCCCGCCGCCCGTCGCCCACCTCAGCCTGCGGGACCCGGCCGTGGCCGTCGGCTGCCCGGGTCGGTGGGCCGCTGCCGTGTACCGGGAACTGGGACATCTCGGACCGCGGTTCGGAGCGCTGCTCTGGGAAAAGCTGGAAGAACGCGACGGCGCGGTGATGGACGTGCACACGAGGACGGCGACGACGTCTACAGGAGCGCAAGGCGCACTGGGAAGCCGCGTGCACGCCCGCGGGCGCATGCGCAGATCCCGCAGTGGCGACTAGGAGCAGGGAGCATGCGTTGGCTTCATGCTAGAGGCTGGTGATAATGCCTAGAGGTCAGAGCGACAGCGCCTCTGAAGTCACAGAATGAGGGAGAATGTGGTTCCCATTTTGCTTCACTACCACCTGTTTAACGTTTTTCTTTTTTGAATATTTAATTTATTTATTTATTTGAGAGAGAGAAAGAGGGAGAGAGATAGAGGAGGGGAGAGAGAACCAGGGCCTCCAGCCACTGCAAACGAACTCCACATGCATGTGCCCCCTTGTGCATCTGGCCTACGTGAGTCCTGGAGAGTCCAACCGGAATCTTTGGCTTTGCAGGCAAACACCTTAACCGCTAAGCCATCTCTCCAGCCCTAACTTTTTTCTTTTAAAATGTTTTTTTTTTTCTTAATTTTATTTCATTGTATTTTTTGTTTTGGGGGGTAGGGTGTCCCTCTAGCCCAGGCTGATCCGGAATTCACTGTATAGTCTCAGGGTAGCCTTGTACTCATGGTGATCCTCCTACCATTGCCTCCTGAGTGCTTAGCATGCCACCGTGCCTGGCTTAATTTTGTTTTTTAAATATATTTTATTTATTTGAGAGAAAGAGGCAGAGAGAGAGAGAGAGAGAGAGAGAGAGAATGAATGGGTTGCCAGGGCCTCTAGCCACTGTAAACGAACTCCAGATGCATATGCCCCCTTGTGCATCTGGCTTATGTGGGTCCTGGAGAGTCGAACCGGGATCTTTTGGCTTTGCAGGCTAAGCCATGTCTCCAGCCCTAATTTTATTTTTATTTGAGGGAGAATGAGAGAAATATGCACAGAGAGAGAGACAGAGAGAGAATGGGTGTGCCGGGGCCTCTAGCCACTGTAAATCTACTCAAGAGATATGTACTACCTTGTGCATCTGGCTGTCTGGTAAATGTTTTATTGTTTATGCCCTTCCATGCATACAGCAATGTATTCTGTTAATAATCCTTTCCCACCACCATCCATTGTCCCCACTCCAAGTCACCCTTCCATGTGTTCTTTGTTGTTTTAAGAGACAGGGTGTGTTGTTGCTTATTGTGGCCTCAAAGTCACTGTATCAGAGGACGACCTTGAGCTCCAGATCCTCTTGCTTCCACTTACCAAGTGCCGGAGTTACAGGCTTGACCTGGCATGCCCAGCCTAGTTTGACATTTGTAAGCATAGGTTCCCCCCCCCACAGTCACTTTTTCCTTTCCACACTGCCCCCAATTGAAGGGAAGGAAACTATAACTTGTGTCATTGCAGGCATTGGATCAACCACTGAGCCACACTCATTTATAAACATCTTAACAAGATTGTCTCCTGTATATATTCCAATGTCCCATCCACAAATAATTATAAGTCCTGTATTCCGAGTGATTAAATGACAGCTATAGGGCTGGAGGAATGGTTTAGTGGTTAAGGCACTTGACTACAGAGCCAAAGGACCTAGGTTTGATTCCCCAGGACCCACATAAGCCAGATGCACAAGGTGGCACATGTCTCTGGAGTTCGTTTGCAGTGGCTGGAGGCCCTGGTGTGCCCATTCTCTCTCTCTCTCTCTCTCTCTCTCTCTTTTTGGTTTTGCGAGGTAGGGTCTCACTCTGGTCCAGGCTGACCTGGAATTAACTATGTAGTCTCAGGGTGGCCTCAAACTCTCAGCGATCCTCCTACCTCTGCCTCCCGAGTGCTGGGATTAAAGGCGTGCACCACCATGCCTGGCTCTATCTCCCTTTTTCTCTCTCTCAAATAAATAAAATTTTTAAAATGACAGCTGTAATGTATATCAACATATTCTATTTACATGGTCATTCCTCACCCACACTAATATATTAGTAAAGCTTTATAATGTTTTTGAACCAATTTAAAATTCTTTGTTATTTTATTTCATATCCTCTTTTAAAATGTGTTTATTCATATGGTGTGTATGTGTGTATGTGTGTGTGTGTGCACATATATCTACACAGAAACACACACACCAGCTTCTCTTGACTCTACAAAGAAGCTCAGATGCTCATGTCACATTTCTTATCTGGCTTTCAATGCTTATTGGGGAATTGATCCCTAAGCCAACAGGCTTTACAAGCTAGTCTCTTTTAACACTGAGCCTATTCTGTAGGCCTTGTGTTTATTTTTGCCTTATTCATTTTCTCTGAAATTTATTTTGCTACTTTTAAACATTAATCTATCAAATTCTTCCTGTTGTTTGGTCTTTTGAAGTAGTGTCTTGCTCTATTCCAGGCTTGCCTGGATTCACTATGTATTCTCACGGTGGCCTTAAACTCATTGTGATCCATCTACCTCTGCCTCCTGTGTGCTGGGATTAAAGGTGTGTGCCACCATACGTGGCTAATATTATTTGGACAAAATTACAAATAGACAGAAAAGTAAATAAAATAATTTACTTTTTTCCCCACTAGTATTTAAAGGAGCACTCCTAACACTTTAGTTTGTTTTTGCCTTTCATTTTACTTTTTCTGCGATGATATAACTCTGTACTCTAGGATGATCTCAGACTTTTTTTTTTTTTTAAGCAAACCTCCTGCCTCAGCCTCTGTAGTGCTAGGATTACAGGCACGAGCCATCAAATCCACTTGCTTTTAAATTCATTTTTATATTTAATTTTTTATTATTTGTTTGAGAGAGACAGACAGAGAGAAGGTCTTGCTCTAGTCCAGGCTGACCTGGAATTAACTATGTAGTGGAATTAACTATGTACTCTCAGGGTGGCCTCAAACTCATGGCTATCCTCCTACCTCTGACTCCCAAATCCTGGGATTAAAGGCGTGCACCACCATGCCTGGCTATATCATTTTTTATGTGATGGTTCCTTTCTATATTAGTTTTCTTATTTTCATTGTTGTTGTTAAGTTGTAATTTGCTCCACATTGCTGGGATGAACATCCAACCAGACACAGTGTGTGGGAGGAAATGGTTGATTTCAGGCTTACGGATCCTTGGGAAGTTCCATCAGTGGTGGAAGCTGCTTATTTCCATACATCCAAGCAGAGAGAAAAAAAAATTGCAAACACAAACAGGCAGCAAGCAGGAACCACCACAGCTCAAATTATTCTCTCCACACCTTTGGGCTGAAATGAGATCTGCCCCACTGACATGTCCCCCCATAATAGGAATCTGCCTGCTAGGGGCTAAAGTTGAAAACTCAATTGTATTTTATTTCTTCACAAAATATCCTCTGATTAATGTAAATAAGGCAGGCAGCCCACCACCATGGTACAGGTCAGAACACTCTCCTCAGACTCCTGAGAAGAAATGCAACATTTTAACAGTGGGGAAGGCGGACAATACATGGATGGCCTTGGTGCGCAAATAAATTCTCCATCGTACTTGTAGTCCTGGAGCTGGCACTGCAGGAGTGGGGCGTCCTGAGTGAGGCAAGGAGCTGTCAGCAGTGGAGCTCTGTCCACTGCTCCAGAGTTGCTGGGCCCCACTGCTCATTTTGGGCTGCTGTGCGCTGTCTCCCTTGGCAGTTGGGTGGGGGCTCAGCTGGTTCCTGGAACACTGGGCGTCCTATCTCCACTGGGCTCAGGGACATCAGCACTGAAGTCTGGGTAGCTCTCGCCTGTGTGTGTGGCTGTCGTCCTGAATCAGGGGAAGGAGCTTGTATTGTGAGGAGTTCAGAGGGTCTCAGGCAGGTAGGAAATGGGTCTAGGGGATTGCTGACACAGGGAAGGAGGAATGCAGATGGAGTCTAAGCCATTTTATTTTATTTTATTTTATTTTATTTATTTTATTTTGTTTTGTGTGTGTGTGTGTGAGAGAGAGAGAGAGAGAGAGAGAGAGAATTGTCAGGCCAGAGCCTCCAGCCTCTGCAATTGAACTCCAAACCCGCGTGCCATCTTGTGCACTTGTGCAACCTTGCGCACTTGTGTCACCTTGTGCATCTGGCTTACATGGGGTCTGGAGAGTTGAACATGGTTCCTTAGGCTTTCAGGCAAGCACGTTAACCACTAAGGCATCTCTCCAACCCCAAACCATTTATTTTTAACTCACCACCAGGGTAGAAACTATAAGAGCAGAAGTTGGGGAAGAAAGGAGAAAAAAAGTTAAACCAGCCAGTTAAAGGCAAGGGCTATGGATATGTTTGTTTTCGTTTTTCTCTAGGGTCTCACTCTAACCCAGCCTAACCTGGAATTCACTCTGTAGTCCTAGGCAAAGGCCAACTATTTTGAAGGCCATTGCCCTATGTGTCTTGGAGAGGAGTCTAAGGGGAAAGCTAAACTCCTTTTCCTCATTACCATGACATTAGGGAGGAGGGAGACCCAAATGCTATAAAAGCTTAGTCTTGGAGCCCTACCAAACAGATTCCCAGCTCTGGGACCCCTCCCTTCTCAAAGGGAGCTTTTGCTTGCAGTCAAAGAATAAAGTTTGTTGCTTCTGCTTTTCACAGTTATTCTGAGTTTGTCTTCTGGAGTTCCCAAATCTTTGTTGCCTTCAAGAAAGGTCCTGTGTCCCCTGACTATCTAGTAGGGAGCATCCCCACCCCTTCCCTCCCCCTTTCCCTCCTCCCAGCCTCTGCTACCCACCCCCAGAAACAGTATCTCCAGTATTTGCAAAGCAATGGTGGACTTCAACCTCTCCCCAGCCCTGACTGACTATACATGGGAATTACTGGCCTATGAATTCCCAATCACAACTTCTTAAACCCAGCCTGCTGGATCACCCTTGTAGTCCTAGCACTTGGAAGGTCATTGGATGTCAGGGAAGTTGGAAATGATATGGGGCAGAGTCCTGAGCCAGGGGAGGGGAGCTGTTTGTAAGCAGAGGAGCTGGCAGTAGTAGCAGCTGCTACCCTTTCTGTTCTACTGTCCCCAGGGATGAGCTCCTTTTGGGCTACTGTGTGCTCCAACCTTTCTGGCTATAGGGCAGGGACTTGCCCTGTTCTGGGAACCCATGTCATCAGGTCCAGAACCTACATGGAGACTTCAGCCAAAACTGAAGCCTTCTGAGACCCTCATATTTGGGCTTCATTGATTCACATCCAAGGTCCTAGATGATCTCATATTTCTTTTTTTAAATACTTTTTAAATTTTATTTATTTGTTTATGAAAGAAAGGCAGAGGAAGAGAGAGAAAGCATGAATGGGTGCACCAGGACTTCAAACCACTGCAAATTAACTCCAGATGCATGCACCACTATTTGCATCTGTCTTACATGGGTACTGGGGAATCAAACCTGGGTCCTTAGGTTTCACAGGCAAGCACCTTAACAGCTAAGCCATCTCTCCAGCCTTGATCTCATATTTCTTGCTGGGTCATTAGGCTCCAATCTGTCTCATCTACTAGAATATATATTGTAGGATACGTTCCTTTTGAGAGGAGAGCTAGGGGTGTCCTGCCTGCTGCATAAGCAAGGGTAGGGACACCCCCAAGGCTTTCCCTCTACTTGAGGACGTGTCCCTTTCCTGACCTTTAATGTTTAGCGTGCTAGTTAGCTTGGCAATCAGTATATACTGATAAACATGGATGAAAGAGTTTTTGCAAGGACAATTCGTTTAAAAAACTTTTACTGAGAATCATGTTCTGGCCAAGAAGGAGATATCAAGAAGAAGGAGATACCAACAAGAAGGAGATACCAACAAGAAGGAGATACCAAGAATTTGGCGTTTGTCCCAGAATTGCAGGTGTTCTCATGGGAAGCATTGTAGTGATATGACATAAAAACTGCTTGCAAAAAATAAAGTTTGCCTTTGCCTCCAGAGCACTGGCCATTTCAGTTCTTTTTTTAAATCTCCCTCCATACTTTGCAATCACCATACGTTGGTGGGCTCCGACAATATATATATTCTCTTACTGACTTCTGAATCTGAACTTGTGCCCATAACCCCCCCTTTTCCTCTGCTGTCACCAGCCCATCTTTCTGTCTACTACTGTCTACTAGTCTCTCACCATTTCTTCCCCAGGAGGTAATTCCTGTGCTGCTGTGGATCTCAGGTCATGTTGCAATCCTAATTTCTACCCCCACCTGCACTGAGCCATACTCCAGTGTGTTTGTGTTGGGTGGAGGGATACTGAAAATGGGACCTAGGAATTCCTGTATGCTAAGCAAGTCCTTTTCCACAAGCCAAGTCTCCCAGATTATTATTTTTTAATTTATTTTTTAATTGACAACTTCCTTAATTGTAGACAATATCCCATGGTACTTCCTTCCCTCCCCCCACTTTCCTCTTTGAAACTCCACTCTCCATCATATCCCCTCTCCCTCTCAATCAGTCTTTTATTTTGATATCATCATCTTTTTCTCCTATTATGAGGTCTTGTGAATGTATTGCTAGGCACTGCGAGGTCATAGATATTGATTCCAATTTCTGTCTGGACAGTTGTACTGTAAGGAGTCGTACCCTTCCTTTGGCTCTTACATTCTTTCTGCCACCTCTTCTGCAATGGACCCTGAGCCTTGAAGGGTGTGATAGAGGTGTTTCAGTGCTGGGCACTCCTCTATCCCTTCTTCTCAGCACTATGTTGCCTTTTGGGTCATCCCAGTGGTCATTGTCATCTGAAAAGAGAAGCTTCTCTAACCAGAAGTGAGAGTAGCATTAATACATTAATATGGACATTAAATGTAGTGCTTTCAGGGTAGTTTGGTGGGAACAGTATATACATTTAGCCAGACAAGAGCAGACTTTATACCCCTAAGGCTCATGACCTCCCCTGCCATAGGCTTTTGATTAGGTTTTTCAGTAACAGGCGTGTATTCTCCCCTAACCCCCCCCCCCCATTGAGCGGGACTTCAGTCCAGTTAGAGAGCAGTTGATTTCTCCCAGAGCAGACATGCCACTATTGTACTTGTTTGGTCATTTGGCCTATCTGGCCAAACTTGAGGCTTCCAGTGTCTACTGATTTCACTGCTGATGACTTCTGTCTCCCATAGGGCTGCATGCAGTGCAGCCTTTTCCAGCTTTCAGTTGGCTGGTCTACAGGGAGAAGGTTTTCTGCTCAGCACCAGCTTGATTTCTCAGTGACCTTGCCAATCAGGCAAGTGAACTCTTCAGCAATAGGGTCTTACCATCTGTTTCTCAAGGAAAACCAAGTGCAATAGCCTGTAATGTTTTGGAGGCAACAGGGACCTCCCTGGCCAACAACTTACTGCAAGGCATCCTATCCCTGGCACTGACAAGTTTCTAGTAACAATCTATGGCTTCTAGATGTGCATTATTCAAAATAGTGGGTTTTCAGATGAAATGTACACAATAATATGGGTACCCTAGAGACATGGAAGATGCTATTCACATCATAAGTCTGATCAAAAACTCTTCCTATATCTGTCCAAATAAAGCCTTCAAGATATGGCCTTCAAAGAAAGCTGCTTCTAACTTACACTTTCCAATGCTTTTGGAGACCCAGACCACTCCCATCTCAAGCAGATAGCACAGTAGTCCCAGAACTGTCTATAAGCATCTTGGAGGGAGGTGTCGTATCCAGTACCCTCAACATGGTAGGATGATTTTTCTTCATCTTGTACCAGACAGAGAAAGCTAATTAAAAATTTATGAACTTCAGTTTTCCTGTCATTTTTGAGGTGGTCTGGACTAGCAGAAGAAGAGGAACTAAGCCACTCTTGGTTTGACAAAGTGTTATCTGGTGAAATGTCAGTAAATAATGGATCTTCCGTCAGATCTACTGCTCCTGCTATGAAGCCATTCTTGACCATGTCCTTGTTTTCTGGGCACAAAGCTTATGTTACATATAATTTTTTTCTTCAAGATTTTTTAGGAACAAGTTGTAAAGAATGTGCTCATTGGGCTTTTGCAGAAGATGTTCAAACATTCTCAGTGTCATTATGTTTATCTCATCAGATATCTGATCACAATGTTCAATAAACTTGTGTCTTAAAGGATGTCTGCTAATTTCTGAAGGTTTCCAGTTCCCTTGTTCTCCAAGGATGAAAACCACCCAAACCTCAGAGGTTACTTGTGGAACAATACGATGCAGCAGGGTGGTGGATGTCAGACTGCCCATCTCAGAAATCTGCATTAATTGGAGTTCCAGAACGCTGACGAAAACTGTTTCATGAACAGCTTTGGCAAGAGTGACAGCCTGTAGTCTCTTGTGCTTCTTTAATGAGCTGATCACAATACTCGAACCAGGAAAGAAATGAACTTAAGGCTCTCTTCCCTGGGAATGCTGAAACATCTTTATGACTAGGAGTCCAACCTCCAATTAATTGCTTCCATGGTTTCAATATCTAAGGGATCCACTGACTGAGGTAGGGCCTTATATATGGAGGTGAGTCTGTCGGTCAGCAGTTCACACAAGTAAGTGCTCTGCATAAGGCACTTTGCAGCTGCAGGCTCTGGCGAGCTCACCAACAGCATTAATCCCTCCCACACTTTCACAGCTACCCAGCTGTCAGGACTTCTGGTAAGATTTAACAAGGAATTCACTAGGTTGTAATCCTGGTTTGTTTGGATAAACAATGGAGGCCTCTGGCAGTGAGGTGATGTTGAGGTTATCCAAGTTTGGGAACAGGTCATCCATCTGGTGAGGGGGCTTCTTCTCTGTATGTTCCACTCCAGTAGCACCACACAACTTCTAGGGTTAAGGGGACTGTCCTGTATCAGTTGACAAGGAATCTTGACCTTTCCATGCATCTTCTGAAATTACATTCAGTGTTCCTTTGGAAGCCAATGACTTCAATTTATTCTCCAGAAAAAAAGATTAACCAAGTAGTGATCCTGTTTCGGCTTTGCACATACAATACAGAGAAACTGAATCTCTTCATTTTCCATTGGTGTTGCAAAGACTTCACAGAGTCGAATTAATTTCTGCACTGGCTATGCACGATAATGTTAATGTGCCAGATTCTTCACAGTTTAGTATATAACACCAAAACCTGCTGCTTCATCCCTGGAGGACAGCTTTCCCTAAGGTGTACAACATTTCCAACATCTTATGATGGAGCAAGTATTCCATGCATGGCTCTATCTCTCTAGATTTCTGCTTATTTTCTTCTTAAACCAGTATAACATCTTCTCTAGATGGGATGGAATGTTGTATCAGTGATGGGGGCTTTATCATCTGAGGTCTCTATGTCATAATGAATAATCACTTTCCAGTGATAAAATCTTGTAAAGGAAGAGAAGGTGCAAGTGCCTTCATGGCGGTGTGGTGTGCAGGAGGGAGTGGGCAGCCAGGAAAGTGTTCGGTGGAACCTGGCCCTGCCAAGCACCTGTGGAGGCTGTGGGGGCATTAGCTTGGACACCTTGGCAGCTGCTGGTTTCCTTCTGCCCACCACCAAAAACTAAAAAAGTTTTTTAAAATTAATTAATTAATTAATTTGAGAGCAACAGAGAGAGAGAGAGAGAGAGAGAGAGAGAGAGAGGCAGATAGAGAGAGAATGGGCGCGCCAGGGCCTCCAGCCACTGCAAATGAACTCCAGATGCATGCGCCACCTTGTGCATCTGGATTACATGGCTCCTGGGGAATCGAGCCTCGAACCAGGGTCCTTAGGCTTCACAGGCAAGTGCTTAACCACTAAGCCACCTTTCAAGCCCTCAAAAATATTTTAAAGACTTATTTTTATTTATTTGAGACAGAGAGGGAGAGAGAGAGAGAGAGAGGGAGAGAGAAAAGGAGAGAATGGGTGTTCCAGGGCCTCTAGCCACTGCAAACAAACTCCAGATACATGCGCCACCATGTGCATCTGCCTTATGTGGGACCTGGAGAATTGAACCTGGTCCTTAGGCTTTGCAGGCATGCACCTTAACTCCTAAACCACCTCTCCAGCCCCTGAAAACTCAATTTTAATAAAACATCTGAGTCTATGGGGCTATACATTTACACTATTATATTCAAACTACCACACTGTCATTATAAAATTTAAAAATTATTTGTAAATGAGAACCCAGGAAGCTATACTTGATATAAAGCATGCATATTCAATCTTAATAGTTATAGAAATGATACATATCAACAGTCCTGTCCTTTATTAGTAAACTCAAATTAATCAACTTAACAAATATTTGTCACCATAATAAACATTTAGAAATCATCTAAAATTTGAAACTTTTTAATATACTTATTTATTTGAGATAGAAAGAAAGAGGCAAAGAGAGGGTGAGAGAGGGAGAGAGAAAGAGAGAGAATGGGCATGCCAGGGCATCCAGCCACTGCAAATGAATTAAGCCAGGCATGCTAGCACACATCTTTAATCCCAGTACTTGGGAAGCAGAGGTAGGAAGAATGCCATGAGTTCAAGGCCAGCCTGAGACTATATAGTGAATTCCAGGTCAGCCTGGGCTAGATCAAGAGCCTACCTTGAAAAACAAAACAAAACAAAACAAAACAAGGACTGGAGAGATGGTTTAATGGTTAAGGTGCTTGCCTGTGAAGTCTGAGGACCCAGGTTCAATTCTCCAGGTCCCACATAAGCCAGATGCACAAGGTGGCACATGTGTCTGACTTTGTTTGCAGTGGTTAGAAGCCTTGGCTGTGCTCATTCTCTCTCTCCCTTTCTGTCTGTCTCAAATAAAAGTAAAATAAAATAAACATGAATTAAACTCATTAAGTCATCAATAGAAGATATAAAAGTAGAAGAGGTATAATGATGAAGAGGAAATTCAGTGGGAGTAGGACAAGCAGGTAGTAGGGGAGTGAGGATATAAACCAATTATATACCTGTATTAAATTATGAAATAAAAATAAGGCAATTTTACCAGGCTAAATTTGCCTATAACTCCAGCATTGGGGAGGGAGAAGGTAGAAGAATGGCTGTGTGTTCAAGGCCAGCCTTGCACTATAGAGTGAATTCCAGGTCAGCCTGGGCTGTATTAAGAACCTAGCTCAAAAAACAAAAACAAAAAACCACACACAGTGCTGGAGAGATGACTTAGCAGTGCTTGCCTGCAAAGCCAAAGGACCAGGTTTGATTCTGCATGACCCATGTAAGCCAAATGCACAAGGTGACACATGTGTCTGGTGTTCATTTGCAGTGTCTGGAGACTTTGATGTAACCATTCTCTCATTCTCTCTCCCTGCCTTTCTCAAATAAATAAAAATAAGACATATTTTTAAAAACCCACATACTTACATATGTACATACATACACAAGGCAGTTTAGCCAGTTCTGTAAAATCTCAAATCTGAACCTGTGGCCTATAGTCAATACTCTTATATACTTTAAAAAGGATTTTATTATTTTTTTGGATGTGTATAGAGCATGTGTAGTATGGTGTATGTATGTGTGACCAGATGCATATGCCCTGTGTGCATGAGAAGAGGCCAGAGAATATTGGTGTCTGCTATTGTTCATCAGTATATTTCTTTGAAGGTCTCTCCCCTAATTCAATGTAAGATGGCATGCATAACAGAGAGTCTAAGGAACTACTGATAAGATTTATCATTAATTTTAAGGAATCATAAAGAAAAAACTGAAACTCTATCAAATATAAGAAGTATCCTAACTTGAGATGTTAAAATGCAGAGTACATTTGTCATTAAAGCAATACTGTATTTGCATATATGCATATGATATGCACACAAGTTGAATGCGAACATATTTAAAATATATGTATTTTGGGGGGGAGGGAGGGGAGAGATTAGGGGAGATGGGTGAGCCATGGCCTCCAGCCACTGCAAATGAACTTGAGATGCTTGAGTCCTGGGGAATCAAACTTGGGTCCTTTGGCTTGTAGGCAAGTGCCTTAACTGCTAAGCCATCTTCCCCATAGAACCTATATTTTGGCAGTAGAAAATTATGGGGGAAAATTGAAGTACCCAGTATTTCTGTTAAGAACAGCATAATCACAGAATGGAAAGCTTTAAGAAAATATAATGGTCTGCAGGGAGTTTCAAGATAGCTTTAAAAATTATTTGTTTGCAAGGAGAGGGAGACAGAAAGAGAGAATGGACACATCAGGGCCTCCAGATGCATGTGCCTCACTGTGCATCTGGCTTTATGTGGGTACTGGGGAACTAGGGTCCTACACTTTGCAGGCAGTGCCTTAACTGCCGAGACATCTCTCCAGCCCCTCAAGATATTTATTAATGAATGAGAAATATATAAACCAAAATATACCAAGTTTAGTGAAGATATAAAAAAGAATAAATCAAGATCTAACTCTGGGGCTGGGGAGATGGCTTAGTGGTTAAGGCACTTGCCTGCAAAGCCAACGGACCCAAATTCAATTCCCTAGGACTCATGTAAGCCAGATGCACAAGGGGGCACATGCATCTGGAGTTTGTTAGCAGTGGTTGGAGGGCTTGATGCAACCATTTTTTAAAAATCTAACTCTGTACACATGTAATGAAATCAGAACAGAAGCTGGTTTTGAACATAGGTTTATTAGCAACTAGGTGAGAGAGAAGGCTGAAGATTTTTTTCACTGTGTATTTTTTATATCGAGGGTCTGTGAATAGATTACTTATTAAAGTCCTTAAAAAGCCATCTCTCCAGCCCCTCAAGCTATTTATTAATGAATGAGCAATATATAAACCAAAATATACCAAGTTTAGTAAAGATATAAAAAAAAGAATAAATCAAGATCTAACTCTGGGGCTGGAGAGATGGCTTAGCGGTTAAGGCGCCTGCCTCCTAAACCTAAGAACGCTGGTTCCAATTTCCAGGTCCCACATTTAGTCAGATGCAGTGATGCAAGGGTGCAATGCTGCACTTGACCACAAAGGGGGGGCGGGCACATGCATCTGGATTTCATTCGCAGCAGCTGAGAGACTGCTGGCGCGCCCATCTCTGTCTGTCTTCCTCTCCCCCTCTCTCTGTCTCTCTCCAAAAAAAAAAAAAAAAAAAAAAAGTAAAACTGGAGTGAATGGAATTACAAGAAATTTGAATTTTTGAAAAAACTATTCATTATAAAACATATACAATATTTACTTTGCATGACATTTGAAATATATCACAAAACACAAACCCAGTTATACACTACAAACTTCTGTTGATTCTGTACATAGTCCATAGTTTGACAAGTTCTTTCCAAAGACGTCCACTCCTAAATCCAGCTTTAACTCTTTGCCTTATCATTATCTGATTTTATATTATATATGAGGCAGACAGACAATGGGCATGTTGGGGCCTCTAGCCACTGCAAACAAACTCCAGACACATGCACCAGTTTGTGCATCTAGCTGACGTGGGTCCTTAGGCTCCACAGTCAGTTGCCTTAACAGCTAAGTAATTTCTCCAGCCCTGATCATTTCTTTCTTCAGAATTTATTGGCAATTTTTCATTAAGTCTCCTTTATACAATCATCCCTTACTTAATAAATGAAAAAATGTGGATATTATCCTTAATGCAGAAAAAGTAATAAGAATCAAACTCAAAGAACTGATGTTACTGTAGTCAACAAAACTTTGGACACTAAAAAAAATTTTTTTTTAATTGTAGAGATAGAATTGGCGCTCCAGGGCCTCAGCCACTGAAATTGAACTCCAGACACTTGCGCCACTTAGTGGACATGTGCAACTTTGCACTTGTCTCACCTTTTTTTTTGGAGGTAGAGTCTCACTCTAGTCCAGGCTGACCTGGAATTCACTATGTAGTTTCAGACTGGCCTCAAATGCATAGTGATCCTCCTACCTCTGCCTCCCAAGAGCTGGGATTAAAGGTATGTGCCACCATACCTGGCTTTGTCTCACCTTTTTGCATCTGGCTTAAGTGGCATCTGGAGAGTTGAACATGGGTCCTTAGGCTTTGCAGTCAAGCACCTTAACAACTAGGCCATCTCTCCAACCCTGGATCCCTCCCATATTGGAGGCTTTTCCACCAACTTCCTTTTTCATAAAATTCTTTAACTTTTAAAAAATGCAAGTAGCAATACTGGGTGGACTTGAATGGTGATGTTGCACATCACCCAAGTACTTTTTTGTTTTTTCTTCCAGATAGGGTCTCGCTCTAGCTCAGGCTGACCTGGAATCTCAGGGTGGCCTCGAACTCACGGCAATCATCCTACCTCTGCCTCCTGAGTGCTGGGATTAAAGGCATGCGCCATCATGCCCGGCTCCAGCTACTCTTGATTGACAAACGTATCCCAACCAAGCTGATCTATGAGAGGATTGATTGTTGGGCCCTAAGAGGCCCAGGTGTGAAGCCTAGTGGGACTTCCTGAGCCTGGCTAGAGTTTGGCGACCTGTCTTTGGCCTATTACTCCCGCTTAGGAGTGACTCAGCAAGGCCTAAGCCAAAACTGCCTCCACCCAGCTACTGCTGACATGGTGAAATACTATTGGCCCCTACACCTTTTTCCCATCCTGAGACCCACCCTCTTTCTCAAAGCTACCCACCCTCTTTCTCAAAGCTATATAAACAACTTCCTACTACAATAAAACGAGTTCCTGCTTCGACAAGTCTCCCGACCCAGTGTGTTTTTCTCTCCCGTGTCTTAGAGGAGGGGGTCTGGGTCGCCGACACTCATCATCCTGCTCAGTCCCAAGAGGAGCCGGCTGGACTGGCTCTTCAGCCCTACCTGCTGGGAGAAACAGGCAATTGATGACTTCTGATGCAATCAGTGCAGTGGTGGATACTTTATCAAGCTCCACCAGCTGTGGGTCAAGCTGGTATTGATGGGTTCTGCAGGCTTAGAACCTGCCTGGGGCCACCAGGTAATTCTGCAGGCTCACAGGTAATGTAAGAACAGGACTCTGAATGGACAGGGGATGTGAAGCTGCTGGCAGGTGGCCAGGTACTCAGCATGGCCAGCCCTGCACCTGGGCCTGCCCTCTGGCCTTTTTTCTCAAGCAGCTCCCCAAGCATAGGGGCAACACTGCCATGTGGGCTTCTTGGGCTGCCATCGGGTTTTCCATTGTTGCTGCTACCCCAGCCATGGCTTTTTCTTGGGCCACTGCCACAGGACCTCTCCAGGACACCATCACTGGAATTGCTACCACTGGGCTTCTGCCTAGCTCCTCCTCTGGAGGCTGCAGATTTAAAGCATATACTATTGTACTTGGCTAAAATTCTTATTCCTGAGACAAAACACCTGACAAGAAGCCACTTAAGGAATGAAAGGGCTTATAAAAAAAAAGCCACAGATTTTTGAAAAAATATTTTTTATTGCTGGGTATGGTGGCAAATGGCTTTAATCCCAGCACTCGGGAAGCAGAGGTAGGAGGGCTGCCATGAGTTCGAGGCCACCTTGAGACTACATAGTGAATTCTAGGTCAGCCTGGGCTCGTGTGAGACCCTACCTTGAAAAACCAAAAAGAAAAAATTTTTTTATTGTGCTAGAGAAACAGCTCACCGATTGAAGCACTTGTGTGCATAGCCTAACAACCCGTATTCCATTCCCCACTGCCCAGGTAAAGTCTCATATGAACATTGGTGCATGTATCTGGAGTTCGTTTGCAATGGCTGGAAGCCCTGGCACATCCACTCTCCCCCTTTTGCTCTCTGCTTGCAAAATACAAAAATATTTTTATTTACTTTTTTATTTGGAAGCAGAGGGTGAGGAGAGAAATAGAGAGAGGGAAAAGGCTTGCCAAGACTTCCAGCTGCTGCTAACAAACATCAGATGCACGTGGCACTTTGTGCATCTGGCTTTTATGTGAGTACTAGGGAATTAAATCTGGGTTGTTAGGTTTGGCAGGCAAGCCCCTTAACCACTGAGCCATCTCTCCAGTCCCTCTTAATATATTTTTAAAATTTATTTATTTAAGAGAGAGAATGGGCACATCAGGGCCTTCAGCCTCTGCAAACGAACTCCAGATGCATGTGCCACCTTCTGCATCTGGCTTACGTGGATCCTAGGGAATTGAATCTGGGTCCTTTGGCTTTGTAGGCAAGTGCCTTAACCACTAAGTCATCTCTCCAGCTAAGCCATTTTCCTTTAAAAATATTTTTATTTACTTATTTGTTTGTAAGCAAAGAGAGATAGGAGAGAGAGAGACAGACAGAATGGGAAAGACAGTTTTAAGGGAAAGTTTAATCATGGTGGAGAAACCATGGTAGACAGGGTGTCACATGACATGAGCTGGGAGGTAGCAACAAAAGTGGATATTCTAGTGAACACTCTGTAGGTCTGGACTAAACAAACTTCAAAAGTCCACTCCCAGAGAAACCCCTCCTCCAACAGGATTCCACAAACACTACAGCAGGTAGATATTAAGTACGAGGTTAAAACACAAAGAGATGAGGTTATGAGATGCTTTATTTTCACTACTACTTTGTGCCCTTTGGCATGTATAAACTCATGACAATATCATGATTCAAAATACAATCCAACTTTTAAAATCTCCAGTCTTACCAAAAGTACAAAATTGAGGCCAACCTGAGACTCTAGACAGTGTCTAAAAAGTGAGTCAAAATACAAATTACATATTTTCAAAATACAAATGGCATAATGCAGAGATTCCCATTGGGGAAGTAGGGAAAAAAGCTGGGCGTGGTAGGTGTGGTGGCGTATACCTTTAATCCCAACACTTGAGAGGCAGAGGTAGGAGGATTACTGTAAGTTCAAGGCCAGCTTGAGACAACATAATGAATTCCAGTTTAGTCTGGGATAGAGCAAGACCGTACCTTGAAAAATCAAAACAACAAAACAAAACAAAAACAAAACAAAACAAAACAAAAAAACAAAGCAAGAAATCAGGCATGGTGGTACACATGTTTAATCCCAGTGCTTGGAGTGGAAGCAGCTTGGGTTAAAGGGAATATGTGTAGTTATTCAGCAGGGTTTGGTGTGTAAGCCCATCCTTCTTATTTCACAAGGCCCCAGTGGTTGAGTTTTTGACAAATTCCCTGTGCTGAATGTAATTCTATTAAGGAAGCCTTTACCTACACCTATATTATGAAGTGTTTTACCTATTTTTTCTACTAGTTGTTTTACTTTCAAGTCCTTAATCCAATTAGAATTGACTTTTTTTTAGAGCGAGACATAGAGAGGGGCAGAGAGAGGGAGAGGAAGACAGAGAATGGGTGTGCCAGCAGCCTCTCAGCCACTGCAAACGAACTCCAGATGCATGCGCCCCCTTGTGGGCAAGTGCAGCATTGCACCCTTGTGTCACTTTGCATCTGGCTAAAAGTGGGACCTGGAGATTGTAACTGGCATTCTTAGGCTTAGCAGGCAGGCACCTTAACCGCTAAGCCATCTCTCCAGCCCAGAACTGACTTTTGTACAGAATGAAAGAAGTGAATCTAGATATCCAACTTCTCTAGCATGAGCTCCTGATGAACCAAAGAGTTTCTTTTTGACAAAATAAACAAGATTTGATCAACCCATGGATAAATTAGAAAATATTAAAAAAAAAAAAGAAGAATCCCCAAGATTAAGAATGAAAACTGAGGGCTGTAGAGATGGCTTAGTAGTTAAGGCATTTGCTTGCGAAGCTAAAGGACCCAGGTTCTATTCCCCAGGACCCACATAAGCCAGATGCATAAGGTGGTACATGTGTCTAGAGTTCATCTACAGCAGCTGAAAGCCCTGGTGTGCCCATTTTCTCTCTCTCCCTATCCCTTTCTCTTATAAATAAAATAAACATTTAAAAAAAGAATGAAAATTGAGATGTCACAACAGATACCAATTAAATCAGGAAAATAACCAGTATCTATTATAAGAAGAATCTGGACTCCAAAAAATTGGAAAAACCTGCAAGTAACTGATAAATTCCTTGATTCATACCACCTTCCAAAACTAAAACTAGAACAGATAAACAACCTGATCAAAGCTACTACTTCTAATGGGATTGAAAAATAACTGAAATCCTCTCTATCAAAAAATTGGACCAGGCCCAGACATATTAACTTCCAAATTTAACTAAACATTCATTAAAAAGGTAAAAACAGGCAAGTTTTTGTTTAAAAATATTTTTATTTATTTGCAAGGAGAGGAAGAAATAGGCTTTGTTACACTGCAAGTAAACTCCAAAATGCATACACTAGTGTATGCATTTGGATTTACATGAGTACTGGGGAAACAAAGCCAGGCTGTCAGGCTTTTTCAGTGAGCACCTTTAACCACTGAGCCTTCCCCATTGTGACTGAAATTTGATATGGCAAGGGAAGATTTCCCTGATTCATTACATATATATGGTTTCTCCCTTGCGTCAGTTCTCTGAGGAACACTGAAATCTGACTTGGAATAGATAGCTTCCCCAGATTCATTATATTCACATGCCTTCCCATCTATATGAATTTTTTGATGTACAGTGAGATGTGACTTATATATGTAAGTTTTTCCACACTGACTACATTTATAAGGCTTCTCACATGTATTAGTTCTCTGATGAATTTTGTAATGTACATTGAGACTTGACTTCTGGCTGAACGTTTTCCCACATTGGTTACATTCATAAGGTTTCTCACCTGTATGAGTTCTCTGATGCAAAATGAGATATGTTTTGGTAAGGAAAGTTTTTCCACATTCATTACATTCATATTCCTTCACACCTGTATGAGTTTTTTGATGAACCGTGAGTTGTGACTTCCTCCTGAATGCTTTCCCACATTCATTACATATATATGGTTTCTCACCAGTATGAATTCTCTGATGTGCCATCAATATTGACTTCGTGGAGAAACTTTTTCCACATTCATTACATTTAAAGGGCTGCTCACGTGTGTGAGTTCTCTGATGGACAGTGAGTAGGAATTTCAGGGTGAAAGTTTTCCCACACACTTTACATTCATAAGGCTCCTCACCTGTATGAGTTTTCTGGTGCATAGCGAGTAGGCACTTCTGTTGAAAAGGTTTCCCACATTCATTACATTCATATGGCTTCTCACCTGTATGAATTTTCTGATGCAGAGTGAGGTGTGACTTCTGGCAGAAAGTTTTCCCACATTCATCACATCCATAAGTCTTCTTACAAACATGAATTCTCTGATGCCCAGTGAGGTGTGACTTATAGGTGAAAGTTTTTCCACATTCACTACATTCATATGGCTTCTCACCTGTGTGAATTTTAAGATGCATATTGAGATGTGACTTCTGGCCAAAAGCTTTTCCACATTCATCACATTTGAAAGGTTTCAAACCAGTATGAGTTCTTCTATGCCGAGGAAGGCTGTATTTAGAGGAAAAAGTTTTTCCACATTCCTCACATTTATAGAGTCTCTCACCTGTATGAATTGTCTGACGGCCAATGAGGTCTTGATTACACGATGAAGCATACCTGCTATCCGTATATACATATAGCTTCTCATCTTTATGAGGGATCAGATGCAGAGTGAATTGTGGCGTGCTGATTAAAACCATAGTACATTCTTTATATATGTGCGCCATTTCAATTGGGTAAATTCTCAGATTTTTTGCGAGGGGCGATTTCTTATTGAATGTTTCTAGGCTTTGTTTACATTCAAAATGATTTGTCTCATGGATTTGCTTTTGAACATTCTGTTCTTCTGTGAAACAAGAAAAAAATTATTACATTTCTTTATATTAAAAAAGATTTTGCCTCACATGTGCTAGCTAATATAGTATCAGGTATTATTAGTTTAAAAAAATGTTTGTTGGGCATGGTGATATACATCTTTAATCCCAGGGTTTGGAAGGTACAGGTTGGAAGACTGCTGAGGTCAAGACTAACCTGAGACTACAGAGTGGGTACTGGAAAGTCTGTGCTAGAGACCCTACTTAGAAACAAACAAACAAAAAAGACTTCTCACAATAATTCCATTAATATTACTTTTACACTATGATTACTTTTGTATGCATTGAAGTCATTATTATTACAGAACAAACAACCATAAAGTGCTTGAGAGGAGATATATTTTATAAAATTAAATGTAAACTAAATAAGTTATTCTATATTCAATGAATATTGAATATTAAATGTCTTTTTGTGACAATTTTCACTTTCTGTAGATGACATCCAAGGGCAAATATGTGTAATATCATATTATGAACTTGGAGTATTCTTATGGAGACAAATGTGATATGTGTGTGAAAAGGAATTGCTGAGATATGTAACAATTAGTATGCTGCATCACAACAAGTTCATGCAGATACAAGTTCAAAAACAACCACTAGTGTATAGTACACATTCCTTATGTTCTAATTTGAAATATGATTTGAAGGGATCATAAGTGTTTTGCCTTCATGAATTATCTCTTCACTTTATATATGGCCATTGGTGATGCCCTTTTATCACACATGTACCTCTTGATTTTCTGCCATGATCCCAACTGGAACTCTAACTATATAAACATATGATCTGATATTAAATGACAATGAATCAGGTCAGTATAGGCTAAAGCAAGACCCTACCTCGAAAAACAAACAAAAAATACTGTAATAAGTAAAATTTTTTTTTTCTAAAAAAAGTCTGGGAAAAATAATAAAAAAGAAGACTGGGGGACTGGAGAGATGGCTTAATGGTTAAGGCATTTGCCTGTGAAGCCTAAGAACTCCTGTTCAAATCCTCCAGATCCCACATTTAGCAAAAGTGACAAAAGTGTGCAATGCCATGCATGCCAACAAGGGGGTGCATGCATCTGGAGTTTGTTCACAGCAGCTGAAAGGCCCTGACATGCCCATTCTCATTCTCTCTCTCTCTCTCTCAAAAAAAAAAAAAAAAGACTGGGGAGATGACACAGTACATAAAGATGATGGCCCATATTCAATCCCGAGTGCTCATCCATATGTGCAACTAGAAGCAAAGGTAGTGCTTGTTTCTAGAGTTTGTTTGCAATGACCAAAGGCCCTAGTGTGCCTAATATTTCTGTCTCTTTCTCCCTGTCTCTCTCAAATAAGTAAATATATATGTATTACAAAATACCATAAATATAATGCCATGCTTTACCAATAAAGTTTTATGTTTTGTTTGTTCAAGGAAGGGTCTCACTTTAGTCCCAATAGACCTGGAACTTATTGTATAGTCCCACACTGGTCTTGAACTTGTAATGATCCTCCTTCCTCTTCTCCTAATAGGTGAAATTAAAGCATGTGCCACAACCCCCAGCTACACATGTTCTAATATAATGCTAATATGTAAGTGTACATGATTTATTCCTTTCTAAGTGTAATAGATATTACACTGATAATTCACATGTCTTTAATGATTCTCATCTGCTGAAATATTTACTCATGATGAAACAATTATTCACAGAATCATCACTTATTTTTATTTCATGGGTTAGTTACTTCTCTTGTAGTTGTGCCCAAATAAAACAAGAAGAAATTTTAGAGATGATAAGTGTATCCTGGAATTTAATCCACAGGAGTAGGATTCTTGGTAGCAGCATCAACAACAGGTAACACATAGACAGGAAGTAGAGTAAACAAGAAGTGTGTCTAGGTTTTAGAAGCTCAAGGTCAAGCCACCTTTGGTGCACTTCTTCCAGCAAGTTTCTACAACCTTTCCTAATAGGAACACAAACTGAGGGGCCAACTCTGCTAAATATTGAGGGTATGTAAAATATTCCAATTTAAAATCACAATACTGCCTTTCCCTCAGTTTCTATTATTCTAGTACATAGACGGTACATATAATACACCCTTATACATATTTCATATAGCAAAAGGGATGATTTTCTAGTACTGCCACCTTACTTGATGAGAGCATAATTAAACAACTCACTCACTCTCTCTCTCTCTCTCTCTTTTTGGTTTTTCGAGGTAGGGACTCACTGCAGCTCAGGCTGACCTGGAATTCACTATGCAGTCTCAGGGTAGTCTCAAACTCATGGTGATCCTCCTACCTCTACCTCCTGAGTGCTGGGATTAAAGGCGTGCGCCACCATGCCCGGCTTAAACAATTCTCTTTACCAAGCAATAACATGCTTTAGGGAAAAGATTCCTACACATGTACTTAAATTTGTTTCTTCATCCTGAGACATAGGTTGACATAACATCTTACTTAGAGTGAATATTGCCTCAATGAATGTAGACCTGCAAGAAAATCTACTGTATTCTTACTTTCATCATATACATTGTTAGGTTAGGATACGTACATCATAAACAAGTCAGATTTTTTTTTTTCTTGCAAAGAATTTATGAAATGGTTTCCATAGTGGCTGTACAACTGTCTAATTATCAATATCTGTACGTAATTGTATGTAAGGGTTCCCTTGCTTTTACATATTCAAGAACAAGTTGTGTCTGATTTTACTAGCTGTAGATATTCTACCTTGGATGATACTAGATCTGAATATAATTTCCATCACCTAACTCTAGCCTAGGGTGACTGGTAACTTACTCTAGAGCCCAAACTAGCTTCAAAGTCATGACAAGCCTCCAACATCCTCTCAATTGTTTGGTTTTAAAACAGGGTCTTACTCTAGCCAAGCAGACTGGCTAACTCACTCTGTATCCCAAGGCTGGCTTTCAACACATAGCCATTCTCCCTCTGAATTCTCCTAAGTGCTGAGATCAAAGGCATGTTCTATAAGACATCCTGTGTAGAAAACTTATTCATGTTTCAGTGACCATTTTCATTTCCTCTGCTAGATGGTTATACTTCATTTCTCCATGTTTTGACTAGAATCTTTTATGTACTGTTGTTTGGTTTTCAGTACCAAGATTTATATAATATTTTAATTCAGTGACATAGGGCATTGCTTTTTATGTTTTTAGCTCTCCATTATTACCCAATTATACCATACAAACTCATATGATAGTTGTGTGTGTGTGTATATATATGGGTGGGTGTGAGTCTGGCCATGCACATTACACATGAGTTCTCAGCTTGATCATTTCCCTTCCCAAGAACACATTTACTTACCAGGAAGGCTCTGAACTGGAGCTTGGGCCATACTCCATGATGCAAATCTGTGCTCCAACTTGAAGATTAACTCTGGTTTGGTCATACAATATCCTGTAAATGGAAAATAATGGGATGACATGTCAGTAAGTAATTCGTTGTAAAAGCACTACAAAGTCAATAGGTAAGATTGTATCCATAGTCAAAAAGTAAACAGGAAGTGGGATTGGGCTTTTAAATATGAAGGTGAAAACAAATAACTTAGAATAAACCTAACCAAGGAAGTGAACGATCTGTATAATGAAAACTTAAAAACACTGAACAGAGAAATTAAAGAAGACGTTAGAAAATGGAAAGACAGTCCATGTTCACAGATTGGAAGAATCATGATTGTGAAAATATGTATCTGAACAAAAGCAATCTAGAGATTTAATGTAATCCCCATCAAAATTCCGACAGCATTCTTCACTGAAATAGGAAAAGAAAACCCATAAAATCATTTGAGAGCATGAGAAACTCTCATATAGTGAAAGCAATCCTGAAGGGTAAAAATAAGGCTGGTGATTTCAATATCTGCTTTTAAGATACATTACAGAGCCACAGTAACAAAAACAGCATGGTGCTGGCAAAAAAGATGGACATGTAGCCCACACAACTGGAGAAAATCTTGGCCAGCTATACTTCTGACAGAAGATTAAGATATACAAAGACCTTAAAAAAAAAAAAAACCACAAAGCTAAAAACTAGGAGCTGAATTATAGTGACAAACATCATCCACAGAGGAATAAGTGACATAGAGCAAAGAGAAGGAACCAGGTGTGAGCCCCCAAGGGAGCATGCTCTAGTTTAGGAGCAATATGTGCTCTAGCTTAGGAGCAAGATGTGACAACACATGTGACAGGTTCTCAAGGAAACTCACTGTAGAGTGCACTAGGCTTTTGACTTGGTGAAGATGGCTAGCATGCACCCTCTGCCTGACATACACCAGTTCCAGTCTCCATAGGAAGGCAGGACAGGTGTTACCCATACTGTTCATATAGGAGTGGTGAGCCACTCTATTCCTTTATGGTACTGGGAACCTCCTAGCAGTCAGGTCCCCAAACGCCTGTCATGGAGAAGCCATGGAAACAAGCCTTGTAAGAGATGCAGTCTCAGGTCTATCAAATGAACTCTTTCACACATGCTAATTTTTTGGGTAAGGTGCACCTAGACTGACAAGTTTATGTAGGTGACTAGGAAACTAAACATAGGGTGTAAGTCTTTGTAAGCAGCATCTTTAACCACTGAGTGGTCTCCCTAACCACTGTTAACAGTATTTCAAATAAAACTGTTAAGGGAGCTTGATGGACGCCTCAGTGGTAAAATATGCTTGCTTACAAATCCTGTAGGCACCCATTCAATTCCCCAACACCTATATAAAGTCAGATTCAAAGTGGCCTATGCATTTGTTATCCCAAGGGTGCCCATAACAATGGGAGGTAGAGCCAAGAGAATCCAAAACTTGCTGGCTAGGTAGTCTAACCTTTGCAGTTTGACAGTCCAGGCTGACCTGGAATTTTTTAGTCTCCGAAGCAAGTGATCCTACACTGTCTCAAAGAAGGTGAAACGGCTCTAACCTTTGCAGTTTGACAGTTCTTTTTACCAGCAAGTGACACTGTCTCAAAGAAGGTGAAACACGTATCTTCACCCTGAAGTTGTACTCTGTCCCCCAGATGTGCACTATGCATTTGTCCAGATACATACAAATATAAATAAATTTTTTAAAGAGTTAAAAAGAGGGCTGGAGAGATGACTCAGCAGTTAAGATGTATGCCTTCAAAGTCTAATGACCTGGGTTTGATTCCCTACATAAAGTCAGGTGAACAAAGTGGCACACACATCTGGAGTTAGTTTACAGTGGATGGAGGCCCTGGCATGCTCATTCTCAGTTGGGCGTGGTGGCTCATGCCTTTAATCCCAGCACTCAGGAGGCAAAGGTAGGAGGGTCGCCATGAGTTTGGGGCCACCCTGAGAGAATACAGAGTGAATGCCAGATCAGCCTGAGCTAGAGTGAGATCCTACCTCAAAAAAAAAAAAAAAAAAAAAAAAAAAAAGTTAAAATAGCAATGAATCATGCTTAATGCCTAAAGTATGTAATCTTCTTTAAGTGTGACATTGCTACTTTTCCAGATGTAACCCTGAAGTTTACATTAAAGAAGAAAATCAGTATTCTTTAAACAAAGTATAAATTTCATCCACAGTAAACCATAAGAACATTCCTGTAACTTGTCACCTAGCGATTTTTTTGGGGGGGATGGTGGTGGTTTGAGGTATGGTCACATTTAGCTCCAGGCTTGCCTTGAACTCATGGCAATCCTCCTACCTCGGTTTCCCAAGTGGTGGTATTAAAAGCATGCAACATCACACCTGGTTCCCAACTAGGGTTTTGCCCTGTCAGCTGTAGTTCTATCCAGTGTACTTCATTAATTACCATACAGTCTCATTTAAGTTACGGAGAAACCCTTTGAGATGTAACATCACAAGCTGCCAAATCGTATATATGGCTACTGGTTAGACAATTAAAGGTAAAATTTTGAGATGAGCACACCCACATTCCTGGCTAGATACATACTTTTACTAGTACCCTCCTTTTCTATTAGCCACTTGTTTAAATCTGTGTTAAAAGTTCTTAATGTAGCCGGGCGTGGTGGCGCACACCTTTAATCCCAGCACTCGGGAGGCAGAGGTAGGAGGATCGCCGAGAGTTCGAGGCCACCCTGAGACTACATAGTGAATTCCAGGTCAGCCTGGACCAGAGTGCGACGCTACCTCGCAAAAAAAAAGTTCTTAATGTATTCTCTCTCTGCTTCATAGCAGACTCATTCTGAAAATCTTAAAATTTATTTGTTCATAATTTAGTCAAAGCATAGACTCACTGCACCACAGGGTGATCTGGAAATCACTTTGTAGCACAAGCTAGCCTCAAACTCATAGTAATCCTCCTACCTCAGCTGGGATTAAAGGCATGCATAACTATGCTGGGATGTCTTTATTTTTTAATATTTCTACAAATATATACAAAAATATAAGGCTGGTGGTACCTCAAAAATCCATACCTGATTTTAAGGTTTATTATATAGTAACAAAAACAGCATGGTACTGGCACAAAAGCAGACATGTAGATTAATGAAACAGAACTGAGGACACATATAAACTCAGACAGCTAAAGCCACCTCATATTTGACACAAATTCCAAAAATAATCACTGGAGTAAAAACAGACTCCTTAACAAATGATACTGGGAAAACTGGATATTTATATGTAAAAGGATGAAGGTAGATTATCCTTATCCATGCACAAAACTTAAGTCCATCTGAATCAAAGATCTGTATAGCAGACCTGAAGCTGAAACTGCAAAAGAAAAAAATAGAAGAAATGCTTCACCATATAGTCATAGGCAAGAACCTTCCAAATAAAATCCCAGTTGCTCAGAAAGCAAAACAACTTATCAATCATTAGAACCATATGAAATTGTAAAGCAGCAAAGGGCACTATGAATGGAGAAAAGAGGCAGCCTATGGAATAGGAGAAAATCTTTGACAGAGGATTATTATCTAGGTTACACAAAGATTTCAAAAACTTACAGGGAGGGGAATGGCCTAAGCGAGGCCATGGGAAGAGAATGCGTAAAAGAAGGGCAGGGGGAGGGTCAATCTAAATTCAAGATAGTGTGAATAAGACTTATGTAAACCTACTTTTTTGAAGAATGGCACATCTAGAAGCTGTAGACTGTTACTAGAAAATGTTCAGTGCCTGGGGTGGGATACCTTCCAGTGAGTTGTTGGCCAAGGAGGTCCTGGTAGCCTCCAAAACATTAAAGGCTTTTGCCAAAGCCCTTGGTTTCCCTTGAGAAACAGATGGTAAGACCTTATTGCTGAAGACATCTCTTGCCTGAGAGGCAAGGTCACTGAGAAAGCATGCTGGTGCTGAGTAGAAAACCTTCTCCCTATAGACCAGCCAACTGAAAGCTGGAAAAAGCTGCACTGCATGCAGCTGTATGGGAGATAGAAGTCATCAGCAGTGAAAACAGTGGACACTGAATATTCAAGTTTGGCCATACAGGCCCAATGACAATGGATGCAATAGTGGCATGTCTACTCTTGGGGTAACCAACTCCTCCATAATTGGACTGGAGGCCCTCTCTACAGGAGGGAATACATACCTGGTACTGAAAAACCTAAGCAAAAGTTTATGGCAGGTGAGGTCATGAGCCTTAGGGGTATAAAGCCTGCTCTTGTCTGACTAAATGTATATATTATTCCCACCAAGCTGCCCTGGAAGCACTACACTTAATGTTCATGTTCACATATTAACACTACTCTCACTTCTGGTTAGAGAAGCTTCTCTTTTCAGATGGCGATGACCACTGGGATGACCCAAAAGGCAACACAGTGCTGAGAAGAAGGGATGGAAGAGTGCCCAGCACTGAAACACCTCTGTCACACCCTCCAAGGCTCAGGGACCATTGCGGAAGAGGGGATGGATAGAATGGAAGAGCCAAAGGAAGGGTATGACTTCTTACAATGCAACTGCCCAGACAGAAATTGGCCTCAATATCCATGACTTTGCAATGCCTAGCAATACCTTCTCAAGACCCTCAAAATAGAAGAAAAAATGATGACATCAAATTAAAAGAGAGACTAATGGAGAGAGGGAGGGGATATGATGGAGATTGGAGTTCTAAAGTGGAATGGGGGAGGGGAGGGAAATATCTTTTTTTTTTTGGTTTTTCAAGGTAGGGTCTCACTCTAGCTCAAGCTGACCTGGAATTTACTGTCGTCTCAGGGTGGCCTTGAACGCATGGCAATCCTCCTATCTCTGCTTCCCGAGTGCTGAGATTAAAGGCATGTGCCACCATGCCCGGCGTGTTTTTTTTTTTTTTAATATTTTTTAGCTTTTTATTTATTTATTTATTTGCAAGCAGAGAGACAGAGAATGGGCGTGCCAGGGCCTCTAGCCACTGCAAACGAACTCCAGATGCATGTGCCCCTCACGCATCTGGCTTATGTGGGTCCTGGAGAATCAAACCGGGATCCTTTGGCTTTGCAGGCAAACGCTTTAACCACTAAGCCATTTCTCCAGCCCCCTGGCATGTTTTTTGTATGTAAGTATAGAAGTTGTCAATAAAAAAAATAATAATAATTAAAAAAAAAGATTTCAAAAACCTAAATAAGGGCTGGAGAGATGGCTCAGAGGTTAAAGTGCTTGCCTGTAAAGCCTAATTTGATTCCTTAGTGCTCTGGTAAAGCCAGATACACAAAGTGGTGCATGTATCTGGAGTTTGTTCTCAATGGCTAGAGGCTCTGGTATGCCAATTTTCTCTCTCTCTGATGTGGCGGTGCAGGCCTGTAATCCCAGCACTTAGGAGGCAGAGGCAGAGCCAGGAGGATTGCTGACCTGGAAATCACTATGTAGTCTCAGGTTGGCCTCGAACTCATGGCAACCAACCTACCTCTGCCTCCTGAGTGCTGGGATTAAAGGCGTGCACCACCATGCCTGGCTTAGACATTAGGTTTTTTTAATAGATGATCTTAAATTTGATTACAATCATATACATTGTAGTATTACAAACCCCAAACCATCACATAGAACTTATATTTGTTTGCAAATGTGAATTAAGTCTCCTCATTAACGTGTGAATTAAGATGCCAGAGGAAATCCCCCAGTGGATGTAATGGATGGTGGGAAAGATGTTTGACAGAATTCACATACCTGACATATGAGGAGTTCTGAGTTTGTGTCATTTAGCCCCACAAGGGCTGCTGTCGTCCTGGGATAGCTTTTCCTGGGAGTCCAGTAAGAGGCAAAGTACATCAGAAAGGTCCTGAAGTAGTAATGTACTCACATACACTTTATAGTTTCCAGATGGCAAACAGGAGGCTACCTTCAGAGTTTCCTGATACAAGTGTTTACAAGAGTGGAGGGTTTTGTTTTGTCAGCTGTTCTAAGGTTGGGGATAGCGGAAGCTATAGGATCAATTATCTAAATTTATCTGCAGACAAACTTTTTTTCCCCCTTTTCTTTTTTAGAGAGAGAGAATGGGCATACCAGGGCCTCTAGCCACTGCAAACAAACTCCAGAAACATGCACCTCCTTATGCAATTGGCTCATGTGGGTACTGAAGAACTGAACCTGGGTCCTTAGGCTTCACATGCAAGTGCCTTAACCACTAAGCAATTTCTCTAGCCCAGTTTTTGCTGTTTTAACAAAGTTTCTAGGGTTGCCTTGGGCCTCTATATTAAACTTGTCCTCGCATATTGTCTCAGCTGTGGCAGAACCAAGAATGTTGGGTCTCTGGAGTGCTACGTAAGAAAGCAGAATCACTATCTATATGTAGAAACTTGACATTAAATTTAGAAAGTGATTCACAAGGGATGTCTTCATTATCTTGACCTAGTCCTCTTGGTGTGGTGGAGGTGGTGTATGCTGCACCTCTATTTAATATTTATTTATTTATTGGAGAGAGAAAATGGGTGCATCAAGGCCTCCAGCCATTGCAAACGAACTCCAGATGCATGCACCCCCTTGTGCATCTGGCTTACATGGGTCCTGAGGAATTGAACCTGGATCCTTTGGCTTTGCAGGCAAGTGCCTTAACTGCTAAGCCATCTCTCCAGCCCAGTGAACCTCTATTTATATCATCTGTAGCCTGAAGCTTAAACTGCACTGCTTCCTATTGCACTGTTATTCCTATTGCTCATGTATTCTCTGCTCGTAGTTCTGTCTTATATTGTAGCTCTTTCACAGCAGAATCTCTATTCATGCATGCCTGTCGGAAAGCTTCATATGCTTTACTGAGTTGTTCACCAATATTTTATCCATTTCTCTTTGTCCTATAGCATCACTATAACAGATGGAGTAAGTGTCAGGTCTATGGAAACTGCATTCCTCTAGGTTAGCAGAGGAGACTGGAGCAGTTAACACATACAATTGTCATTTGTACAATGGTTGAAAGACCATTTTGCAGCATCCTGGATTTTTACATGATGTAGGAACACTGGGGTTCTTCATCTTTTTTCATGTTTCCTCTTCTCTTACTTTTCAGGGCTTCAGCCACACTTTCTCACCACAAGTCAAGGGCTCCCTGATGATTAGCTTTTATAAACAATCCCAAGATGTGCTTTCTCCAAGTTCCTTAATTAGTTACTGACTACTTGAAATTTTGACTTATAACCTTAAGAGTAATAAAAGGAGGGCTGGAGAGATGGCTTAGCAGTTAAGGTACCTGCCTTCTAAGCCTAAGAACGCTGGTTCCAATTGCCAGCGGTTCTAATCTCCAGGTCCCACGTTTAGCCAGATGCAAAGTGATGCAAGGGTGCAATGCTGCATTTGACCACAAGGGGGTGTACGCATCTGGATTTCATTCGCAGTAGCTGAGAGGCTGCTGGCATGCCCATCTCTATCTGTGTTCCTCTCCCTCTCTCTTTCCAAAAAAAAAAAAAAAAAAAAAAAGAGTAATAAAAGGTAAGTTCCCCAGTTGGAGTTCTGTTAGGTAACTCAGTTAAACTCTATCTGATATTGTGTTGTGTTATTTTCCCCCAAATTATTACCTCTTCTACTAAATTTGACCCCTAATCTTCTACAGGGTCTCACTGTAGCTCAGGCTGACCTGAAACTCAATTCTGTAGTCCTCAGCTGGCCTTAAATTCATGGAGAGCTTCCTACCTTTGCCTCATGCTGGGATAAAGGTGTGTCACCATGCCTGGTAGAAATAACTTACATTCTATAGTACAGGTAGGAAATATGCACCTGACAACAATTAAATTAGTATTTTAAAATAGCTACCTGACAGTTTTAAAACAGTCCTGATACTAGTAAGCTGCCAGACTTACCTTCATCTAATCATTACATATTATATGTGTATCGTAAAGCCATCCAGTTCTTTGTCAATGTGTCCTACCACCATAAGTCAGTTAAAAAATATATAAGCCAGCATGGTGGCAACATGCCTTTAATCCCAGGACCTGGGAGGCAGAGGTAGTTGGATTGCCTGAGTGTGAAGCCACGCTGAGACTACATAGTGAATTCCAGGTCAGTCTGGGCTAGAGCAAGACTCTACCTCAAAAAACAAACAAACAAACAAAATATAACCTGGGCATGGTAGCACACGCTTTTAAACCTAGCACTTGGGAGGCAGATGTAGTATTATTGCTGTGAGTTCAAGGCCAGCCCAAGACCACATAGTGAATTCCAGGTCAGCATGGGATAGAGCGAAACCCTACCTTGAAAACAAAAACAAAAACAATATGAGCCAGATGTGGTATCACACGCCTTTAATGCCAGTACTTGGGAGGCAGAGGTAGGAGGATCACTGTGAGTTCGAGGTCACCATGAGACTAAACAGTGAATTCCTGGTCAGCCTGGGCTAGACTGAGATCCTACCTCAAAAAACAACAACAACAAAAATACAATATAAAAATCAGTATTCAGAGTTAGTAATGTTACTTATACACTTACCCAAGGACAACAAGCTGTTGTAGTTCTCTAGCATTACATCCCTGTAGAGGGTCCTCTGTCCAGCATTCAGGAGCTGCCACTCTTGCTTGGTGAAATCTACTGCTACATCTTCAAATGATACCAACTCCTACAAAGAGATACTACTCTTCAACCCAAAACTCAAAGAGGGTGAATAGAAAATAGGAGCTCAGGGCTGGACAGATGGCTTAGTGGTTAAATGCTTGCCTTTGAAGCCTGAGTACCCCGGTTTGAGGCTTGATTCTCCAGGACCCACATAAGCCAGATGCGTAAGGGGGCACATGCATCTGGAGCTCATTTGCAGTGGCTGGAGGCCCTAGCGCGCCCATTCTCTCTCTCTCTCTCTACCTGCCTATTTCTGTATCTCTCTCTTAAATAAATAAATAAGATATAAAAAATAAAAGAAAATAGGAGCTCACCATTCTTTGTGTATGTGTACCATAGCACCATAGTAGGGCCTTATATGTTTATACAGTACAAGAATTTTTCTATTATAATAAACTACAGTAGTTTAATTATAGACAAAAGATTTTTAATTTTTTTCACTATTGTTCTGCAGCATAAAGTATCAACTTAGAGATTGTTAACTTGTATTGTTTGATAAGCAAATTCATCTATTCATATGCAAAGTTGCCCTTATTTTATTTTTAGTTACTTATTAGAGACACAGAAGGGGGGGGAGAATGGGTGCGCCAGAGCCTCTAGCCTCTGCAAACGAACTCCAGATACATGCACCACCTTGTGCATCTCGCTTACATGGGTACTGGGGAATCAAGCCTCAAACCGGGGTCCTTATGCTTCACAGGCAAGCACTTAATCACTAAGCCATCTTTCCAGCCCCAGAGTTTTATTAAAAAGTAAAACAATATGTACATCTGATAATTATTTTAAAATAAACTTTGACTCCCAGGCCTGTAGACTGCTATTGTTGAATTGCAGTAAGTTAGTCCAATAAATCCCCCCCTTTAAAAATTTTATTTATTTATTTATTTGAGAGAGAAATAGGTAGAGAGAGAATGGTCATGCCAGGGCCTCCAGCCACTGCAAACGAACTCCAGATGCATGTGCCCCCTTGTGCATCTGGCTTACGTGGGTCCTGGGGAATCGAATCTGGGTTCTTTGGCTTTGCAGGCAAGTGCCTTAACTGCTAAGCCATCTCTCCAGCCCAAATACCTGTTTTTTGGGTTTTTTTTGACAGAGACACAGAGAGAGAGACAGAGAGAGGGAGAGGGAGACAGAGAATTGGTGTGCCAGCAGCCTCTCAGCTGCTGTGAACAAACTCCAGATGCGTGCGCCCCCTTGTGGTCAAGTGTGGCATTGCTCCCTTGTGTCACTTTGCATCTGGCTAAATGTGGGACCTGGAGATTGGAACTGACATTCTTAGGCTTAGCAGGTAGGTGCCTTAACCACTAAGCCATCTCTCCAGCCCCCAAATACTCATTTTAATAAAGTTCATTCTACGTGTTCTGTTCCTCTAAAGAACCCTGCCTGATACAGATGTTTGAATGTATGTTCCCCCATAATCTCAGGGATTTTTTTTTTATTAAGGTTAAACTCCCTGCTTAAGTCCCCAGCAGCCTGCTGTAGGGAGCTTGTCAATGGGGTCAGATCTGAATATACCAGCCCAAAGGTATAGAGAGTAGTTTGAGCTCTGGTGGGTTCTGATTAGAGGTTGTGGGACTGGCTGTTGATTTCACTCTGCTTGAATCTGTGAAAAAGCAGTTTCTTCTGCCATAGATTGAACTTTCCCTGGATCTGTAATCCTGAAATAAGGGACAAACATCTGCACATAACTCCTAGAATCCTGCATCCTGGTTTAGCCATTCCAGCTGTCTTAACTGACCAAGACCCCTTCCCAGACGAAGGGAAGACAAAGAAATGGCTCAGAGCTGAAGTGCTTAAATAACATTACTCAGTCAGGAGAGTATGGTTCCAACTGATGACTAAGAGACCCCAGGATCTGAACAAAAGGCCTTATGGGAAAAGAGTGAGAAACTCAGAGATATTAAAGAAAGATAGGCCTGTAACAGCAAAGGTGAACTACCCTCACATGCCTAGATTAGGACAGAGAAAGAGATAGTCACAGAGATTCAGAGACAGCCAGTAACACAAACCCAGAAAGACACAAAGCTTCACAGGTGGCTATGGTTGAGTGGGACATCATGCCCTGCCTGCATCTCCAAAATCACAAATGTGGGCTGAGGACTCCCCACCCTGGAAGGGGCAACTGGTTCTACTGCTGGGCGCATCATTACCCAGGCTGAGACAGTCCCATCAATTCAGCAGCTAACATGATGCCTGGTGAAAACATTTTTCCAATCCATGCAATGCTAGTGCCACAGTCTCCATATCCTAAGGGCCAGATTCTGAGTGATAACATCCTGCACCGGGATCAAGAGGCTCAAATTTCTGGGAGTTATACCATCCCTCCCCTAAATCACAGTATGCCAAGCCCACAAACTCACCATTTTTGGCTGAAGGGGCATGAGGTATCTTCCCTTCATTTCCCCACAGCAGTGTTTCATAGGGAATTCCAAAAAACTTCTTTTACATCTTAAAAAGTAATAAGAACATATTTGAAGTTATTATTAATTTCTATTTTAATATTCTTGCATGCCTTTACCTTCTCAACTCTCCCTCCTTGATTGTCTTCAGAACTGGCCACCACCTGCAGAACCCTTCCAAACCTCTTCTCTCAGAACCCTTGGGTTTCACTTACTCCTTATACTGCTACAGATTGTGTCCCTTCCACTGACCCTCACGTTCTCCCTCAGACAATCACTGTCACCTCTAGATCTTCACGTCACCCCTCAAACCCTCATCCCCTCTCTCCAGGAGTCACATCCTCCCTCAGACAATGGCCTACCTCAGGTAATGTTGCCTCTCTCACACACCTTGACTTCTTCATTTACACACCATGCCTACTTTCGCCTCCAGTTCCTCATGCCTCACCTTTATTGCTCATCCACGTTCAGAAAATGGAGACCATAAGTGATTCACTTATCTCCCATTCCTTCATGGCCCCTCTGAACCTAACACAGACAGAGCCCTCAGAAACTGGTCATGGACAAGCCACTGGCCTGCCAGCACTCAGGCAGGCAGCAGGAGCCACCCCTCTAAGCCCATTCTGGACTTAGCTCTGCTCCCCATTCTATACAGTGAGACAATTATGGTCCACTCTTTTCTTGGGTTCAGAGGTGATTGCTGGTGCACTTCAAACCAATCCAGGCCTCTCCAAGGCAATCCTTTACTACTGCCTTGCTGTGGCCCCACCACACTGGCCAGCAGATGGTGACATTATCCCATTATCCAGAAGAACAAAGGGAGTCTCAAGGGAAGAACTGGTTTCTCTTTGGTCCCACAAGGAAAAGATGAGTGAGAATGGAACTCAAGAGCCCTGCTCACACAAGGCACTGGTTCTAACACTGAACTTTGCAAACTTGGGGTTTTTGTGTCTATATGAGACAATCTCATTCACTTGTCCAGGCTGGCCATGAACTTGGGATCCTTCCTCATGTGTTAGCCACATGAGTCGCTATAATTACTGGCCTGTACCACACTGCCTCCCTTAGAAGTGAGATTTCCCTTCCTGCTTTAACTTAATAAGACACTGAAAGTACACATGCAGAGAGGTGTAAGGAGGCAAGAGGCACACAGCTACTCAAGGACTCTTATGTAGGTTAACAATCCACCTGGGTGAGGTGCCACATCAGCCAAAGTTCATTCCCATACCATGTCTACATACCCACTTCTGTGTCTCTGAGACAGTCTACAGAAGACACAAAGAAAGACATTGATGTTGGGTGTGGCAGTTACCTTCTCACTGCTGGGAGAAAACAACCAGCAAAAAGCAGCTCATGTGAGGAAAATATTTATTTCAGGTATATATATATAAAATACAAACCCTTGGATCACAAGAGGGCTTCTAGTAGCCTCCTATCCTTCCCCCTCACCCAAGGACAGAGGACATGAGTCTGCTTTTTACAAATTATTAATTTTGGCCATCCTTGCAATAAGCCTGAAATTAGGTTAATTTACCCATAAGGTGAAAGTCAGAGGAAACATTCTGTTTCTACTCTGAATTCTGCATCTCCAGAATTAGGGCTACATGCTTTCTCATTCTTTTAGCTAGACTATCAGGATAAGGGGGTGACCCCTGAAATGGGCTAAAATTAGATACACTGTTTAAAAAGGGGTGTGTTTGTCATTTGCTCTAGGAGAAAATGGTAAGATAAAGGCATACAGATCCTGGGGAAACACCCAGTTCCCACACCACAAAGGAATCTCTTGTCCAGCTTAGATCCAGGACCTAGGTTCTTTACTCTAGCCACCCCTACTTCTTTGGTATTGTCAGAAGACAAGATTCAGTTCCTGGGTGCTGGAGAGTCCAGCCAAGAGAAGAGCAATCCTACTATCTCTGCCTCCCAAGTGTAGGGATTAAAGGCATATATCACCACACCTGGCTTTTTTTTTTTTTCAGTCTTATTTGAAATGTCTCTACATAGAAGCAATCATGTCTATGTAGACAACCTTCACAGACATGTTTATGAAATGTTTTGGAATTCAGGGCTCTCAATAAGATCCCAGAGTGAAGAGATCCTTTCTATTCTCATGTCCCCTGTATTTTTCCCTATTTTTATTTCTATACTGTCTTATTCCCTCCTTAGGCTATCCTTTTCCCTGATACCTTCAGGTTTTCTCCATCTCACTGGCCTCAGAACTGGCTTCCACCAGCAGATATCTTATGAATGTCCAACTGACTCTTGACTCACAATCACCTATGCATAAATAGTCTTAAGATTGCTTCAGACTGTGTCCTCTTCTTCAGGTGCTTCAAGCCAGAGTTTCTGTCTCTATACAGAAGGAATATTGACTATGTAGGCAAGGTTCTCAGCCCAGTTTGCCAATTGTTTTAGAACTCAGGACTATCAACAAAATTCCACCATAAGGAACTCTTTATCTCATTTCTCATTTATTTTCTTTTCCTTTCCATCCTGCTTCATCCCTAATTTAGACCATGTTTCCACCTCAACCTTTCAAGTAGTTATCCCTCAAAACACCTCCTACCAGAAAACTGGCCTCCACCCTCAGACCCCAGCCCAAATCTCCTCTTTCCTCAAAACACTGTGTGCACAGTTGTCTACTGTGTCATACCACTTAACCCCTTTGATTTCTAGAGACTGTATACCTGCCTCATCTTCACTTCACCTCCTCCCACAGATACTCACTTCCATCCTGGAATACTCACTTCCTCTCTCAAACTGTCACTTATACCTTCAGATGCCCTCCAATCTCTTCCTCCTTCAACCCCCCTCCCTAAAACTGCTCCATCCCACTCAGTCCTCACAATTGTGCAAACTGTTCTTCCTCCCTCGGACTCTCATTTCTTTCCACAGATGGACACTTCCTCCCTCAGACATTCATCTCATACCTCAGGCCCACATGTTCTGAGAGAATGGGCACACCAGGGCCTCTAATCACTGCAAATGAATTTCAGGCACATGTGCCACCTTGTGCATCTGGCTTTACATGGGTACCGGGGAATCAAAACTGAGTTCTTTGGCTTTGCTGGCAAGCGCCTTAACTGCTAAGCCATCTCTCCAGCCTGATTTTTTTTTTTTTTTCATTTCATTATTCTTTTTTTTTATTGACAACGTCTATACTTACAGTCAATAAAGCATGATATTTCCCTCCCCTCCCCCATTCTCCTTTAGAACTCCACTCTCCATCATATCCCCTCCCTCTCTCCATTAGTCTCTCTCTCTCTGTTTTTTTTTTTTTTTTTTTTTTTTTTTTTGGCTTTTTGAGGTAGGGTCTCACTCTGGTCCAGGCTGACTTGGAATTAACTATGTGGTCTCAGGGTGGCCTTGAACTCTTGGCGATCCTCCTACCTCTGCCTCCTGAATGCTGGCATTAAAGGTGTGCACCACCACACCTGGCTAGCCTCTCTTTTAATTTGACTCCTTACAATCCAACTGTCCAGACAGAAATTGGCCTTGATATCCATGACCTCACAGTGCCTAGCAATACCTTCACAAGATCCTCATAATAGGAGAAAAATATGATGACATCAAATTAAAAGAGAGACAGCCTGTTTTTTTAAATAGCTCATAACTCAGAATTACTTACAGTCTCTCACAATGATCTACTGAGAGATAAAGGGGGAAAAAGACATGACAGTGGGCTGGAGAGATGGCTTAGTGGTTAAGGTGCTCACCTGCAAAGCTAAAGGACCCATGTTCAATTCCCCAGTACCCACATAAAGCCAGATGTACAAGTGGCACATGCATCTGGAGTTCATCTGCAGTGGTGAAAGGCCTTGGCACATCCATTCTCTACCTGCCTCTCTCTCTCTAAGTAAATTAATAAATTTGAAAAAGATATCTTAGGGCTGGAGAGATGATTTAGTGGTTAAGGCACTTATGAAGCCTAAGGGCCCACGTAAGCCAGATATACATGGTGGCACATGTGTCTGGACTTCCTTATAATGGCCAGAGGCCCTGGTGGGCCCATTCTCCCTCTCTCTCCCTCTCTCTGTCTCTAATAAACAAATAAATAAAAATAAATCTTTAAAAATATTTTTAAAAAGACATGATATAAAATATTCCTTCTAGCCAGATGTGGTGGATCCCATGATGTGGGAGGATGTGAGTTCCAGGCTATCCTGAGACTACATAGTGAATTCTAGGTCAGCCTGGGGTAGAGCAAGATCCTACCTCAAAATCAAAACACACACACACAAAATTCCTTCTGCCTAGAATGTAAGGACACTATCAACTAACTTCTGTGCTACAGAACTTCAAGGGATGGACTCTAGAGTCATATTTCCATTTTCAAACATCTAAGTACATATTCACATGGACTTAAGAAAATAATGGGTGGTACTCATCTTCAAACACATCAACACTTAAGTACTCCGAATAACTAAGTACCTCTGACACTTTTTAAAAGTTTTTATTTTTATTTATTATCAGAGACAGAGAAAGGGGGAGAGAGAGAGAAAAGGGGGGGAGAGGGAGGGAGAGAGAATGGGCGTGCCAGGGCCTCTAGCCACCATGTGCATCTGACTTACGTGGGTACTGGAGAACTGAGCCTGGAACTTGGGTCCTTAGGCTTCATAGGCAAGTGCTTAACCACTAAGCCATCTCTCCAGCCCTCTGACAGTTTTAAAAAAATATTTTGTAGATCCTTTTATACTTAGGCATTAAAAAAATATTTTTATTTACTCATCTGAAAGAGAGAGAGAGAATGGACATGCCAGGGCCTCTAGTCACTGCAAACAAACTCCAGATGTATGTGCAACCTTGTGCACCTGGCTTTATGTGGGCACTGTAGAAATAAACCTGGTCCTTAGGCTTTACCTGTAAGAAGCTCCTTAACCACTGAGCCATTTCTCCAGCCCAAAAGCCTTTTTTTTTGTTTTGCGAGGTAGGGTCTCACTCTGGTCCAGGCTGACCTGGAATTAACTATGTAGTCTCAGGGTGGCCTCGAACTCTTGGCGATCCTCCTACCTCTGCCTCCTGAGTGCTGGGATTAAAGGCGTGCACCACCACGCCTGGCTTCCCAAAAGCTTTTTTTTTTTTCCAGGTAGGGTCTCACTTTAGCTCAGGCTGACCTGGAATTCACTATGTAGTCTCAGGGTGGCCTCGAACTCATGACGATCCTCCTACCTCTGCCTCCCAAGTGCTGGGATTAAAGGCATGCGCCACCACACCCAGCCCCAAAAACATTTTTTTTTTTAGTTTGACATCATGGAGGCCCCAAAAGCATTTATAAAACTTGTATAGGAGAGCTAAAATTTTCCCTGGTGATTATATATATATATATATATAATATATATATTCATATATTCAGAGAGAGACAGAAAGAAAGAGGCAGAGAGAGAGAGAGACAGAGAGAGAGAGAGAATGGATGCACCAGGGCCATTTCGGCCTCTGTGAATGAACTCCAGAGGCGTGTGCCCCCTTGTGGGAAAGCGCGGCAATGCGTGCTTGCGTCACTTGTGTCTGGCTAAACCTGGGACCTGGAAAATCCGAACAGGCATTCTTAGGCTTGGCAGGCAGGTGCCTTAACCGCTAAGCCATCTCTCCAGCCCTTCTTGGTCTATTTTAAGTGATAAAAATAGGGCTAATTCTGGTTTTAGTAAAGCTACAAATGAAGATGATGTTCTTTCATTGATCATGGTTTTGTTGTCCGTTTGCTTATCCAGACTGCAACCTTATTTGAACCAAAGTTGCATATTTAAAGGGATTCAAGGTTTTCTCATTAATCAATATAATCTGGATAAAAATCAAACGTAGTTTTATTTACTTTTTAGTTTTTCTATTTATTTGCAAGCAGAAAGGGGGGGAGGGAGGGAGAGAATGGACACACCAGGACCTCTAGCCACTGCAAAGAAATTCCAGATGCATGTGCCACCTTGTGCATCTGGCTTTATGTGGGTACTGGGGAATCAAACCCAGGTCATCAGGCTTTGCAAGCAAGTGCCTTAATGCCTTAACGGCTGAGCCATTTCTCCAGCCCATATTTTTGACATTTAAATTTAAATGTAACATTCCCATTATATGTCACATGTACATGTTAGATACAAGGAAAAATTTAATTATACCTGGATCACTGTGGCTACTAGATTTGACATGATCCCAATGTTTCTTCCTGGCAACTCCTTTCTACTAAACATGGTACTCCCCCTACTACTCAGCCTTATCTATGTATATCAGATCTTAGAAATGAGTTTTCCAGCTGGCCATGATGGTGCATGCCTTCAATCCCAGCACTCGGGAGGCAGAGGTAGGAGAATCGCCATGAATTCGAGGCCACATAATGCATTCCAGGTCAGCCTGGGGTACAGTGAAACCCTACCTTGAACCCGCACCCCCCCCCCAAAAAAAAAAAAGCAGCAGAAAATGTGATGCTTAGCCAACAGGTAGAACTGAATTAAAGTCCCCCAAAAGAAATGCATCTCCGTCCAGCAAGGCTGAACACTGAGTTAGAATTCCTATGATAAAATGTTGCAGGATTAGAGCCAGGTTACCCTGGCTACCTTTAACCCCTCAGTAGCCGTTCTTGCTCACTATCTGATGACATCCTGGTGACTGGAATGTGCAGAGACCACCATCCTCCCTCAACTAAGGGGTGAGAATGTCATCAGATACCATGTGCAGCCTATGATAGAGATGTTCCCTCTTTACCGTAACCCACCTACTTGATGGTCAGCAATGTATTTGTGTATTTGTAGAGAGCCTTGATTTATGACTTCCTTTTCTTCGGTAATTATAAACCCTTCATGAAATAGTTAGCATGTTGCAACTTGGAATTGAGGCAACCTAAATCTGTGTTTCCAGCCATGCTCATTCATATTTGGTTCCAGAATAAACTATCTTATCCCCTTTGCGGTGAGCGCTGTCTTCTGCTTCGACAGCAGACAGGAGTCCAGTGCATACAAGCGGGTTTTACAGCTTCCCTGCGCGGGCTCGGGACTCGGCCCCGGCCCGACCCTCCAGGGCACAGCTACACGGAGAGGCTGCAGGGGACTACACGGGGCCCCGAGGCAGACCCCCCACCCGCAGCCGGAGGAGTCGGGGTGCACAGTGGCCGCACGGAGGGCTCCGGCCAGGGACACCTCGGCCGCCGACCTTCCTTCCCTGCCCGGGCTCCGGACGCCCCACGCACTCACCAGTCCGGCTTCCTGGACACCAGCGTCCTCCTTTGGGTCTCACCCACCACCATGGCACAGGGTCAGAACACGCCCCAGACTCCTGAGAAGAAACGCAAAGCGTTAACAGCTCCCAAGATGGAGGAAGGACGGATGATTGGACAAGGAAGGCTCCCGCCGGCAGTGAAAGCCCGCCCCCTGCGCGCGATCTCCGTGTCTGATTGGATAGAATACCAGGACCCTGATTGACATACAAACCCGGAAATACTGGGCAAATGAATTCATAATTACAACTGCTTATCCCAGCTCGCTGGGTCACTTTGGACATAGGGGAGTTGGAAAGGGTGTATATACAGGGGCGTCCTGAGCCAGAGAGAAGCTGCTTCTCCCCGTCTTCCTCTCCAATGTCCCAGGCAGGACTGTAAGGAGTCCCAGACCAGAAATCAAGTTCAAGACCACAGGAATAAGGGTTTTATTTATTTATTTATTTATTTATTTATTTATTAGTGACAGACCGAGACAGAAAGAGGCAGATAGATAGAGATGTGCTCCCTTGTGTATCTGGCTTACGTGGGTCCTGGGGAATGGAGCCTCGAACTGGGGTCCTTGGGCTTCACAGGCAAGTGCTTAACAGCTAAGCCATCTCTCCAACCCCCCCGAATAAGGATTTTAAAAGGCCAGCTACTGTCTCTCACAAGTAGCTGAGGAAGAGAGCAGCCCCGTTTTAACTTAGCAGTGAGTTTTATAAAGGCAAGCACATCCTTTTTAAAAATTATTTATTTTTATTTATTTTTATTTATTTGAGACAGAGAGGAAGAGGTAGAGAGAAAGAGAGAATGGGCACTCTAGGGCCTCCAGCCACTGCAAACGAACTGGACACATGTGCCCCCTTGTGCATCTGACTTACATGGGTCCTGGAGAATCGAACCAGGGTCCTTAAGCTTCACAGGCAGACGCCTTAACCGCTAAGCCATTTCCCCAGTCCAGAACATTCATTTACAATGGTCTGGAAAGTCCCCAGACAACACCCTCCCCGCCACCCTATTTTGCAATGCAAGCAATTTAAAAAAATTTTTTTATTGACAACTTCTATACTTACAGACAATAAACCATATTTCCCTCCCCCATTCCCCTTCAAAACTCCATTCTTGGTCATATCCCCTCCCTCCCTCCATTAGTCTCTCTTTTCTTTTTTTTTTTTTTTTTTTTTTTTTTTTTTTTTTTTTTTTTTTTTGTTTTCCGAGGTAGGGTCTCACTCTAGCTCAGGCTGACCTGGAATTCTCAGGGTGGCCTCGAACTCACGGCAATCCTCCTACCTCTGCCTCCCAAGTGCTGGGATTAAAGGCATGCACCACCACGTCTGGCTCATTAGTATCTCTTTTAATTTGATGTCATCATCTTTTTCTCCTATTATGAGGGTCTTGTGAAGGTATTGCTAGGCACTACAAGGTCATGGATATTAAGGCCAATTTCTGACTGGACAGTTGCATTGTAAGGAGTCGTACCCTTCCTTTGGCTCTTACATTCTTTCTGGCCCCCTTCCACAATAGACCCTGAGCCTTGGAATGTGTGACAGAGATGTTTCAGTGCTGGACACTCCTCCATCTCTTCTTCTCAGAACTATGTTGCCTTTTGGGTCATCCCAGTGGTCATCACCATCTGAAAAGAGAAGCTTCTCTAACCAGAAGTGAGAGTAGCATTAACACGTGAATATGAACATTAAGTGTAGTGCTTTAAGGACAGTTTGGTGGGAATAATATATACATTTAGCCAGACAAGAGCAAGCTTTATACCCCTAAGGCTCATGACCTCCCCTGCCATAGACTTTTGATTAGTTTTTTCAGTATCAGGCATGTATTCCCTCCCATAGAGAGGGCCTTCAGTCCAACTAGGGAGCAGTTGGTTTCCCCAAGAGCAGACATGCCACTATTGCACCTGTTTGGTCATTGGGCCTGTGTGGCCAAACTTGAATTTTCCAGTGTCCACTGTTTTCACCACTGATGACTTCTGTCTCCCATAGGGCTGCATGCAGTGCAGCTTTTTCCAGCTTTCAGTTGGCTGGTCTACAGGGAGAAGGTTTTCTGCTCAGCAACAGTTTAATGCAAGCAATTTTGCTGTTAGCACAGGGTGTGGAGTAAATACCAGATATCTTAACTGAGACTACATCCTCATTCTTGTGTTTATGGCTCCATGTTGAACTTTATCCCAGGTAACCCTAACCCTTCTTTTATTATTATGAAAATGGCTGGATGTCTTAAGATGGCTTTCCTTACATTAAGCTATCTGGGTGTTTCACTCCCACCCTTCTGGCTATAGGATGGGGGTATAGCAGGTCCTGGGAACACTGACATCTTGTCCTGATCCTGCAAGGGGATATCATTCCAAACTGCAGCCTTCTGAGATTCTCATGTCTGGGTTCCATGGATTCACATCTAAATTCCTAGATGATCTCATATTCTTCCTGGGTCATTACGCTACATTCTGTCCCTCTGCTACTAGAACCCCCATCTATATATGTACCGAGCACTGTCTATCAGCTGTGATGACTTTAGGTTATCCCAGCTGGCCCTGACCCTTGTGAGAGGACTCAAACCTTGGTACATAAGTTCCTCTGATTTATCCAGCCCAGGAGGCTCAGTCACTACATAGGAAGTGGAGGGGTCAAGATTTCAGGGACAAGTGACATCATGTGTGGTAGGCTTGGGGAATGAATGTCTAGGGGATTCTACAGTACAAGATTGTGTGTCTGGGTCTGTGTAGTTATTGGTAAGGGTGTATAGATCCATGGGACCCTTGTTGTAGGCCAACACTTCATGGGGCATCACACTGTGGAGTGACCTGATCATGGCATGGCTTGGAATGGCGGTTTTGCCATGTGTCCTTCCACTGGCTAAACTGAGGGACTTGTGTAAGCTGGAGTGATGACTGTTGACCTCCTTGAATCCTGTTGGGGCTCACCCATCTTCCCCATTAATTTTCTGCAACCCTGAACAAAGGCTAGCAGTCCTGCCCCAACACCATAGCCTTGGCAATGTCTGTCTCTTGGTTTGTGTCTCTGCTTGTCTGTCTCCGTATCTTTGTAATTCTCTCGCTGCCTGTCTGAATCTAAGTTCGTCAGCACCAACTCTCCCTACCCCTATCCCACCTCTTTTTGTCTGCTGACACAGCCGGTCTTTTCTTTTCTTTTCTTTTCTTTTTCCTTTTCTTTCTTTTCTTTTCTTCCTCCCTTCCTCCCTCCCTTCCTCCTTCCCTCCCTCCCTCCTTCTCTCTCTCTTTCTTTCTTTTTTCTCTCTCTTTTCCTTTCTTTCTTCCTCCCTCCTTTTCTTTCTTTCTTTCTTCCTTTTTTTCTTTCTTTCTTTCTTTCTTTCTTTCTTTTTTCTTTCTTTCTTTCTTTCTGTAAGGTCCCATGCTAGCTCAGGCTGATCTGGAATTCACTATGTACTCTCAGGGTGGCCTCAAACACTCAGCAATCCTTCTATTCCTGCCTCCCAAGTGCTGGGACTAAAGGTGTGTGCCACCATGCCTGGCTACAAGCCCATCTTTCTGTAGTACCTTTGAGTTTCTCACTATTTCTTTGTCCCAAGGAGGTATTTCCTTGGGCCATTGTGGTCCCCAGGTCTTGGTTGCAATCCTGATTTCCTCCTCAATTTTGGATGATATTGATTAGGCACTTCCCTCTGAGCCACGTCCTTGTGTGTTTGCCTTCAGGGTGGGGGATACTGGGAATGGGACCTATGGATTAGTGCATGATAGCCAAGCCATAAGTCACTTTTTGTTTTTCTAGACAAGGTTTTCTTTTGTTGCTAGCAATGAGCCTTGAACTTGAGCTCCTTCCACCTAGGCCTCCCAATAACTTGGATTGCAGACATACACCATCAGGGCTTGCTCCATGTCACTGTGAGAGCTCAAAGCATTGACTGTCACATGTCAGAAGAGCAGGAGAGGGCCATCTGCCGCACAGCCTCTCCATTGACTTCCCTGCATGCCTCTAGTGGTTCTGTTAGGGTATCTCTTTGTTTATGAAAATCTGTCCCTCCATGCTTCTCTGTCCCTCTCCCCACCCTTTTGCCATTCAGTTACTCTCACTCATTGCCAACACTGGCACAAAACTCACTATGTACCCCTGTTGACCTCAACCTTGCAGCAATCCTCCTACCTGTTTCCCAAATCCTGGGATTCATACACATGATCCACCAAACTCGTGCTACCTGTCCCCTTTCATCTCCCAATACTGAGCTCTGTGACTGTGTCCTCCTGAGGTGACTGATCTCTGAGGTACTGACATGTGGTGTGGAGCTCTGGTCAGCAGAGGGACTAACCAGATGGCTGGGCCCCATGCAGATGAATGATCAGCACTGGCTGCAGATTCCACATTCCAGGAGCTGCTGTGCACAGAGGCCTTACCCAATCCTGCCTCTTTCCTTCTTTCTCTGGATTCCTCCACCCAGTGTCCAGTTCAAATGAAGATGGGAAGAAGCCTAGACCTGGGTTCAGACCTCATGTACAAGGCAGGCATGATGGTGTAGACATCAGTCACTCAGGAGACAGGTAGGAAGAATTACTGCAAGTTCCAGGCCAGCCTGGGCTACAGGGTGGGTTTAAGGGCGATTTGGCAACTTTGTGACTTTGTCTCAAATACAGAAAAAATAAAAGCCAAGTGGGTCAAGTTCTGTGACAAGACATGGGACTGCTATGGACAGGACCCTGGCTTCCATTCCAGGTACCTTCTCCCTGGGGGATTGCACAGAAGTCAACCTCTCATGTCTTCAGATTAAGTTTGTTCTCCTGGAGAATGAGGTGATGGCCAACCCCTGGTGGCCAGTGTGGTAATTCCTTAGCAAGTATAAGGAATTTTCCTGGAGAGGCATGGATTGTTTTAGTGACACCAGCCTACTCTATGGATGTCGGAAAGCCCATTGAGTGGATCTTGGTTCATTGGACAGAAAGGAAAACTTTGGCCAGAAGACGGAGCTTAGATGGGTGACTCCTCCATTGCCTGCTATTATGAAGGAGGAAGGGAAGTGGCTTAGTCATCACAGGATCCCAGATGGCTGTGTCTCTACTAAACTGAGAGGGGCTTCAAGGGCATGAAGTGTGAGGATTGGTAAGGGTCTAAAAGGGCTGTGGAAGAAGACAGGACTAGGAGCTGTAAAGGAAGAAGGTAGAGTGTTCCAGAACAAGTAAGGGCCTTATGAAGGAGGCCATGGACTGAGGGAGAAGGCTAGAGCAGAAGGATTGAGATGACTCCTCAAGACAGAACTTATGTCTGAGGAATGAGATGAATCTTTGATGGAGGTAGCTGGGAAGATGGTTCTGCAGTTAAAGGTGCTTGCTTGCTTGCAAAGCCTACCATCCACATTTCAATTCCCTAGCCACCCATGTAAACCATACACAAAAATGTAACACAGACATCTGGTGTTCCTTTGCAGTGACAGAAGATTCTTACACACACACACACACACACACACACACACACAGAGAGAGAGAGAGAAATGGGCAAGTAAATATGAATAATTTAAAAAAATATATCTGAGCCGGGCGTGGTGGCGCACGCCTTTAATCCCAGCACTCGGGAGGCAGAGGTAGTAGGATCGCCAAGAGTTCGAGGCCACCCTGAGACTACATAGTTAATTCCAGGTCAGCCTGGACTAGAGTGAAACCCTACCTCGAAAAAACCATAAAAAAAAAAAAAATATATATATATATATATATATATATATATATATATATATATATATATATCTTTGTTAAGCCGGGAATGGTGGCACACACCTTTAATCCCAGCCCTTGGGAGGCAGAGGTAGGAGGATCACTGTGAGTTCAAGGCCACCCTGAGACTACAGAGTGAATTCCAGGTCAGCCTGGGCTAGAGTGAGACCCTACCTTGAAAAACTGGAAAAACCAAAAAAAAATATATATATTTTTTGGGTGGAGAATGGCTCAGCAGTTAAGGCCCTTGCTTGCAAAGGCTAACAACTCTGGTTCAATTCCCTGGTACCCACATAAAGCCAGATGCCCAAAGTGGCACAAGTGTCTGGATTTCATATGCGACAGCTAGAGGTCCTGGCACACCTATTCTCTTTCTCTCATTCTCTGCTTATAAATAAATAAATAAAAATATTTTAATAAAAAAAATCTTCATGAAGAAGTGAGAGTCTGAAGGTAAGGATTGTCTGTAGTGGTCTGAGAACTATGAAGAGAAGGAGTTCAGAGGGAGAGCTGTGGAAAAGGAGCCTGACCTAAAGGGAGATTTGGAAGGGATCTTAGGGTGGAGACCATTTCTGAAAGAGGAGTGAGATTTGAAGACATGTGAAGTGTGAAGTTATGATCTAAGAAAAGAATGAAACAGGGTAAAAATATGGCAAATGCCCAGCATGGTGGCACAGGCCTTTAATCCCAGCATTTGGGAGGCAGAGGTAGGAGGATCACCTAGAGTTGGAGGCCAGCCTGGGACTATGTAGTGAATTCCAGGTCAGCTTGAGCTAGAGTGAGACCCTATCTCGAAAAAAAAAAAAAAAGTGACAAATCAGGGGTACCTATGTAGACAAAGGAGCCCCTCACTTTGAAGTCTGATTAAAATCCCTTGTCAGGGCTAGAGAGATGGCTCAGCCATTAAAAATGCTTGCTTGCAAAACTTGATGGCCCAGGTTCAAGTTCACAGTGCCCACATAAAGCCAAATGCAAAAAGTGGCACATGCGTCTGGAGTTTTTTTTTTTTTTTTTTTTTTACAGTGGCAGGAGGTGCTGGTACACCCATTCCTTCTCTCATTCTCTCTCTGTTTGCATATAAGTAAATCTCTTGTCAGCTGAGTCAACAATTCCAGCACAATTAGCAACATTTGCAAAGTTTGCTGTGAAGTTCCTTTGCTGTGCATTTAAAAATAGTAAAAAGAATGTTCGGCGCGTGGTGGCGCACGCCTTTAATCCCAGCATGTAGAGGTGATCCAAATAGAGAATTTATTCCAAAATAGTAAAAAAAAAAAAAAAAAAAAAAAATGCTTAAGAATTATTGTTTATGACCTGCAGATATGGCTTTACTACTTTTCCAGATGATGTAAACTTGAACTTCTCTGAGACACACTGTGACATTCTACTGTAAGAAAAATTCCAGGGAGGACATCTCATGTCCTATAAACTGAAAATGATGAGTTTGTGGGCTAGGTTCCCAAGCCAGGAGAGGCAAACTGTAATCCCTAGAAGTCTACCACTGCTTATTGTCTGCTAGCTTCCCACTGTCTAGAATACACGACTCTCGGCTTATGTCCGGCACTATCCCCTGACCACCAACTCCTGGCACCCTCATCTCTGGTTTCCAGAGCATTGTAGTCTGGTATCTACAGGATGTTATATCCTGTACATGAAATATCAGTTTCCATTCTTCCAGCCACTGGGACCTCCATCTATCTCAGGGCTCTGGTGTCATATGAAGGCTGTCATGGCTCCAGAAGACCACTAGCAGGGTATTGGTTGTATAGTGGTGAATATAGCTGCCTTCCAGAAGACCACTAGCATGTTTCAACTGCAAGGCAGGGTCCAGAGAGATATCAGGACCTCCAGCACCATGGTGGGTGGTGGGTTCTGAGGTGCTGTTGGGCAGGGTGTTCAGGTATTAGAACCTGTGGTCACAGGTTGGTGTGGGCTGGAAAGCTGATTTAGCCAGGCACCCTTATGCCAGATGAATTGAAGAGAAATTTTTCAGCCTGTGTGATGATTACCATCCCACCCCAATAAACTCGAGAGGTTTCCTGTGCCCGAGCCATCACAGACAGAGCCAGGGTTTGTGATCCCACCCTGCTGCAACCCACCTGTGCAGTGCTGTTGTCTCTGGGCTTGTATCTCTGGATGTGAGTCACTAAAATGTCACTTTGATCTATGACTATCTCTCAGTGAATGTCCAATTCTAGGTGTGTTTGTGCTACTACTGTCTTTTTCCATGGTCCCTGGACCATCTTTCTTTCCCTAGCATTACTGGTTCTCTCACCATTCTTCCATAGAAAGCCTTTTATTCTGGCTGTTGAGTGCTTAGGACATGAGATGGAACCAGGATTCCCACTTCCTAGTTGAGTCACCTTGATTAGGTACTTCCTCTCTCTGACCCATTTCCATGTTTATGTGTGTGAGGGTCAAACTTAGAGATTCCTGCATGCTAGAAAAGCTCTTTGCCACTGATCCATGTCGCCAGCATTTATGTTTTAATTTTGACATTTCTGTGTATAAATGGGTGGTATGGTGGATGTGTGGCATGTAGTATAGTATATGCACATGTGTGTGTATAGCACTTGTACCTGAAAGCAGAGGCTAAAGGAAAGCTTTGTGTGTCTTCTTCTATCGTTTTCCACATGGTTTTCTTTATTATTATTATTGGTTTTTCGAGGTAGGGTCTCACTCACTCTAGTCCAGGCTGACCTGGAATTCACTATATAGTCTCAGGGTGGCCTTGAACTCACAAGTGATCCTCCTACCTCTGCCTCCTGAGTGCTGGGATTAAAGGTGTGCACCCACATGGTTTTCTTGAGACGGACTTTCTCACTGAAAAGCAGCTACTGTTTTAAGTCCAGAAAGCCCCATAAATTTCCCAGTATCCCCTATCAATACACTAGAGGACATTTGAGCAGGATCATGCCTAGCTTTTTATGTGGGTCCTGGGGACTGAACACAGGTTGTACCAGGCCCTTTAAGGAGTTCATGCTCACACGGAATGTGGTCTTATAGGCGCGGCCATGTCTTCAGCTCCAACTTTTGAAACATGGTCTCACTGTGCAGCACAGGTTGACTTTGAACTTAGGATCCTCCCACCTTTTCTTCCCAAGTACCTAGAATTACGGGCATGTACTGTCAGGGCTGACTCCATGTCCTTTGTAGTAATGAAGAGTGGAGTCCAGGACCTAGTATCACACACCCTTAATTCCAGCACCTGGGAAGCTGAGGTAGAAGGATTGCCATGAGTACAAGGCCAGTACGAGGAGCTATAGAATGAGTTCCAGATCAGCCACTCTGGTGAGACCCTACCTCATATTAAAAAAAAAAAAAAAAAAAAGAGCCGGGTGTGGTGGCACACGCCTTTAATTCTAGCACTCGGGAGGCAGAGGTAGGAGGATCACCATGAGTTCAAGGCCACTCTGAGACTACATAGTTAATTCCAGGTCAGCCTGGGCCAGAGTGAGAACCTACCTCGAAAAACCACACACACACACACACACACACACACACAAAAACGCAAAAAACCCCACCACCACCAACAACAACAAAAAGAGCCAGGTGTGGTGGCGCACGCCTTTAATCCCAGCATTCGGGAGGCAGAAGTAGGAGGATCACCATGAGTTTGAGGCCACCATGAGACTACAGAGTGAATTCCAGGTCAGCCTGAGCTAGAGTGAGACCCTACCTCGAAAAACAAACCAACAAAAAACAAACAAAAAATAAGAAAAGAAAAGGAAAAAGAGTAAAAGAGTAGAACTCAGGGACAATATTAGCTACCCTTCTGACTCTGGCTCTACCTTTGCCTCCTGAGTATGCTTCTTAGGTAGAAGCACAAAATTTGTCTTTATTTGTGGGGTCCCTGAATCCAGAAACAGTGTTTGAAGTATAAGGTGGTGGCCTGGGATTCCCAGAAGCAGAGACAAAGGTTCATAGATGGTGAGAGGTGGAGGGACACAGATATCAAGAAGTCCAGACAGATCAGTATGCCACAAACTAGGGCCCAAGGCCTCTAGTCCTTCAATGAGGAGATACAGGTTAAATCCTCTGCTCATCTCTTCTCTTCCCAGCTCAGGGAAGGGAACAAACCAAGGGTGTTGGGGACATGCAGGAGATGCCCAGCAGCTGTGGCATGAGGGCAGATTTACCCTCTTCTTTCAACACTGAGGTTTGCTCCCCACCCCTAGCCTTTAGGATTTTCCTGAGGTTGAGTCATAGTAACTGACTCTCAGTAGACAGAGGGAGAGAAGCTTTGGGAAATCAGAGGGTAGGCAAATGGAGACTGCATACCAAACTTGCCACATTATAGACAAAATCCCCTTATTCTCTCTGCCTAGTCTTGTGTCTGGAAATCTATCTCTCCATTCCTTGCTCCTTCCCCTCCTCCCACATCTTGTTTCTTTGTTTTACTGCTCTTTGATTTTTCAGACAGGACCTCACTCTAACTCAGGCTGGCCATAAGCTGAAATGGCACCGCTCCTGAATTAGCCTCCTGACTGCTGGGATTTGCAGGTGTGAGCCACAAATCCCAGCTATCTGTACCTTATTTTCTCCATATCTACTTCTTCTGTCTGACACCCTGAAAGTGGGAATGGAGCCATGGTCTGGGAAAGGACTAAAGCCACCCCCCAGCCCAATGTGCGCTTGATCAGGACTTAAGAGTCTATTAGAGACCTCACCTCTTACTTACTTCCTCTTTCCTTCTTCCTCTGTATGTCCAACTCATTGCCTAGTTAAAGTGAAGGGCAGCCGGGCGTGGTGGCGCACGCCTTTAATCCCAGCACTCGGGAGGCAGAGGTAGGAGAATCGCCATGAGTTCGAGGCCACCCTGAGAATAGAGTGAATTCCAGGTCAGCCTGGACCAGAGTGAGGCTCTACCTCGAAAAACCAAAAAATAAAAAAATAATAATAATAAAGTGAAGGGGCCTAGATCAGAGAACAAACTTCATCAGCAATCCTGGTGTGTAGTGTGCCTGTAATCCTGGCTACTGAGGAGTGTGAGGCAGGAGAAAATACCAAAACTTTGAGACCTTCCTGGGTTCTGGAGTCTGTTCAGAATCTATGTTCCCAGTGGCCTCAATCTCAGACTTTGAACCACTTTGCCCCAACCTGAGACCTAGAGGCAAATCTTGTCAACTCATTAGGTTTGTGACTTCCAAGCAGCGAGTGAACCTCACAGAGCCTTGACTATGTCATCTATAAAGTGGATCAATTGAAAAAAATGCATCTTTAAACCAAGCTGGGCATGCACACCTTTAATCCCAGCACTCAGGAGGGAGGCAGAGGTAGGAGGATCACTGTGAGTTCGGGGCCAGCCTGAGACTACATAGTGAATTCCAGGTCAGGCTGGGCTACAGTAAGACTCTACCTCAAAAAAAAAAAAAAAAAAAAACCCACAAAAATATTTTTTTTCCTTTTTTTGAGACATGGTTTGATACATAGTCCAGGCTTGCATTGAACTCAATATGTACCTCACACTGGACTTGAACACACATCAATCCTCCTGCCTAGGCATCCTGAGTTTTATAATTACAGGTATGAACCACCAAACTTGGCTTCGGCAAACATGCTTCTTTCATCTAAGACCGAATGTATAGTAGAAACAGCTTGGAACCAGGTCTGTTGGCACTTGTCTAGAATACAGCATTCCAGAGGTAGAAGAAAAGATTCAGGAGTTCAAGGTCATCATCCTCTGCTATACAGTGAGCTATACAGTGAGTTTGAAGCAGCCTGGGCTACATGAGACCCTGTCTCAAGGATGGAATATGGAAAAAAAGAAAGTTTCATGCAATGTAACTGCAATACTCAATATAATGCATAACAACAGTTAGCGCCAGCAATTATCCTGTGTTTAAAGAAAGAGCATGATGTGATGTAGATTACATATTTATCAATGCAAAACTAAGTATAACACATAATAACGTTTATGATCAGCAACTATCTTGTATATTCAATAGCATGACTCATTTCACTGGGAAAGAACACTATGACATTCTGGGAGTAGAGCACTGTTGCTACTATGTGCCATCTGTGTGACCTTAGGCAGTGGATTTTCCTCTCTGTCTTTCACTGTGCCTTCAGTACTTAAGGATGACGATAGGTCTTGCCTCACTACACAAGTGCTGACCAGAACGAGAACAGTATATGTAAGGAATGAATGAGTGATGACTATTTCTTCTCCACGCTGCTCGTCCTTTTTCCAAAATTTTTTTTTTTTTTTTTTTGGTTTTGCGAGGTAGGGTCTCACTCTGGTCCAGGCTGACCTGGAATTCACTATGTAGTATCAGGGTGGCCTCGAACTCTCAGCGATCCTCCTCCCTCTGCCACCCGAGTGCTGGGATTAAAGGCGTGCGCCACCACGCCCGCCCCAAAATTTTTTTGAGGCCCTGGCACACCCATTCTCTCCTCTCTCCCCTTGAAAATAAATAAAATATTTTAAAAATATATTTTATTTTATTTATCTGAGAGAAAGAGGCAGAGAGAGAGAGGGAGAGGGAGAGGGAGGGAGAGGGAGGGAGAGAATGGGCACGTCAGGGCCTCCAGCCACTGCAAACGAACTCCAGATGCATATGCCCCCTTGTGCATCTGGCTTACATGGGTCCTGGGGAATCAGATTGGGGTCCTTTGGCTTTGCAGGCAAATGCCTTAACCGCTAAACCATTTCTCCAGCCCTAAATAAAATATTTTTTTAAAACTCACAAAACAAAACACACAAGAAACAAGGTGAAAAGCAATAGAAGACACTTGTCATTGATCTCTGTCCTCCACCCACATGCATGCACACTACACACACACACACACTTGCGCGCGCCTGCACATGAAAAGAGGGCTAGGGAAATTAATTCAGTTGTAGAACATTTACCTAGCTAGCCTGGGTAACCAACCCCTACATCCAATCCTTAGTTCTGCCATTAATGTATTAATACAGCTCCTCCGTGGTAAAATTCACGTTTCAAATCCTCCCTGGCCATGTAAATCCTGAATGCTTCCATCATTGCAGGAAATCTTATTTGTCGGCACAAGTCTAGATCATTGTGTCCCCACATAAGGCAGTGCCATTTGAACTACTATGAATTAATTTGTAGGAATTAACTACTAATACTTACAGGTGAGCCTTGTAATCCTTTGGTTAAGTCACCCAGGTAAGTTAAGTTTTACTGAAACAATGAAGTTCATTATTATCATATAGGCTTCCTATGGGATACAGCATTGGTCTGATCTGGAGACCTCCACCACATATATCCCTGGCACTGATGACCAACCTGTTGAATCGGATCTCTCTGTGAAAGGAACCTTAGTGATGTTTGTACTAGTAGGTTCTGTGGTTACCATGGAATTGAGGGTGCTGTATACAGTTCTGGGTAATCACACAGAGAGCAAGATGTCAAAATCTTGCTCCTTTCTACCCTTTGTGTGTGTGTGTATGGTTTTTCTTTTTTTTAAATTTTGTTTGTTGTTTATTTTTTTTATTTTTTGGTTTTTTTGGGGGGGGTAGGGTCTCAGGCTGACCTGGAATTCACTATGTAATCTCAGGGTGGCCTCGAACTCATGGCAATCCTCCTACCTCTGCCTCCTGAATACTGGGATTAAAGGTGTGTGCCACCACGCCCAGTTTGTTGTTTATTTTCTACTTGTTTATTTGAGAGTGACACAGAGAGAGAAAGAGGCAGACAGAGAGAGGAGAATGGGCACGCCAGGGCCTCCAGCCACTGCAAATGAACTCCAGATGCATGTGCCACCTTGTGCATCTGGCTTACATGGGTCCTGGGGAATGGAGTCTCAAACTGGGGTCCTTAGGCTTCACAGACAAATGCTTAACCCCTAAGCCATCTTAGGTTTTTTTGAAGTAGGGTTTTGCTGTAGCCCAGGCTGACCTGGAATTCACTATGTAGTCTCAGGGTGGCCTCCAACTCATGCCGATCCTCCTACCTCTGCCTCTCCAGTGCTGGGATTAAAGGCATGCGCCACCACGCCTTGTCCTTGCTCCTTTATAACCATAACCATTGTAGTTGCACTTCCCGAATATCCCTAGCAGGAAGAGAAGAAACTGGAAAGATACAGGATGTGTGTAGGCTGTAATGAGGAAGTGTGAAAAAAGAAACATGGTGGGGATTTTTTTTCCAACAGCAAATGGCTGAATCTACTTCATTGACTTTGTTAGTCTTGATTCTTGCACAGGCGCAGTGCAGGAATTGTCAACATAAGCCTGTGCGAGCATTTTCTCATCTCTTCTGTCTCTTTCCACTTTTCCCTCTCCTGCTTTGTTCTCCTTTCCTTTCCCCCGTCACTACTTAGTCTTTTTTTTATTAGAGAGAGAGAGAGAGAGAGAGAATGGGCGTGCCAGTGACCTCTCAGCCACTGTGAATGAACACCAGACACATGCTGCCCCCCTGTGGGCAAGTGTGCCCTTGCGACACTTTTTGTATCTGACTAAATGTGGCACCTGGAGATTGGAACCCACGTTCTTAGGCTTGGCAGTGAGGTGCCTTAACCTCCAAGCCATCTCTCCAGCCCCCACTACTTCATCTTTTCATTAATCCATTTGTGTTTCTCCTTCTGACTCCCTTCTCCTCTCCCTGCTCCCCCCTCCCCATTTCTTCTCCATCTCACACACACTGCCTCTCTGTTAGTCCCTTTTTATTTGTTTGTTTTGTTTTTTCAAGGTAGGGACTTGCTCTAGCCAGGCTGACCTAGAATTCACTATGTAGTCTCAGTCCTCAAACTCACCGGGATCCTCCTACCTCTGCTTCTCAAGTGCTGGAATTAAAGGCGTGCACCACTACTCCTGACTAAAGATAACTTTGGCATTGGACCTCCAGCATCATCTCTTCACAATCATAATGTCTTAGTCAGCTGAGATCAGGCAGTCTTTTTGTTTTGTTTTGTTTTGTTTTTTTTTTTGTTTTGTTTTGTTTTGTTTGAGGTAGGCTTTCACTGTAGCCCAGGCTGACCAGGAACTCACTCTGTAGTCCCAGGCTGTCCTCAAACTCACAGCAATTCTCCTGCCTCTCTGCCTCTGAAGTGCTGGGATTAAGGGCATGTGCCACCACATCCCTTCCCACTTTAAAAAAAAAAAATCCTATTTTTCTGTAGTATCCACTGAACCCAAGGCCATGCACATACTAAACACTTCACCTTAGAGCTGTATACCCAGCCCTCTTTTTTAGGCTTTTTGACACAAGGTCTTATTTTGTATGTCAGGTTGGCCTCAAACTCATGTCAGTCTTCCTCCTTCAGCCTCCAAATAGCTTTAATTACAAGTATGTGAACATTCTGCCAGAAAGCTTCCCGCCAGGCAGTGAAACCCCACCCTCTGCACACAGCCTGTGTGTCTGATTAGACAGGTCTTCAGGGCCCAACTGACCATCTAAGGAGGGAAAGCTAGAAATGGAACACAGTGGGGGTGTACTGAGCCAGGGGAGGGAGCAGTGAATGCCTGGGCTGGCAGAGGTGGCCCTGGCTCCCCATCTTCTCTCAGAGTCCCAGGCCTAAGCCACTTATTGGAACTATTGTGTGCACTATTCCTCTGGCTGCAGGGTGATGAACTGGCTGGTTTCCAGAACCACTAAGCCATCTCTTCAGCCCAGGATCAATTTTTTAACAAAATATTATATTTATTTGACAGAAAAATGTAGAGCAAGAGAATGGGTGCACCAGGGCCTATAGGCACTGCGAGTGTCTTAAACCATCACTCCAGCCCTACTCAAATGTTTTATTAAAGTTTGCAACTTGGATTTCTAGACACCTGGCTGGAAGAGGTGTCATTGTGACTGAATCAGGTGGACAACTGGAACAGGAGAGAGATAGAGAGAGAATGGGTGTGCCAGCGGCCTCTCAGATGCTGTGAACGAATGAACTCCAGACACATGCTCCCTTTTGTGGGCAAGTGTGACATTGTGCCCTTGTGTCACTTTTTGCGTCTGGAGATTGGAACTGGGGTTCTTAGACTTGCCAGCCAGATGCCTTAACTGCCAAGCCATCTCTCCAGCCCCAGAAACACTTTTTTTAAAAAAAATATTTTAAAGCCGGGCGTGGTGGCGCACGCCTTTAATCCCAGCACTTGGGAGGCAGAGGTAGAAGGATCCCCGAGAGTTCGAGACCACCCTGAGATTACATAGTTAATTCCAGGTCAGCTTGGACCACAGTGAGACCCTACCTTGCAAACCCCCCCCCAAAAAGAGAGGGGGGGGAATGGGTGAGCCAGGGCCTCAGCTGCTGCAAATGAACTCCAGACTCATGCACCATCTTGTACATCTGGCTTACATGGGTCCTGGGGAATTGAGCTAATTATTTTGGCTTTGCAAGCAAGCACCTTAACCGCTAAGCACTTCAGCCCACCAGAAACACTTTTGATTCATTACATATTAGATTCTGAATCAATATTTGTTCATTGCAGGTTAAGAAACCTTTTAGTGGGCTGGAGAGCTTAGCAGTTGAGGTACTTGCCTGCAAAGCCAAAGGACCCAGGTTCGATTCCCCAGGACCCACATAAGCCAGATGCACAAAGTGGTGCATGTGTCTGGAGTTCATTTGCAGTGGCTGGAGTCCCTGGATCACCCAGTCTAATTCTCCTCTTAAATAAATAAATAAATAAAAATAAAATATTTTTAAAAAGAAACCTTTTAGTGTTGTCACATTTTTCACAACCCCTATGTTTTATCCACATGGTGCCATGATCCACAGTTTAAAAATAGGACCTATTCTACTTTCAGAGTTAGGAATTGAAGTCATGTCTTTGCACCTTCTGAGAATATAGTATCTCACAGTATTATGCCACCAGTACCAACATATGCCTTTTCATTCTATTGCAATTCCACAGAAAACCCTTAATTGTTCTTTTTAAAAGTATTTATTTGGCCGGGCATGGTGGCGCATGTCTTTAATCCCAGCACTCGGGAGGCAGAGGTAGGAGGATTGCCGTGAGTTCAAGGCCACCCTGAGACCAAAAAAATAAAAATAAAAATAAAAAAATAACATAGTGAATTCCAGGTCAGCCTGAGTTAGAGTGAGACCCTAGACCATAGTTAAAAAAAAAAAAAAAAAAAAAAGTATTTATTTATTTAAGAAAGAGAGTGAGAATAGGTGTGTCAGGGCCTCTAGCCACTGCAAATGAACTCCAGATGCATGCACCATCTTGTGCATCTGGCTCACACAGAACCTGGAGAATTGAACCTGGGTCCTTAGGCTTCACAGGCATGCATCTTAACCACTAAGCCATCTCTCCAGGCCTCTCATTTGTTCTTGAACCACTATCTTAAGGCACAGATAGGATATTTATATTGACTCTTTTCACCCATGATACTGTATAAAAATCAACTGTCCTTTCTCCAAGTTCCTTCTATGGTACATCTCCACATGGAAAGACAAACTTTTCTCTTATTACTCTTTAGTTTTGCATTGAAGAGAATTATCTCCTTATAGGAGTTGGTAAAACTTGAAGCATAGTTGTGGATTTCACCTGGCAAGAGTGGCAGCTCTTGGATGCTGCTCAGGAAACCCTCTACAGAAATGTGATGCTAGAGAACAACAACAGCCTGGTACCTTGGGTGAGTCAGACACCCCATTTAACTCTGAATAACAAATAATTTTCTCTTTGTTGATAAGTATTGATACCATTGCTAATTTTTTTTTTTTTTTGAGATAGGGTCTTGCTCTACTTCAGGCTAGCCTGGAATTCACTAGTCTCAACCTGGCCTTAATCACACAGCGATCCTCCTACCTCAGTCTCCCAAGTGATGGGATTGAAGGCACGTGCATTCATACCTGGAGTTTTTGGTTTTTCTGAGGTAGGGTCACACTCTATTCCAGGCTAATCTGTAACTCACTCTGTAGTTCTAAGCTGGCCTCAAACCCACAGCAGTCCTTCTGCCTCTGCCTCCCAAATGCTGGGAATAAAGGCATGTACCACTGTACCTGGCTCATTGCTAACTTTTTATTACTAATTTGATTTTTTTTTTTTTTTGGTTTTTTTGAAGTAGGGTCTCTCTCTAGCCCATGCTGACCTGGGATTCACTACATTGTCTCAGGCTGGCCTCAACCTCATAGTGATCCTCCTATCTTGGCCTCCCGATTCCTGAGATTAAAGGCAAGCACCACCATGCCTGGCCTATGAGAGACTTTTGAATTTTTGGCTTGAGTGATTTTGCTTTCTGAAATAGCCATAAACCTATCAAGATGTAGGGTAAAATGTTTGATTTAAACATGGAAACATGGTGTGGTGGTTTGATTCTGGTGTCCCCCATAAACTTATGTGTTTGGAATGCTAGGTTCCCAGCTGGTAGCAATTTGGGAATTGGATCCTCCTGGAGGCAATGTATTGGTGATGGTAAGCAGAGAGAGATAGAAGACAGACAGAGATAGAGAATGGGCACACCAGGGCCTCCAGCAACTGCAAATGGACTCCAGATGCATGTGTTATTTGTGCATCTGGCTCTTTGTGGGTACTGGGGAATCAAAGTTGGGTCGTTAGGTTGTGGGCAAGTGCCTTAACCACTAATCCATCATTCCAGCCCAATTCCTTCATTTTCTGAGACGTTTTCCAAGGCCCTGCAAAGAACAAACAAACTTCTTGGAAGACAAAGAGATGTGGAAAGGTCAAACCAGGAAGAAGGCTGTGCAGCCCAAGGACTGTTTGCCTGTCCAGGGAACAGGCAGGCAGCAGGTGGGAGCTATCCCCTTGGCAGACCTTGTCAACACACATGAGGTGAAGCTCAGCATCCTTGTTGCTTTGAGATACTCGAAGTCTGGACCTTGTTCTTAAGAAGTTTGACATCTGGCAAAAAGATGACATGAAGGCATTTGGAAATGTGTGTCCCTGGCACACCTAGGAAAGACACATGGTAGCAGTCAGACTGGTTGGGAAGGGGAGGCAGGGGCAGAACTTGGTTAGAGTAAGGGCAAAGGCTCAGGGGAAGAACACTGTGAGACATTTGCAATGGTTTAAAGAAGTGCCCTCAGAGATGAAGCTGGACTATCAGGTGGAGTCAATACAAAATATCCCAATTGCTAACCTTGAATATATGTTTACCTAAAGAAGAGTTCAAGGTAGGAGAGAGATTTCTTCAGATTCACAGGAAGATCCAGCATCACCTGGAAGAGGGGATCTCCTGAACCAGAAAGTTGCAGCCCTCAGTCCCATTATCTGGATACCAAGATGGATTGAACTGAGATGAGGCAGGAGAGGAAGTCTCATCAGTGGTTAGCAAAGGGCAGGATCTGTTTATCCAAGGGAGAGAAGGATCCTATTTTTTTCCTGACTCAAGAGCAGGAAATCCAAGATTGTTCAAACCCACCAGGATGACATATTTCCAGGGCACAACCTTACCTGGCCTGTTTGAGCTGGGAAGTGTATTCCTTAGGCTGCAGATTTGAGGCAGGTACTCACCTGTTACTATAATCCCCTCCCTCCCCCATGGCTGCAGACAGGCTTCAATACTGCCACTCAGCTTCAGGACACACACTTTCTATTCATGAACTGATGTTTAAGTTGGCCTGCTTGGTGGCCACCTGTAAAAGAGTCATTCTAAGGTCAAGAAAGTGATCTGTGCGCCTCACCCACCCACATTCAGCTAAGATTGGAAGTTTGTTGGGTATTTAGGATTAGAGTGGGAGCAGTTGAGATCTTGGGAATTTTCTTCCTTCCTTCTTTCTTTCTGTAGGGTCTCACTATAGCCCAGGCTGATAGAAGGTATACTTTCATTTAAAATTTTTATTATAGGGCTGGAGAGATGGTTCAGCAGTTAAGGCACTTACCTCCAAAGCCTAAAGACCCGGTTTGATTCTGCAGTATACACATAAAGCCAGATGCACAAAGTGGCAAATGCATCTGGACTTCATTTGCAGTGGCTGGAGGTCCTGGTGCGCCCATTCTCTCTGTCTCTCTTCTCTCTATATTCAAGTTAATAAATATTTAAATAAATAAATGTTAAATGAGTTTTTAAAAATGAATTTAAAAATTTTAAATATTTTATTTATTGAGGAGAGAGAGAGAGAAAGATGGAGATAGAGAGAATGGGCACGCCAGGGCTTCCAGCCACTGAAAATGAACTCCAGACACATGCACCATCTTGTGCATCTGGCTTATGTGGGTGCTGGGGAATTGAACCTGGATCCTTTGTCTTCACAGGCAAGTGCCTTAACCAGTATGCCATCTCTCCAGTCCAATGAAATTTTTTATTACATTAATTGCATATTATGTAATAAAATAGAATATTAGATATTAGAATATTAGAAAAGAATCAGAAAACTTTTACAAAAAGAAAAAAAATATGTTTCAGCTTGGAGAAACAAAGACATCAATGAAGTTTCTTACTGGAGTGTGGGTGACTTATGGGCAACAACACCTCTGAAGTAAAACTGTCCCAGCAATTGTTAAGTGTCTATTCAGTATCAAGGAAGGGTGGGCTTTGTGAGCTTCTCAACTTGGCAACTATTAACTGCCTATATATCGTAAGAGGGAAAGACCTCATGAGCCCTTTACCCCAGCAACTGTTAACTGTCGATAAGCCCTGGGAGTGGGTCCTTGTTGGCCTCTCCATTCTCTGTGGTAGAAATTAGGCTCCACCTTGTGCAGATCTCATGGGGGCAATCACAGCTGCTGAGAGTTCAAGGGCACAATGACTATGTCATGCCTGGAGGAAAGCAATCCACAGCACCATAACAGAGGGATCAGCATTAGGAGAAGGGACTGAACCAAGAACCATAGCTTTGGTGGTGCCTGTCACAGAATAAGGCAGAATGTTAGGGGGCCAGTGGGAGAGAAACACGTCCTACCATAAGAGGGTGGGGCAGGCATGATAGTGCTTCTGCAGTTACAAGACAGTCACCTAGACTTGAAACTTACTGGACATTTGGATACTGCCCACTTGGGCCTCAGAGCCCCTGGAAGAAGTTTGGATGGCCAAAGAGCAAAGCAGAGGATACCACGGCCTTTTTTTTTTTTTTTTTTTTTTTTTTTTGGTTTTGCGAGGTAGGGTCTCTGACTTGGAATTAACTATGTAGTCTCAGGATGGCCTCAAACTCGATGATCCTCCTACCTCTGCCTCCCGAGGGCTGGGATTAAAGGCATGCGCCACCATGCCCAGCTTTACCACGGCCTTTTTCTAAACACCCAAGGATCTTGTTCTCCCTGCAGCTCTGACCTGTGGCAACCCCAAGATATCGAAGTGAGTTCCCAAATGAAGGGACCAGAAAGCCAGTCTGTGTCACAAAGAGACTCTGATCAAGGGCTCTTGACAGTGTGATGGACGGATCATCCTAAGTATTTGTCCTTATTTTCCTTTCCTGATTTACTTCCTCCCCATCCCACTGGCTATATTTGATGAATCAGAAATGATCTGAGAAAGCAGAGAACAGTGTCTTCTCTTTGGCTCCCAGTATCCTGGAGGTTGTATAGCCTCCATCCCAGGAATAGCAGCCAGGATTTAGGACTTAGGACCATGAGGAAGTCTTTCAGTATTGCAACTGGACATATTTGCTTCACCAGCTACATCCAGTTACACCTGAGGCTCAGATCTAACCCCCAAAACAAGTCTCTGGATTAGAAAGCTTCTCATGCACAACTGGCCAGATGGTCTGGAATGGGAAAGACAAGAGAAGAGTGCTAGGGAGCCCAGGCTTGCCCAGTGAGGTAGCTCTGGAGAGGAAGTGGGTATTACTTTCTCCACAGAGAGAGCTGACTTTTTCTCAAACTTTCAACCCCAGCCTCTGGAAACCTCCATCAATCCCTAAATTGACCATAGCCTTGGAACCCATTGTGACCATTAGCCACAGATGTTGCCGTGGTAACATCTACAGTTGAATCTAATAGGTAAGAGCAGGGATGCAGCTGCTGGCCAACCATGAGACACCAGGGGAGGTTGGCTCTTCCAGCCGCAGACCCTCACAGGCTCTGAGGCCCTCATCGTATCTTGGGTTCCAACTGAGCTCTAAGATAGACACACAGGAATACTCAAAGGGGGGGGGAGGTAATTTTCTTTTGGTTTTGTTTTCAGCTTTTTTTTTTTGTTGTTGTTGTTGTTTTTTTTGTTTTTCGAGGTAGGGTCTCACTCTGGCTCAGGCTGACCTGGAATCCACTATGAGGTCTCAGGGTGGCCTCGAACTCTCAGCGATCCTCCTACCTCTGCCTCCCAAGTACTGGGATTAAAGGCGTGCGCCACCACGCCCAGCTTGTTTTCAGCTTTTAAAAATATTTTATTTATTTGAGAGAGAAAGAGGGAGAGAGAGAGAGAATGGGCACACAGAGCCTCTAGCCATTGCGAACAAACTCTAGATGTATGCATCACCTTGTGCATCTGGCTTAGGCACTTAATGGGTTCACAGGCAAGCACTGTAACCACTAAGCCATCTCTCCAGCCTCATGTTTTTAGCTTTTTGAGTCTCTCTCTTAAGCCCAGGCTACTTCAAACTAGCTATGTAGCCTAGCTTGGTCTTGAACTTGAGATCCTCCTGTTTTACCCTCCCAAGTGCAGAGTAATTTTAAAAAAATATTTTACTTATTTGTAAACACAGAGAGAGAAAGAATGAGAAAGAATGAGAAAGAAAGAGAGGGAGAAAGAAGAGACAGACGGAAAATGGGCATGCCAGGGTCTTCAGCCACTACAAACGAACTCCAGATGCATGTGCCACTTTGTGCATCTGGCTTTACATGGGTGCTGGGGAATTGAACCTGGGTTATTAGGCTTTGCAGGCAAGTGCCTTGACCACTAAGTCATCTCTCCAGCCCTAGAGGTTGTTTTTCTCTCTCCCCTTACTTCTCAGTTCTGGGAATGGCATCAACTCTGTTCAGGAGAAGGCAATTACAAGCCTTCATTTCTCGAGTAAACAGCCTACATGAGAAGTACCTATTGATGTAGAGGCAGTTTACTCTCTCTCTCTCTCTCTCCATCAGAAAGATATTCAGTGTTCAGACTTTCAGAGACCGTCATAGAGATTCAGAGACAGGATCCTGAGACTCAGCAGTGCACAGGTGAGCAGGAGTGGGGTTGAGGCTATCGCCCTTGCTGTTGCTGGGTGTACAGGTACAAGACCCTTTGTCTATTGCCCTTGAAGGGTCTGGAGCATGGATTCATGAGGTGGAGACTGGCCATTGGTCAGGAAATTGATTTCCCCAGCTGCCATGTTACAAGCTGAACTGAAGGGCTTGGGTCCAGGGAACCTGTGGGGGTGGATAGGAGGTGTCATCGCACATGATGACTGACAAAAGTCTTGGACCTGTACACCCAGCACCACAGTCTCCAGCAATCCTTGCACGAGAACTCCTCAAAGCCCATTAACTGCCCCCAACACACTGGGGACCTTAATGTGTCCCTGGAGCCCTGTCTGGTGGATGGAACAAGCTGGTGTTCAGGGCCCACAACATCCTGCCAAGATGAAAGTGAGTGGCCTCCCAAGGGCCAGGCCACCAGAGACAGAGTTCAGAGAACTTCAGGTAGCTAGGAGGCGACTGGAACCTGGTATCTCAGGGATGGATGGATAGGAGATCATCTAGACAGCAGGTTGCTATGTTGCCTCTCAAGGAAGGCTGAGGTAAAAATGTAAGAGCCAAGTGTCATAAACAACCGGGTGTCATGAGGCAAGAGTCCAGTGGTATAAAATCAGTGTTCCAGCTTCCTTCACCTGGTTCAGGTCTCTGGCCTTTAGACTCCTAGGCACAACTGCACAGAGGTTCCTATAGCTGGGCCAGTGCCCCACCCCACCCCACCCCATGGCCAAATGGAACGAGCACAGCAACCCAAACTGAGGGCTCTGGCAAGGGGACTCTGGGGCAGATTGTGGGAGCCTCTGCCACCCAGGTTCAACTCCCCAGAACCCATGTAAGCCAGACATACAAGGTGACACATGCACACAAGGTCATGCATGAAGGTGATACACATGCCTGGAGATCGACTGCAGTAGCTAGATGCCCTGGCACACTAGTTCTCCCTCTGTGTGTCATAAAAATAATAGTTCATTCTCTCAACTATCAGGTTGGTAACCATTATACATCTGATGGTTCAATCATCTGATGGTACTGAGGCAGTTAGGAAATGGCCATGTTTATTATCTGCTGACAGGAGTATAAAGCAAGCAGTTTAGCACAGAAACTGTTATCTGCACAAGACTGGGCCTGTCCAACCTTCTGTCCTAGCTGGGGGAGAGGTTCATCAGGCTCCACCCTTCCCTAAGGATCTAATAGCAGTTATAAACTTCTGGGGAGGGGAGGAGATATTTTCTTCAGAGGTGTTGCTACTGGTAAGCTGCACATTCTCCTTTAAGTAACTCATCCTCCATGTGCATTTAAGCAACCTGTTACGTCGGACCAGGTCCCAAGATGGAGATGCTGTGGATAACAAAATGTCCATAACAGGCCTTACCCGAAGAGAAGCAAGCTGACTACATTCCTCTGAAAGCACCCCACCCATTGTTTTTCCTTGCCCCCAGTTTCCTGTTTACCTTATCTCAAGAGCCACCTAACCTCAGTTTTAGTGACACACCCTCATTCCCTGACCATAATCTTGTGATTAACAGGAAAACTCCCCTTAAGAAACTCCTCCCGAATGCGTAAAAGAAGGGCAGGGGGAGGGTCAATCTAAATTCAAGATAGTGTGAATAAGACTTATGTAAACCTAATTTTTTGAATAATGGCACATCTAGAAGCTGTAGACTTATACCAGAAAATTTTCAGTGCCTGGGATGGGATACCTTCCAGTGAGTTGTTGGCCAAGGAGGTCCCAATAGCCTCCAAAACATTAAAGGCTTTTGCCAAAGCCCTTGGTTTCCCTTGAGAAACAGATAATATGACCCTATTGCTGAAGACATCTCTTGACTGAGAAGCAAGGTCACTGAGAAAGCAAGCTGGTGTGGAGCAGAAAACCTTCTCCCTGTAGACCAGCCAACTGAAAGCTGGAAAAAGCTGCACTGCATGCAGCTGTATGGGAGACAGAAGTCATCAGCAGTGAAAACAGTGGACACTGAATATTCAAGTTTGGCCATACAGGCCCAATGACAGTGGATGCAATAGTGGCATGTCTACTCTTGGGCTAACCAACTGCTCCATAATTGGACTGAAGGCCCTCTCTACGGGAGGGAATACATACCTGGTACTGAAAAACCTAAGCAAAAGTCTATGGCAGGTGAAGTCATGAGTATAAAGCCTGCTCTTGTCTGACTAAATGTATATATTATTCCCACCAAGCTACCCTGGGGGCACTACACTTAATGTTCACGTTCACATATTAACGCTACTCTCACTTCTAGTTAGAGAAGCTTCTCTTTTCAGATGGTGATGACCACTGAGATCTCCAAAAGGCAACATAGTGCTGAGAAGAAGGGATAGAGGAGTGCCCAGCCCTGAAACACCTCTGTCACACCCTCCAAGGCTCAGGGACCATTGCGGAAGAGAGGGCGGATAGAATGGAAGAGCCAAAGGAAGGGTATGACTTCTTACAATGCAACTGCCAAGACAGAAATTGGCCTTGATATCCATGACCTTCCAGTGCCTAGCAATACCTTCGCAAGACCCTCAAAATAGAAGAAAAAGATGATGACATCAAATTAAAAGAAAGACTAATGGAGAGAGGGATGGTATATGATGGAGATTGGTGTTCTAAAGTGGAATGGGGAGGGAGGGAATACATGTTTTTTGTATGTAAATATAGGTGTCAATAAAAATTAATAATTAAAAAAACCTGAATATTTAAAATGAACACATTTTATTTATATAAATTACACTTCATTAAATTTGATAATGCAAAAAAAAAAAAGAAAAAAACTCCTCCCCCCCACGGCTGGAGGGAAGGCTTAGCGGTTAAGGCGTTTGCCTGCAAAGCCAAAGGATCCAGGTTCGATTACCCAGAACCCACGTAAGTCAGATGTACAAGGGGATGCATGCATCTGGAGTTCGTTTGCAGTGGCTGGAGCCCTGGCACGCCTATCTCTCTCTCTCTGCCGTTCTCTCTCTCTCTCAAATAAAAAATATATATAAAGAAACTCCCCCTACCCAACTTCAGAAACAAGTCTCCCCATTCTCCTCCCACCCAGCAGGTAGACCTTATAAAACCTAACCTTTACAAACCCAGGGTGCTGTGCTTTTCTCTCATGAGACAGCCTGGCAGCTTGTGTCTTTCTCGAATAAAAGTGTTACTTTGCTTCAGAGCCGTCTTGTGTGGGCTGATCATTCTCAAACCTTACACAACTTGAATGAAACTCATTTAAAAAAAAAGATGGGATAGAGGAGTGCCCAGCACTGAAACATCTCTGTCGCACCCTCCAAAGCTTAGGGACCATTGCAGAAGAGGGGGCGGATAGAATGGAAGAGCCAAAGGAAGGGTATGACTTCTTACAATGCAACTGCCCAGACAGAAATTGGCCTCGATATCCATGACCTTGCAGTGCCTAGCAATACCATTGTAAGACCCTCAAAATAGACGAAAAAGATGATGACATCAAATTAAAAGAAAGACTAATGGAGAGAGGGAGGGGATATGATGGAGATTAGTGTTCTAAAGTGGAATGGGGGGAGGGAAGGGGAGGGAAATATCATGTTTTTTTGTATGTAAGTATAGACGGTGTCAATAAAAAATTAATAATTAAAAAAAAAGATGGGGGCTGGAGAGATGGCTTAGTGGTTAAGGCGCTTGCCTGCAAAGCCAAAGGACCTCGGTTCAATTCCCCAGGATCCACGTAAGCCAGATGCACAAGGCATGCATCTGGAGTTTGTTTCCAGTGGCTGGAGGCCCTGGCACACCCATTCTCTCTCTCTCTCTCTCTGTTTCTTTCCCTCTCTCAAATAAATAAGTAAAAATAAAAATATTTTTTAAAAAAGATGGGCTGGGTGTTGTGGTACATTCCTTTAATCCCAGAACTCGGGAGGCAGAGGATCACCATGAGTTCGAGGCCACCCTGAGACTACACAGTGAATTCCAGGTCAGCCTGAGCTAGTGTGAGACCCTACCTCGAAAAACAAACAAATGAACAAAACAAAAAAATGGGGAGTTGCCATTAAGGGGGTAATGATGACAGTATGAATAAAGATAACTTGGACAGGTCTGTAAAATCTAAAATGTAGCCAGGCATAGTGGGACACATCTTTAATCTCAGCACTCAGGAGGCAGAGGTTGGAGTATTACCATGAGTTTGAGGCCACCATGAGACTACACAGTGAATTCCAGGTCAGCATGGACTAGAGTGAGATCTTACCTTGAAAAACCGAAAAGAAAAAAATCTCAAATGTGAACCTTTGGCACAGTCATCACTCTCAGATATTCATCTCGTATTTGTTTATGTTTTATATTTAGTACTTTTTTTTTTGTTTTTTGAGGTAGGGTCTCATTCTAGCCCAGGCTGACCTGGAATTAACCATGTAGTCTCAGGCTGGCCTTGAACTCATGGCGATCCTCCTACCTCTGCCTCCAGAGTGCTGGGATTAAAGGTGTGCGCCCCATGCCTGGCTATATTTAGTACTTTTTTACATGTGTGTATGCACATGTGTGCAGATGTACATGCCCTGTGCACATGCATTTGGAGAACAGAAGAGAATATTGGGTGCCCTCTTCCATCACTCATGAGAATATTTGAGACACGTTCCTCAACTCTGAGCTGCCATTTTCATTAAGCAAACCCCAGCAGTTCTCTGGTGTATGTCCATAAACACACACAGGACTGGGGCTAGACACTTATAGCCATGCCCGGTGTTTCACATGGGTGCTAGGAAATCAATTCCTTAAGTCTTAGTCATGATTGTGTGGCAAGCCCTGTCACCACTGAGCCATTACCCTAGCCCCTCATTTCACAGACAGCATGCGTAACAATCTAAGAAACTACCGATAAGATGCATCACTAATTTTATGGAAACATAAAGAAAAAAAGACACTAAGTAGCTCCATCAAATATAAATAATATCCTGACTTGAAACACTGAAATACAGAGTACATTTAGCATTGGAGCAATACTGCATTTTCACAAATGCCATATGATATGCACACAAGATGAACTATCAAGAGAAAAATTTTTTCTTGCCAGTAGAAAATGATGTGACAAAAATCCAATAACCCAGTATTTCTAATTAACTACAGCACAATCATAGCATGTAAAGAGATGTGGGTCTGGAAAGATGGTTCAGAGGTTAAAGGTGCTTGCTTGCAAAATCTTCCAGCACAGGGTTCAACTCCTCAAAACCCACAAAGATCCAGATGTATAAAGTGGCACATGCATCTGGAGTTTATTTGTAGTAGCAAAAGGACCTGGAGCACCAATACAACCTCTCTCTCACACACAAATACAAAAAAAAAAATTTGCTAAAAAAGAAACATAGCCCTTTGGGCATAGGGGCACACACCTTTAATCACAACACTCAAGAGGCAGATGTGGGAGGATCACTGTGATTTCAATGCCAGCCTGGGGCTACAGAATGAGTTCCAGGTGGCCTGGGTTACAGTGAGAACCTAGCTCAAAAGAAAAAAAAAAACAGAAAATAGGTCTAATAAGTAAATATAATGCTACACTATTCTGGAAGGAGCTTCATGATAACGTTTTTTTTTTTTTTTTTTTTTTTTTTTGTTTTTCGAGGTAGGGTTTCACTCTGGTCCAGGCTGACCTGGAATTAACTATGTAGTCTCAGGGTGGCCTCAAACTCTCAGTGATCCTCCCGAGTGCTGGGATTAAAGGCGTGCGCCACCACTCCCGGCTCGTTCTTATGTAAACCAAAATATGCCGTCTTTTGTGAAGCAATGAAAAAATTCAAATTTATATTTGTGTATATGTAATGAAATTATAACAGAAACGAGTTTTGTCTGTTTTTGGTTTTCAAGGTAGGGTTTCACTCTCTAGACCAGGCTGACCTGGAATTCACTTTGTAGTCTCAGGGTATCCTTGAACTCATGGCCATCCTCCTACTTCTGCTTCCCAAGTGCTGTGATTAAAGGTGTGTGCTACCACACCCGGCTCAGAAACAGGTTTTAAATAGAGGTTGTGTTAGGTATTGGGTTACAAAAAGAAAGGCAGAAGATTTTTCACTATGTATTTTATATTGTGACTTGTGAATATTTCATTTACTAAAAACCTTTAAAGATTAAAATGAAGTAGATGGGGAAAATTACAGAAATTTAGTACTTTTGAAAACATTTATCACACAACATAAACACTATTTACTTTGCTTGACATTTGAAACATCAGAAAACACAAACCCAGGCATACACTATAAACTTTTGATTCTGACATGAAGAAACAAGGGGTCTGAAAATCAAGTTCTTTTCAAAGACTTCCAGTCCTAAATCCAACTTGCACTCTTGGTCTTATCATTGTCTGATTATTTCTTTCTTCAGCATTTAAGTCTCAGTTTATAAAATCGTTCTTAGTAATCCAAGCCATGTGGACACATTTTTCTTAATACAGGCAAAAGAATCAGAATCAAACTCAAATTCAAAGAACTTTGACGTGACAGTAGTCAACAATGCTGTGGAGATTATTTCCCTCTCATTTTGGATGCTTTTTTCACCAACTTCTTTTTTTCTCAACCTTCTTTCACTTTTTGAAAAATCAAGTTGCAGGACTGGGGGAACTCTGCTAAGGTTGCACCCAACTACTGTCTAAAGATGAACGTATCGCAACCAAGTTCTCCGATGAGAGGATCGATGACTTCCGATGCCATCATTGCAATGGCAGAGGATAAATTGTCAAGATCCACCCTCTGTAGATCGAGCGGGTACGGGACATGGCGCGCGGCCTGGTGGGCTCTCCCGGCTGGGAACATGCCCTGGGCCACGGCGTAACGCTGGAGGTAGTAGCGGAAGGTCTGCAGGTAATTGTCGACCAGGGCGCGAGGCTGATCAGCTGGGCCCCGGGCATTGGCCGCCCTGGCTCTGCCCTCGCGCCCTTCTGGCTGGGCTGGATCCCCCAGCATGCGGACCACCGCTGCCATGTTGACCCTCGCGCCTCCCAGGGCGCCATCGCGCCTCCCATGGCCGCGCCTCCGGACTTGCAGGGGCGCCTCCTCCCCCTCCCCCCGCGGGCTCCCGCCGCCCGTCGCCCACCTCAGCTTGCGGGACCCGGCCGTGGCCGTCGGCTGCCCGGGTCGGTGGGCCGCTGCCGTGTACCGGGAACTGGGACATCTCGGACCGCAGTTCGGAGCGCTGCTCTGGGAAAAGCTGGAAGAACGCGACGGCGCGGTGATGGACGTGCACACGAGGACGGCGACGACGTCTACAGGAGCGCAAGGCGCACTGGGAAGCCGCGTGCACGCCCGCGGGCGCATGCGCAGATCCCGCAGTGGCGACTAGGAGCAGGGAGCATGCGTTGGCTTCCTGCGAGAGTCTGGTGATAGCGCCTAGAGGTCAGAGTGACAGCGCGTCTGAAGTCACAGAATGAGGGAGGGTGTGGTTCTCGTTTTGCTTTAGTATCACCTGTTTAACGTTTTTCATGTAAATATTTTTTTCTTAATTTTGTGTTACAGAGAGAGAGAGAAAGGGAGGGAATGGGTGCGCCAGGGCCTCTAACCACTGTAAATACACTCCAGAGGTATACACCAGGGTGTGCATCTGGCTTTCTTGTAAATGTTTTATTGACCCCCTTCCATGCATACATACAATGTATCCTGATAATAATCCTTTACCACTACTGTCCGTTTTTCATTCCCAGTCATCCTTCCACATTTTCTTTATTGTTTTATGAGACAGGGTGTGCTGTTCCCCATTCTGGCCTCAAACTCACTATGTATCTGAGGACGACCTTGAGCTCCAGATCCTCCTGCTTTCACTTCCCAAGCGCTGGAGTTGGAGGCTTGTGCCAGTGTGCCCAGCCTACTTTGACATTTATAACGAAAAAGATTCCTCCCGACACTTGACTTTTTTTTTCTTTCCACACCACCCCAGTTGGGATGCAAACCACAGCTTGTCTCATTGTAGGCATTGGGTCAAACACTGAGCCACAATTACTTATAAACAATGTCTTAACAAGATTGTTTCCTGTATGTTTTTTCAAGGTCTCATGCAAGGATGATTATAAGTCCTGTATTCCGAGTGATTAAATGACAGCTGTAATGTATATCAACATATTCTATTTACATGGTCATTCTTCTATGTTCACTCACACTAATTATATTAGTAAAGTTTTATAATATTGTTTTTGTGCCAATTTAAAATTTGTCATTTTATTTCATATTTTCTTTTTAATTTTTTTTTTCATTTTTACATATGGGGGACATACCCACCCACACACACAGAAACACACATACCCACCACCATCTCTTGCCCCTTCAAAGAAGCTCAGATGCTCGTGCCACAGTTTGTATCTGGCTTTCCATGCTTCCTGGGGAACCAAACCATAAGACTGAAAGCTTTATAGGCTAGTCTCTTTACCACTGAGCCATCTCTGTAGGCCCTGTGTTTGTTTTTGCTATTTGTTTTCTTTGAAATTTCTTTTGCTACTTTTAAATATTAATCTATCAAGTTCTTTTCTTTTCTTTTTCCTTTCTTCTTTCTTTTCTTTTCTTTTTTTTTCTTTTTTTTCTTTTTTTTTTTTTTTGAGGAAGGGTCTCACACTAGCTCAGGCTGACATGGAATTCACTATGTATTCTCAAAGTGGCCTCAAACTCATGGTGATCCATCCACCTCTGCCTCCCAAGTGCTGGGATTAAAAGCTTGTGCCACCATGCTTGGCTTATCTTTCAAATTCTTCTTCTTCTTTTGTTTTTTTGAGGTAGGGTCTCACTGTGCCTCAGGTTCAAGCACTCCATCACTGATCCATGCTCCCAGCTCCTTACTGGTGGACTCCAGACAAATGTGCTATCATTGATCCACACCACTGCCCTGTTATATATGACTTAAAATTTATTATATTATTAATTATTACTGTGTCTGTGTGTGCAGGTATGCATAAATCACGCCTTAGCTGTGAAGGCCAAAGGATAACTTTGTAAAAATATTTTTAAAATTTTATTTATTTATTTGAGAGAAAGAAGCAGATAGAGAATGGGCACATCAGGGCCTCCAGCCTGTGTAAGCAAACTCCAGATGCATGTACCACTTGTGCATCTGGCTTACATGGGTCCTGGATAATTGAATCTGGGTCCTTTAGATTTGCAGGCAAAATGCCTTAATGGTTAAGCCATCTTTCCAGCTCAAATGATAACTTTTGGATTTGCCCTCACCATTTCACCTCATTTGAGGCAGGGTTTCCCTTGGTCTTGCTCTGTCATTCTTTGCTGTGCTATCAGCTTCCAGTAAATTCTCCTGTCTCCATGTCCCATCAAGCTGTCAGTATGCCTGGATCCCACAGAATCCCACTGTGGTGGTTTGATTCAGGTGTCCCCCATAAGCTTACATGTTCTGAATGCTTGCTTCCCAGCTGGTGAAAATTTGAGAATTGGATCCTCCTGGAGGCAATGTATTGTTGGAGGAAGGCTTATGGGTATTGTAGCCAGCTTTCTCTTGCCAGTGTTTGGCATACTCTCCTGTTGCTCTTGCCTATCTGATGTTGGCCAAGAGATGATGCCCACTCTCTGCTCATGCCATTGTTTCCCTCTGCCATCGTGGAGCTTCCCCTCAAACCTGTAAGCCAAAATGAACCCCTTTGTTCCCACAAGCTGCTATTGGTGAGGTGTTTTCTGCTAGCAACGTGAAGTTGACTGCAACAGTAAAGTTGGTACCAAGAAATGGTGTCATTACTGCTAGAAAACTGAGTGTGTGGTTTTTGGCTTCTTGGAGCTGATTTTCTAGAGGAATGTGGAAGGATTTGAAACCTTGGCATAAGTGACATTTTGCAGTACTGTAAGTACAGCTTGATGGACTATTCTGGTCATAATTGAAAGTCCTGTATGCAGTAAGAACTATGGACTGTGAGGTTTGGCTTATGAGGGTGAGGAAGAGCTTTGCTTGGACTGGGCTTGAAGCATTTTGTGTGAGAAGTTTGTTGTTATGTCCATGTCCTGAGAATTTGTGCACAGTTGCTTTGCATAGAAATGGACTGGTGCAAGTATAGGGAAATGGCACAGAAAAAAGAAAATCTTTGGGCCAAAACTGCTGCCCATTCAACTGCAATTGTTTGAGAGATTATAAACATTGAGATTGGGGGAAAATGGGACATTAGGAAGAATGCAGAGTCTTTTGAAGTAAGGGGCCTGAATGCTGAAGGAATGTCTTATTCAAAGTCTGCTTTATTCCCCCCTCCCATTAACAAATTGGTAGCCCACCTGGTATTATGGGATGGTTGCCAAGGATAGCTGCTAGCACGGGATGAAGTTTTCTGGGACTTGAGTGGCCTAACTGGAGGGGTGGAATTGAAACTCCAGAGACTTGACACTGGTTATATTGGGCTTGGAAACTTGTCACTGACTAGAATTGTCAGACTTGGAGCTACAGAGTTTGATGTTTGCCCTGTTCCTTTTAAATATTGTTTTGTTTGAATATTTCTTTGCAATGTTTTGCAGTGTGAATGTTTGTTCTGTGCCATTATGGCTATTTTTGGTATTATGACTCAATTAAAATAACTTTGGGGCTGGAGAGATGGCTTAGCGGTTAAGGCGCGTGCCTGCGAAGCCTAAGGACCCAGGTTCAATTCTCCAGGTCCCATGTAAGCCAGATGCACATGGTGGTGCATGCATCTGGAGTTTGTTAGCAGTGGCTAGAGGCCCTAGCCTGCCCGTTTTCAATCACTTTCTATCTCTCTCTCCCTCTCTCTGTCTCAAATAAATAAATAAATAAATAAATAAATAAAAAAAATATATTAAAAAATAACTTTGATTATGGGGATGTTTGAACATCATTGGGATTGATTAAAAACTATGGGGAGGGGCTGGAGAAAATGGCTTAACTGTTAAGGCATTTGCCTGTAAAGCCAAAGGATCCCAGTTTGATTCTCCAGGACCCACGTAATCCAGATGCACAAGGGGGCACATGCGTCTGGAGTTCATTTGCAGTGGCTGGAGGCCCTGGCATGCCCGTTCTCTCTCTCGCACTCTCTCTCGACCTCTTCTTTCTCTCTCAAATAAATAAATAAAATATATTAAAAAAAAACTATGGGGAGGTCAGGCATGGTGGTGCACGCCTTTAATCCCAGCACTCGGAAGGCAGAGATAGGAGGAGTGCTGTGATTTCGAGGCCTCCCTGAGACTGCATAGTGAATTCCAGGTCAGCCTGAGCAAGAGTGAGACCCTACCTTGAAAAAAACAAAAATAGAAGAAAAAACTATGGGGAGTTTTAAAATTGGACTGACTACATTGCATTTTACATCATGTATGGTTATCAGTTTATGGGGCCCAGGGGCAGAATGCGGTGGTTTGATTCAAGTGTCCCCCATAAACTTATGTGTTCTGAATGCTAGCTTCCCAGATGGTGGCAATATGGGAATTGGATCCTCCTGAAGGCAGTGTATTGTTGGGGGTAGGCTTATGGGTCTTATAGCCAGTTTTCCCTTGCCAGTGCTTGGCACACTCTCTTGTTGCTGTTGTCCACCTTATGTTGGCTAGGAGGTGATGTCCACCCTCTGCTCATGCCATAATTTCCCCATGCCATCACGGAGCGTCCCCTCAAGTCTGATAACCCTTTCCTCCCACAAACTGCTCTTGGTTGGATGTTTTCTGCCAGCAATGCAAAGTTGTCTTCAACATCCACCATGGATTCTAGTTTTTTATATTGAGTCCAGGATGGAACTCAAGCTTGAGTGGGGAGTGCTTTATCAACTGGACCATCCCCAGGCCCAGACCTATATATGGACTGTTCAATTCAGTTAATTTATATTACAAGCAAATTAAAAATTGATACACCATTCACTCAACACTCAGGTTGGTAAACATTATATTTATGAGGGTTCAGTGTGTTGGCAGGGCTGATAGGAAGGAAATATGTTCATCACTTGCTGGAGGGAGTCAAAAGCAAGCAGCTTAGCACAGCAGCTGTTACCTGCACATAACTGGGCCTGTCCAACCTTCTTCTTCCAGATGGGGTAGTGGCTCTTAAGACCCAGCCTTTCCTGAGGACCTAAAAGCAGATAAAATCTGCTGAGGTGGTGTAGCCACTGATAAGGTCCCTATGTTCCTTTTATTTTATTTTATTTATTTTTTTTTTTTGTTTTTTCGAGGTAGGGTCTCACTCTGGCTCAGGCTGACCTGGAATTCACTATGTAGTCTCAGGGTGGCCTTGAACTCTCGGCGATCCTCCTACCTCTGCCTCCCGAGTGCTGGGATTAAAGGCGTGCGCCACCACGCCCGGCCCCTATGTTCCTTTTAATAACAACTCACCCATGTGCATTAAAACACTAATTAAACCAGGCATGGTAGTGCATGCCTTTAGTCCCAGTACTTGGGAGGCAGAGGTAAGAGAATCACCCTAAGTTCAAGGCCAGCCTTTGAATATATAGCGAATTCCGGGCCAGCCTGTGCTAGAGCAAGACCCTACCTTGAAAAACAGCAACAAAAAACATAAATTAAACTCATTAAGTCATCAATAGAAAATATGAAAGTAGAAGTATAGTAGGGAAGAGGAAATTCAGTGGGAGTAGGGCAAGAAGGTAGTGGGGTAGTGCGAATATAAACAAAATAAATTATATACTTGTATGAAATTGTGAAATAAAAAGGCAATTTTACCAGGCTAAATTTGCCTGTAACCTCAGCACTGGGGAGGCAGAGGTAGGAGGATGGCTGTGTATTTGAGGCCAGCCATGCACTACAGAGTGAATTCCAGGTCAGCCTGGGCTAGATTAAGACCTTACCTCAAAAAAAAAAAAAAAAAATCCCATACAGTGCTGGAGAGATGGCTTAGAAGGTGCTTGCCTGTAAAGCCAAAGGACTCAGATTTGATTCCCCAGGTCCCATGTAAGCTAGATGCACAATCAGTGGCTGGAGGCCCTGATGCAATCATTCTCTCTCAAATAAATAAAAATATTTTAAAAACTCACATACATACATGTACATAAATATGTAATATAACCAGTTCTATAAAATCTCATATGTCCTGTGTGCATGCATAGAGCAGCCAGAGGAGAATATCGAGTGCCTTCTTCTATTGTTCATATTTCTTTGAAGGTTCTCCCACAACTCAGAACTGTCATTTTCTGTCAGCAAGCCCTGGCAATTCTGATGTACTACCTCCTCCACTACCTAAGACTGAAGCTAGATATTTGTGGCACACCTTTTTTTTTTTTTTTTTTTTTTTGATTTTTCGAGGTAGGGTCTCACTTTAGCTCAGAATGACCTGGATTCACTATGAAGTCTCGGGGTGGCCTCAAACTTGTGGCAATCCTCCTATCTCTGCCTCCTGAGTGCTGGGATTAAAGGCGTGCACCACCACGCCCGGTGGCATACCTTTTTTTTATGTAGTGCAGGAAAATCAACGCCCTCAGTCTCAGGCCATCATGACTGCGTTGTGCAAGCCCTCTCACCAGCTCTGCCATCTCACAGTCTAAGGAACTACTCTTAAGATGCATCATTAAAGGAAACAAAGAAAAAACTGTAACCCTGTCAAATATAAGAAGTATCCTAACTTGAGATGTTAAAATGCAGAGTATATTAGGCATTGAAGCAATACTGTAATTGCACACATGAATGGTAAGCACACAAGATGAACTCTTAGGACATACTTTTTTAAAAAATATTTTATTATTTATTTATTTATTTATTTGAGAGAGAGAGATACAGAAATAGGGAGGTAGAGAGAGAGGGAGAGAGAATGAATATGGGTGCACCAGGGCCTCCAGCCACTGCAAATGAACTCCAGATGCATGCACCCCCTCAAACCGAGCCTCAAACCGGGGTCCTTAGGCTTCATAGGCAAGCATTTAACCGCTAAGCCATCTCTCCAGCCCCCTTAGGACATACTTTTAAAAATATTTTTTAGCCGGGTGTGGTGGCACATGCCTTTAATCCCAGCACTTGGGAGGCAGAGGTAGGAGGATTGCCTTGAGTTCTACATAGTGAATTCCAGGTCAGCCTGGGCTAGAGGGAGACCCTACCTTGAAAAACCAAAAAGATTTTTTTTTTATTTTTTTTTTTTTGGTTTTTGCGAGGTAGGGTCTCACTCTGGTCCAGGCTGACCTGGAATTCACTATGTAGTCTCAGGGTGGCCTCGAACTCTCGGCGATCCTCCTACCTCTGCCTCCCGAGTGCTGGGATTAAAGGCATGCGCCACCACGCCCGGCTTTTTTTTCGTATTTTTGAAAGAAAAGATGCACATAGAAAGAATGGGTGTGCCAGGGCCTCCAGCCGCTGCAAAAGATATCCAGATGCATTTGCCCCCCTATGCATCTGGCTTATGTGGGTCCTGGGGAATTAAACCTGGGTCCTTTGCCTTTGCAGGTAAGTGCATTAACCACTGAGATACCTTTCTAGCCCCATAGAACATTTTTTTGCCAGTAGAAAATGTTGGGGGGGGATTCAAGTACCCAGTATTTCTGGTCAATAACAGCATAATCACAGAATGGAAAGAAATATAGCTCTGAGTAAATATAATGGTCTGGAAGGAGTCTGAAGGTACTTTATCTTTTTAAAATAAATTATTTGCAAGGAAGAGACAGACAGAGAGAAGGGCCACATTAGGGCCTCTAGACACTGCAAACAAACTCCAGATGCATGGGCCACATTGTGCATCTGGCCTTAGTGGGTATTGGGGAATCGAACCAGGGTCCCTGTGCTTCATAGGTAATCACCTTAACTGCTAAGCCTTCTCTCCAGCCCCTCAAGATACATTAATGAAAGAATAATATATAAACCAAAATATACCAAGTTTTATATAGACATAAAAAAGAATAAATTCAGGGCCGGAGAGATGGCTTAGTGGTTGAGGTGCTTGCCTGCGAAGCTTAAGGACCCAGGTTAGATTCCCCAGTACCCATGTAAAAGCCAGATGCACAAGATGGTGCATGCATCTGGAGTTTGTTTGTAGTGGCAGAAGGCCACTCTCTCTCAATTAAATAAATATTTAAAAGAGAATAAATTCAAATCTGAATGCTTATGTAATGAAATTAGATCAGAAAGTGGTTTTTTTTTTTTTTTTTTTTTTTTTTTTTTTTTCCCTGAGGTAGGTTAGGCTGACCTGGAATTCACTATGTAATCTCAGATTGGCCTTGAACTCACGGAGCTCCTCCTACCTCTGCCTCCTAAGTGCTGGAATTAAAGGCATGTGCCACCACACCTATCTAGAAACTGGTTTTGAACAGAGGTTTGTTAGTAACTGGGTGACAGAAGGCAAACTTTTCAGTGTGTATTTTATATTTTAGAAGCCTGTGAATAGATCACTTACTGAAAGTGATTAAAGAGTCAAACTGTAGTGGATGGGAATAATTCCAGAACTTTTAATTTTTGAAAAAACGACTTATCACAAAACGTATACCATAACTACTTTGCTTGACACTTGAAATATATTAGAAAACAAACCCAGTCATACACAATTTTCTGTTGATCCTGACATGAAGAGAGTACTTAGTCTGACAAGTTCTTTCCAAAGGCTTCCAGTCCTAAATCCAGATTTAACTCTTAGTCTTATCGCCATCTGATCATTTCTTTCTTCAGCACTTTTGGGCAATTTTTCTTCAAGTTTCAGTTTATAATATTGTCTTTAGTAGTTGAAGCTATGTGGACACATTTTTCTTAACACAAGGAATAGAACCAGAATCAAAGTCAAAGAACTTTAACATTTCAGTAGTCAACAATGCTGTGGAGATTACTTCTCTCTCTTTTTGGATGCTTTTTCATCAACTTTCTTTTATCTCAACCTTCTTTCACTTTTTGAAAACACAAGTTGCAGGTCGGGGGGAACTTGGATGCTGAGGTTGCACCCAACTACTCTCTAAAGATATCACAACCAAGTTCTTCTATGAGAGGATCGATGAGTTTCGAAGCAATCATTGCAATGGCGCAGTTTAAATTGTTAAGCATCACCCGCTGTGGATCGAGCGGGTATGGGCCATGCTGCCAGGCCTGGTGGGCTCTCCCGGCTGGGATCATGCCTTGGGCTATGGCGTAATGCTGGAGGTAGTAGCGGATGTTCTGTACGTAATTGTTGAGCAGGACTCCGAAAGGGAGGTGGAGAGGCCCATAAGCTGGGCCCCGGGCATTGGCAGCCCTGACTCTGCCCTCCGGCCCTTCTTGCTGGGCTGGATCCCCCAGCAGGCGGACCCCCAATGCCAGGACTGCTGCCGCGACTGCCATGTCGATGCCCACCGCGCCTTCCGGGGCCGCAGCGCCGTCCACCGCGCCTTCCATGCCGTCCACCGCGCCTTCCAGCGCCGCCCACCGCGCCTTCCATGCCGCCCACCGCGCCTTCAGCGCCGTCCACCGCGCCTTCCATGCCGCCCACCGCGCCTTCCATGCCGTCCACCGCGCCTTCCGGGGCCGCAGCGCCGTCCACCGCGCCTTCCATGCCGTCCACCGCGCCTTCCGGGCCGCAGCGCCGTCCACCGCGCCTTCCATGCCGTCCACCGCGCCTTCCGCCATCCACCGCGCCTTCACCGCGCCTTCCATGCCGTCCACCGCGCCTTCCATGCCATCCACCGCGCCTTCCCGGGCGCAGTGCCGCGCGCCTTCCATGCCGCGCCACCGCGCCTTCCCGGCCGCCCAGCGCCTTCCGGGCGCCTTCCATGCCGCCCAGCAGCGCCGTCTACCGCGCCTTCCACGGCCGCCGCCAAGGCGCCTCCGCGCTCCTCCTCCGGCCCCGCGGGCTCCCGCCGCCCGTCGCCCACCTCAGCCTGCGGGACCCGGCCGTGGCCGTCGGCTGCCCGGGTCGGTGGGCCGCTGCCGTGTACCGGGAACTGGGACATCTCGGACCGCAGTTCGGAGCGCTGCTCTGGGAAAAGCTGGAAGAACGCGACGGCGCGGTGATGGACGTGCACACGAGGACGGCGACGACGTCTACAGGAGCGCAAAGCGCACTGGGAAGCCGCGTGCACGCCCGCGGGCGCATGCGCAGATCCCGCAGTGGCGACTAGGAGCGGGGAGCATGCGTTGGCTTCCTGCGAGAGTCTGGTGATAGCGCCTAGAGGTCAGAGCGACAGCGCGTCTGAAGTCGCAGAATGAGGGGAGGATGTGGTTCCCATTTTGCTTCACTACCACCTGTTTAACGTTTTTTTTTAAAGTTTTGTTGACTCCGTCCATGCATACAGACAATGTATTATCCTGATAGTAATCCTCTCCTACCACTGCCCGTTGTCCCCACTCCCAGTCATCTTTCCACATTTCTGTACTGTGTTTTCAGACAGCCGCTCCTGTTTGGCCTCAAACTCCTGGAGCTCCAGATCCTCCTGCTTCCATTTCCCAGGTGCTGGGATTACAGGCTTGTTCTTGCGTGCCCAGCCAAGTTTAACATTTATTTATTTATTTATTTATTTTTTAAAAATTTATTTTTATTTATTTAAGAAAGAGAGAGAGGGAGAGGGAGAAAGAGAATGGGTACACCACGGTTTCCAGCCACTGCAAACAAACTCCAGATGCATGTTCCACCATGTGTATCTGGCTTATGTGGGACCTGGAGAATTGAACCTGGATCCTTAAGCTTCACAGGCATACGCCTTAACCATCTCTCCAGCCCAATTTTAACCTGTTTTTTTTTTTTTTTTTTTTTGGCTTTGCACACTGCCCCAGTTGTGGGGATGAATACCAGGGCCTGGCTTATGTTAGGTACTGGTTCTAGCACTGAGCCACATTCACCTATAAGCAATGTCTTAACAAGATCATTTTCTGTATGTATTTCCAAGGTCCCATCCGAGGATGATTCTAAGTTCTGTATTCTCAGCAATTAAATATCACCTGTATTTTATATCCAGTTTTTTAGTTTCATGGTCATTCCATCTTCACACACATTCATTATATTAGCAAAGCTTTATAATAGTGTTTGAACCATTTCAAAATTCTTTTGGTCATTTTATTTCTCATATTTTTTTGGTTTTCTGAGGTAGGGTCTCGCTCTAGCTAAGGCTGACCTGGAATTCACTATGTAGTCTCAGGGGGGCCTCAAACTCACGGCAATCCTCCTACCTTTGCCTCCCAAGTGCTGGGATTAAAGGTGTGTGCCACCATGCCTGGCTCTTCTTACATTTTTTAAAAACACACAAAAGAGGATCTCTTGCCACTACAAAGGAAGCCAGATGCTTGTGCCACATTTTTTTACCTAGCTTTCCATGGTTACTGGGGAATTGAATCTTGAGCCAGCAGGCTTTACAATCTAGTCCCTTTTACCATGGAGCCATCCTTGTAGTCCATGTATGCTTTGAAAATTTTTTGCTACTTTTAAACAGTAATCTTTCAAATTCTTACTTGGACAAAATTACAAGTAGGCAGAAAAGTAAAACAAATCATTTCCTTCCTCCCTTCCTTCCTTCCTTCCTTCCTTCCTTCCTTCCTTCCTTCCTTCCTTCCTTCCTTCCTTCCTTCCTTCCTTCCTTCCCTCCCTCCCTCCCTCCCTCCCTCCCTCTCTCTCTCTCTTTCTCTCTTTCTCTCTTTCTTTCTTTCTTTCTTTCTTTCTTTCTTTCTTTCTTTCTTTCTTTCTTTCTTTCTTTTTTTTTCAAGGTAGGGTCTCACTCTGGCCCAGGCTGACCTGGAATTCACTATGTAGTCTCAGGGTGGCCTCGAGCTCACTGTGATCCTTCTACCTCTGCTTCCTGAGTGCTGGGATTAAAGACATGCGCCACCACACCTGGCTACAAATCATTTTCTTTTAAAAATATTTTATTTATTAGAGAGAGAGAGGGAGGGTGGGAGGAAGAGATGAAGAGGCAGATAGAGAGAATGGGCACATTAGGGCCTCCAACCACTGCAAATGAACTCCAGATGCATCTACTGCCTTGTGCATATGGCTTATGTTGGTCCTGGGGAATTGAACCTAGGTCCTTCAGCTTTGTAGGCAAATGCTTTAACCTCTAAGTGATCTCTCCAGCCCCTCTGAAAACTTTTTATGTGGGGCTTACCAACTTTTTATAACTTGCTAATTTCTTATCATACATTTTAAGGCCTTTCTGCTTTTTGTCTTTTTTGCTGTAAAATGTACCAGGTTTTTCCATTTGTGGCTCACAGGCTTGGAGAAGGTAGTCCATTAGGGGAGGCTGCAGCTCGATTAAAACCTGCTTCCTGACCATTCTCAGTGCCTTTCCTGATCTTTCTACTACTTAAAAGAGTATTCCTAACACTTCAGTTTGGTTTTGCCTTTTTAATATACTTATTTATTTCAGAGAGAGAGAGAAAGAGAGAGAGAGAGAGAGGGAGGGAGGGAGAGGGAGGGAGGAAGAGATGAAGAGGCAGATAGAGAGAATGGGCTCACCAGGGCTCCCAGCTACTGCAAATGACCTCTAGACCCATGCACCACCTTGTGCATCTGGCTTAAGTGGGTACTAGGGAATTGAACCTGGGTCCTTAGACTTTATAGGCAAGTGCCTCACCGCTAAGCCATCTCTTTAGCCCATGGTTTTGCCTTTTTTTAAAAATGGAATATGAATATATTTCTTTATTAGGGTGCTCAAAAATGAATGACACACTAGCACTCTCATGTGAGAATACATTTGACCCATATGGTGGCAGCAAATGGCTCCCAGAAGAAATCCCCATTTTCCAGAGGGTGTTGCCGAGATTCCATGTCTTGGCCATAGTCCTCCTAGAATCCTTCATTTACAACACCAGCTGATCCTTTTGTCCTTGACACTTGACTCTTCAAGACCCAGACTAATTTCCTTGCCCCCACCCCAATCAAACCCACCCCAGCAAGAGTCCTGCAGAAGAGAATCTCCCTTTGGTATGTTACTACTCTGCCACCTTCAGTGGCACAGTTAGGGACTGGGGTGAAAACATCCCATAAAGCACATGGGAGCACACCAGCGAATGGCACACTAGGGCATGAGCCTCACAACTTCATCAAACATGTACTTCTTCCTCAAATGAGAGTCTCCAAGTGGTTGATGTTTAATCCCATCTTGCTCTGCACACAGGAAGGAGTTAGCAGATGAAAAGTATAATGACATTTCTTCTTGGGCATTGCTAAAAATGGGCTGGGACAGTGAGGAAGCTGGCCTGGGCTGTTGGACATGGCCAGGGACCTTGGGCTGTGGGGGTTGCAGCTGGCCTTATCATTGGGATCCCACTCTGGTGATGGTGACTGGCCCTCCCTGCCCTAGGGCAAGGTTGTACTGTGCCCTGTCATTGCCCAGAGTGGGCAGAACTGGTGAGGCCCTTCTCCCTTGATCCTAAAAGCATCTGAACCATTCCATAGTCAGGCTTTGCCCGCCCCCCACAGTTTCTGACCTTGTGGCTAGCTGCCCAAGAGACCCTTATGTGGCTGAAGTCTCGTAGCTTTTCCCGCCGTTTCTGTTTTCTCCCTTGCAGCTTCTCCTTCACAACTCTGAAGTCATGTAGCTTTCCCCTCCACTATCTCCCTTGCACTTCTGCCTTTCAACCAATTAGATAGGAACCCATAAACTATGTATCCAATCACCATGTAGTCTGTATGTGCCTTCTGAACCTTTCTCAAGTATTTATAAACCCACTCCCCTGTTGAATAAAGGAGAGCATGCTATCCATCAGACGGCCTCTTGGGTAGTTCATTGCCCATAGCACTCACCCACTTCAGGACCCTGCTTCCCCAACTCCTGTGCTCGGGACGTCAGTGGCCAACGACCCCTGGGAACAGCGAGGACCCACAATCTCTGGCTCAGTCAGGCTTCTGGTTCTTCCTGCTAATATATGGCAACATTCTGCCTATTTGGGGCATTTGTTCATTTTTCAAAAGGGAGATTAAAGGATGGTAGACTTCTGACAGAGAGAAGGGCACAAAGGTAAAAACAACCATAAGACAAAAAACAAAACAAAACACCCCATATGTAGTATGGTATGTTATAAGAGAGCTGCTGAAAATACTACATGCTAACACAGACAATATGATATGCAAGGGGGAGGGTGTCAGGGAATGGCCAAGGCACAGGCTTAGACCAAGAGCCTTTCAATAGACTGCTGAATGGACTGGATCTACTGCTTGAGCTGAGAGCCTTCTTTGATGGTGACAAAACAAGCAATGACAGGCCTGGAGACCCCACAGGCCTGGCCCAGAGCCTGCTTGGAACGTGCAAACACATAGGGAACATCCTTGTCTTCGCACAACAGTGGGAGGTGCAGGATGATTTCCAAGGGCTCAGCATCTGCTGCCATCATGATGAACTCAGAGATGCCTCTGTTCAGTGTTTTGGTGGCCTCATTGGCTCCTTTATGAAGCTGGTTATAGTTACACAAATGCTGAACGAGGTCCAGTAGTTTCTTGGTGAGGTGGGCATCTGTGAGGAATAGGGCTTTGGATTAACATCAGCCTCTGTCATGGCTGTGGTCACTGGCCTCGCCAACACACCAGTGCAGACTCACCTTTTTTCCCAATATTTATTTATTTATTTGCAAGCAGAGAGAGTTAGAAGACAGAAGGAGAGAGAGAATGTGTGTGCCAGGGCCTCCAGCTGCTGCAAACAAAACTCAAGATACATGTGCCATGGTCATTAGGCTTTGCAGACAAGTGCCTTAACTGCTGGGCTATCTCTATAGCCTGCTTTATTTTGAGATGGTCTCAAACTTATAGCAATTCTCCTGCCTCAGTCTCTCAAGTGCTACAATTACAGGCATGAGCCATTAAATCAGCTTGATTTTTTTCCATTCATTTATTTTGTATTTAATTTTTATCTGAGGCAGACCAATAGTATATAATAGGCCTCCTTTTGTTTGTTAGGGTTTTTTTTTTTTTTTTTTTTTTTTTTTTTTTTGTGGCAGTGTTTCACTGTAGCCCAAGCTGAGTGGTAACTCACTCAGTATCCTCAGGCTCCCCTCCCCTTCCCCACTAGGATTAATGGTGTACACCACCATGCCCAACCTTTGGCCTCCTTTTGAAGCAGAATATTGGTTCAGTTTGTTCTTCCTGTTGTGTTTTGGTGTTAGGGCTGATACCAACAGTTTTTGGATCTAAGACTGTTGTTATATGGAAGAAGAAGAAAGGGTGCAGAGAGGGGGGGCTGTGTGTGAGACAGAAGGAAATAGAACACAAAGGGGAGCATGCCTCAGAGAGAGAAAAAGAGAGAGAGAGAACGAGAATGGATATGGAGAGAACGAGAATGGATATGCTAGGGTATGCACCACTTTGTGCATCTGGCTATAAGTGGGTGGTGGGGAATTGACAGAGAGAGAGACAGAGAGAGAGGGAGAGGAAGACAGAGATGGGCGCACCAGCAGTGTCTCAGCTGCTGAGAACGAAATCTAGATGCGTGCGCCCCCTTGTGGCAAGTATGGCATTGTGCCCTTGTGTCACTTTGCATTTGGCTAAACGTGGGACCTGAAGATTGGAACTGCTAGAGATTGGAACCGCTGGAGATTGGAACCAGCGTTCTTAGGCTTAGGAGGCAGGCACCTTAACCCCTAAGCCATCTCTCTAACCCTGATCCTTCCTTTTAATCTTTTTTTTTTTTTTGGTTTTTCGAGGTAGGGTCTCACTCTGGCTCAGGCTGACCTGGAATTCACTATGTCGTCTCAGGGTGGCCTTGAACTCTCGGCGATCCTCCTACCTCTGCCTCCCGAGTGCTGGGATTAAAGGCGTGCGCCACCACGCCCGGCTTTTTCCTTTTAATCTTAAATGAAAGCATGGTTTATATTTGCATTTTATATCTCTTTTTACATGATGTTCCCTTTCTATATATTTTTGTTTACATTATTGTTGTCTGTTGTAGTCAACTCCACATTGCTGGGATGAACATCCAACAAAATACAGTTTAGGGGAGGAATTGGTTTATTTCAGGCTTACAAATCCAGGGGAAGTTCAATCAATAGGGAAGAAGCTGCTTTCTTCCATACATCCACGCAAAGAGAAAAAACTATAGCAAGCAAATACCAACAGGCAGCAATCAGGAACTACCAGAGCTCAGGCTGCTCTCTAAATACTTTGCAGCTTAAATCAGATCTGTCCCCAATGACATCCCCCCCCCCACAAAGCAGGAATCTGCCCACTAAGGGCTGAAGTTGCAAACAATTTTAATAAAATACCTAGGTCTATGGGGCCATACATTTATGCTATCATATTCAAACTACCACACTGTCATCATAAAATTTATAAATTATTTGTAAATGAGAACTCAGGAATCTGAGCTTGACAGACAGCATATATATTGTATCTTAACAGTTAATAGTACAGGCAAAATATATCAACAGTCCTGTGCTTTGTTGGTAAAAATTTGATAAATATTTAAGTAATAATATAAACATTTAGAAACCTCTGATTTGAATCTTTTAAAATATTTTATATATTTATTTAAGAGAGAGACTATGGGCTGGAGAGATGGCTTAGTAGTTAAGTGCTTGCCTGTGAAGCCTAAGGACCCTGGATTGAGGCTCGATTCCCCAGTACCCACGTAAGCCAGATGCACAAGGTGGCACATGTATCTGTAGTTCGTTTGCAGTGGCTGGAGGCCCTGGTGCTCCCATTATCGCTCTCTCTCTTTGTTGCTCTCAAATAAATAAATGAAAAATACAAAAAATAAAAAGAGAGAGAATATGAGAATGGGTGCACCAGGGACTCTAGACAATGCAAATGAACTCCAGATGCATGTGCCACCTGTGCATCTGGATTTATGAAGGTACTAGGGAATTGAGTGCTTGTCATTAGGCTTTGCAGGCAAGCACCTTAACCACTGAGTGATCTCTCTAGCCCTAAAATTTGAATGTTTTAATTGAATCCGTATGAAAATTTTAAAGCAGCACTTGGGCTGGAGAGATGGCTTAGAAGATAATAGACTTGTTGGCAAAGTCATAGGACCCAGGTTTGATTCACAAGTACCCATGTAAAGCCAGATGCACAAGGTGGCACACGTGTCTGGAGTTTGCAGCAGCTAGAGGCCCTGGTGCACCAATGCTCTCTGTCTTTCTGCCCCTCTCTCTGTCTCTCTTGCTATCAAATAAATAAGTTAAATGTTTTTAAAAATTAGGACTTTAGGCTGGAGGGATGGCTTAGCAGTTAAGGCGTTTGCCTGCAAAGCTAAAGGACCCAGGTTCGATTCCCCAAGACCCACATTAGCCAGATGCACAAGGGAGCACACACATCTGGAGTTTGTTTGCAGTGGCTAGAGGCCCTGGCATGCCCATTCTCTCTCTCTCCCCCTCTCTTTCTCTGTCTAATAAATAAAAGTAAAATAAGATATTTTTTTTAAAAAGCAGGACTTAAACATACACAGCCACACATAGTGGCACATATGCCTGGAGATTATTTGCATGCTTAAGAGACCCTGGGGCACCCATTCTCAGATTTTCTCTCTCCCTCTTTCTCTGTCACTCTCATTCTCTCTTGCAAATAAATAAATAAAATATTTAAAAATATTTGGGGGCTGGAGAGATGGCTTAGTGGTTAAGGCACCTGCCTCCTAAGCTTACGAATGCTGGTTCCAATCTCCAGGTCCCAAGTTTAGCCAGATGCAAAGTGACGCAAGGGCGCAATGCTGCACTTGACCATAAGGCGGTGCACACATCTGGATTTCATTCACAGTAGCTGAGAGGCTGCTGGTGTGCCCATCTGTCTTCCTCTCCCTCTCTCTGTGTCTCTCTCCAAAATATATATATATTTGGCATAGGCTAGGTATGGTGGTGCGTGCCTTACTCCCAGCACTTGGGAGGTTGAGATAGAAGGATCACCATGAATTTGAGGCTGTTCTGAGACTACAGAGTGAATTCCAGGTCAGCCTGGGCTAGAGTGAGACCCTACCTTGAAAAACTAAAAAATATATATTTAGCATACACACATCTGCCTATTATTGCAGTAAGCATAAACAAAGATTTTTCTTTTAAAGCCAAAATCATAGAGATGAATTATTTAAATATATTGTAAACATGTTTATAGCAATTTAGCATCATCTTAAAATGCAATCACATGTAAGACCCTATTGCTGAAGACTCCACATGCCTGGGCAGCAAGGTCACTGAGAAATCAAGCTGGAGCTGAGATGAAAACCTCCTCCCTGTAGACCAGCTGACAGAAAGCTGGAAAAAGCTACACTGCATGCAGCCCTGTGGGAAAGAAAAGTCATCAGTGGCGACAAACAACAGTGGACACTGAAAGCCTTAAGTTTGGCCAGCCAGGCCAAATGAGCCAACAGGTACAATAGTGGTATGTCTGTTATAAGTGACACCAACTGCTCCCTAATTTTTCTGGAGGCCCACTCCATGGGAGGGAATATATGCCTGGTACTGAAAACCTAGTCAAAAGCCTATGGGGGGAGGTCATGAGCCCTAGGGGTGTAATGCCTACTCGTCTGGCTAAATGCATATATTATGTTCACCAACCTGCTCTATAAGCACTTTTCCTAATGTTCATGCCCACATTAATGCTACACTCACTTTTGCTTAGATAAGCTTCACTTTTCAGATTGTGGGATGACTCAAAAGGTACCATAATGATGAGAAGTGACAGAGGAGTGTTCAGCACCTGAGACATCTCTATCAAAACTTTCAAGGCTCACAGTCCATTGTGGAAGAGGGGATAGAAAGAATGTAAGAGCAAGGGCCGGAGAGATGGCTTAGCAGTTAAGGCACTTGCTTGCAAAGCCAAAGGACCTTGGTTCAATTCCCCAGGATCCACATAAGCCAGATACACAAGGTGGTGCATGCATCTGGAGTTCATTTGCTGTGGCTGGAAGCCCTGGCATGCCCATTCTCTCTTTCTCTCTCTCTCTCTCTCTCCCTCTTTCTAACAAATAAATAAATAAATAAAAATTTAAAAAAAGAATGTAAGAACAAAAGGAAGGGTAGGACTGCTTGCAATGCAATCTTCCAGATACAAAATGACCTGGCTATCCATGACCTCCCAGTGCCTGCTACTACCTACACAAGACTCCCATAACAGGAGGAAAAGATGACGACATCAAAATAAGAAACTAATTGAGAGAGGGAGGGGATATGATGGCATGTGGATTTATGAAGGAGAAAGTAGGGGAGGGGAGGGAATTATCATGGTTTATTGTCTATAATTATGAAAGGTGTCAACAAAAAGTTTTAAAAAATACAACCATGTGTATGTACACATTTTACAATCAGAACACTTATTGTCCATAGATTTAGTTATAGGGATTTTTGGACACAAAGATAAAAACCCATTAACACATGGTAGCAGATGGCCAAGCTTAGATATACGACAGAGAGCGTGTAATACTATTAAAGGGAGAGAGACATAATTTCTATAAAAAATTAGTTATGTTATATTGAATGCTGTGGTGTGAAATCTATTCTATGAGTCCTAACTCTGGAGCTGCCCAGCCTCAGGAGGCTCTGTGGGCACATTTGGGGCAAGGAGGTCCAAGACCTTTGCCCGATGGGGGGTCTGAGGGGAAAGTCTGTGAGGGGATGAGGTAATCTCTAAGCTCTGGAAATAAATCATGAAGAGGGAAGTAAGGGTTATGAGTATCCTAGTGCCTTTGTTAAATCTCTCAGAACTGTGAATCTGTCACACAGAAAGGAACCTCAAATCAGAGATGAAACATCTTTGTATCTCCATTGGGCTCAAAGTAATGGGGTCCTGGACCCCATCCAGAGAGACTCACCCTACTGAATGCTGAGATTTACCCAAACACAGTGTCCAGGTCACCTGTTTCACCAGAAAATGGAACTAGAGTTGAGTGTAGGAAAAGCCACAGCAAAAGGCAGAAGTGAAAAAGGTGAATCCCTGGGCATCACTAGCTAGCTAGTCTAGTCTTCTTGACAAGATCTAGGCCAATTATAGACCTTGTTTCAAAAAAGTGGACAGGGGCTGGTGAGATGGCTTAGTGATTAATGGTGATTGTTTACAAAGCCTGATTTCCCAGGTTCAGTTTCTCAGTATCTCCATGAAGCCAGATGCACAAAGTATTACAGGTATCTGGAATTTGGTAGTGGCAGTAAGAGACATTGATATGCCCATTCTCATTCATTCTCTCCCTCCCTCTCTCCAAAATAAATAAATAAATAAATAAATAAATAAATAAATAAATAAATATTTTTAGAAAGGTGGACCATGGACTAGAGAGCTTGCTCAATGGTTAGAGGCACTTGCTTGCAAAGCTTGATAGCCTGGGTTTGATTTCCCAGTACTCATGCAAAGCCAGATGCACTAAGTGGTCCATGCATTTGTATTTGATTTTCAGTGGTACGAAGCCCTCATCCATATTCACTGTCTGCCTCTTTCTCTCTCAAATAATTAAATAAATAAAATATTTTAAAAATAAGCCAGGCGTGGTGGCGCATGCCTTTAATCCCAGCACTCAGGAGGCAGAGGTGGGAGGATCGCCATGAGTTTGAGGCTACCCTGAGACTACATAGTGAATTCTAGGTCAGCCTGAGCTAGAGTGAGACCCTACCTCGAAAAACAAAAAAAGCCGGGCACACATGTTTAATCCCAGCACTCGGGAGGCAGTGGTAGGAGGATCGCCGAGTGTTCGAGGCCACCCTGAGACTACATAGTTAATTCCAGGTCAGCCTGGACCAGAGTGAGACCCTACCTTGCAAACCCCCGCCCTGCCCCCCCCATAAAAAAGAAAAAAGAAAAACCATATATATATAAAATAATGGTAGACCATGTCAAGAAATGACACCTGGATTTGTCCTCTGATGTACACACATACACACATATAATCTGAACACCCAAACATGCACACACACAAATATACATACATGATTCTTTGCAAATCTGAATTAAATTTCAGAACAGACCTAAGCTTTTCAGAGAGCTGGAGTTGGTCTTGTTTCATTGTCCCCCTGTATTGTCCAGTGTTCACAGCTGGGACACACTATGATGGATTCTAGTAGGGTTATGGAAAAGGGAGTCAGGAGATATCTTTCTGTGGACCTTGTCACCTAAGACAGAGGTGAGTTTGCTCTAATAGGTTGGATCTCCTTTGGGCTTCAGAATTCTTCCTTCCCTCACCACATCTACTTGACATGAGTGATGTCCTGAACATGAATGATGATTGAGCAGGTTTAAGGCAGCCAATTATCAGAGTGTCATGCAGGAATACACTAACAATGTTTCCTGTGGACAATCTATCCCAGTACCAGGAAATAATTCATGAGAGATTGGGTTTTATGGAACTAGAGGGTGCTATCTATGAAGGGCCAAATGGGATGCAAGGCTGTTTCCTTAACTTTAAAACATACTGGGTTTGATCCCCAGCACCAGAAAAGTAAAGGTCTATTTCTTTTTGTACTTTTTTATTCTCTCCAGAAGACTCAAGAGGATAATGGGAAAGGGATATTATCAAGTTCATGTGCTAAAATTTTCAACACAAAAGTTAAAAGAGTATGGGGTCAGAAGAGGAAGAGAGAGTTAGATAATGGAATTAAAACAAAGATAAACAAGACAGGAAGAAAGAAAGAATAAAAACGTGACAAAATCTAAATTTCAAATAATTCACCAGGACAGCCCTATTGCATGAATATCACACACTTATGCAAGCATCTATTCTTTTTTAAAAATATGTTTTATTTATTTATTTGAGAGAGAGAAAGAGGCAGAGAGAGAGAGAGAGAGAGAGAGAGAGAGAGAGAGAGAGAGATGGGTGTGCCATGGCCTCTGGCCACTGTAAACGAACTCCATGCATTACCCTTGTGCATCTGCCTTACGTTGGTCCTGGAGAATTGAACTGGGATCTTTTGGCTTTGCAGGCAAATGCCTTAACCGTTAAGCTATCTCTCCAGCCCTATTCTTTTTATTTTTTTATTTTTATTTTTATTTTTATTTTTTTTGGTTTTTTGAGGTAAGGTTTCACTGTGGTCCAGGCTGACCTGGAATTAACTATGTAGTCTCAGGGTGGCCTCGAACTCACGGCACTCCTCCTACCTCTGCCTCCCAAGTGCTGGGATTAAAGGCGTGCGCCACCATGCCTGGCCCCTATTCATTTTTTATTAGAGAGAGAGAGAATTGGTGCACCAGTGCCTTAGCCACTGTAAACAAATTCCAGATGTGTATATCACCTTATGCACTTGTGCAATCTGTGCACAAGCGTCACTTTTTTCATCTGGCTTATGTTGGTTCTTGGAAGTGAAACCTGAGTCCTTAGGCTTCCCAGGCAAGTGCCTTAACTGCTAAGCCATCTCTCCAGCCCCAAGTATCTATTCTTTTTAAAAATTTTCATTAATTTATTTTATCGACAATTTCCATAATTATAGACAATAACCCATGGTATTTCCCTCCCTCCCCCACTTGCCCCTTTGAAACTCCACTCCCCATCATATCCCCTTCCCCTCAGTCTTTCTTTTGATGTCATGATCTTTTCCTCCTGTTAGATGGTCTTGTCTAGGTAGTGTCAGGCACTGTGAGGTCATGGATATACAGGCCATTTTGTGTCTGGAGAAGCATGTTATAAGGAGTCCTACCCTTCCTTTGGCTCTTACATTCTTTCCACCACCTCTTCTGCAATGGACCCTGAGCCTTGGAAGATGTGATAGAGATATTTCAGTGCTGAGCACTCCTCTGTCACTTCTCAGTCATCTGAGTCATCCCAAGGTCAACACAATCTAAAAAGACAAGCTTCCCTAATCAAAAGTGAAAGTAGCATTAATATATGGGTATGAACATTAAAAGAAGTGCTTATTGTGCAGTTTGGTGAGCACAGTATATACATTTAGCCAGACACCAGCAGACGTTACACCCCTAGGGCTCATGACAACACTTGTAGGTTTTCAGTATCAGGGATGTATTCCTTCCCATGGAGTAGGCCTCCAGTTCAAGTAGAGAGTGGTTGGTTTCCCCCATAACAGACATGCCACTATTGCACACATTGGCTCATTTGGCCTGCCTGGCCAAATTTAAGGTTTGCCATGTCCACTGTTGAGTATCCCCACTGGTGATTTCTCTCTACCCCATTGAACTGCATACAGTGCATCTTTTCCAGCTGTCTGTCAGCTGGTTTACATGGAGGAGGTTTTCAGCTCAGTTCCAACAGGATTTCTCAGTGACCTTGCAGCTCAAGTATGTGGAGTCTTCAGCAATAGGGTCTTACCATCTATTCCTGGTGGGAAACCAAGAACCTCGGCAATGGCCTGTTATGTTTTGAGGGTATCAATGACCTCCCTGGACAACAACTCACTGGAAGGCATCCCATCCCTGGCACTGAAAATTGAGATGTCACACCAGATACTAATGAAATCAGGAAAATAACCAGTACACATTGCAAGAATCTGAATTCTACAAAATTGGAATACCTGCAAGAGACTGATAAATTCCTTGATTCATATTACCTAGAACAGATAAACCTGATCAAATCTATTGTTTCTTTTTTGAGACTTCTTTATTTATTAGACAGAGAAAGACACAGACACAGACACACACACACACATACAGAGAGAGAGAGAGAGAGGGAGGGAGGGAGGGAGGGAGGGAGGGAGAGAATAGGTGTACTAGGGCCTCAAGCTGGCTTACGTGGGACCTGGGGAATCAAACTTGGGTTCTTTGGCTTAGCAGGCAAGCACCTTATCTGCTAAGCCATTTCTCCAGCCCACCTATTACTTCTTCTTCTTCTTCTTTTTTTTTGGTTTTTTGAAGTAGGGTCTCACTCTGGCTCAGGCTGACCTGGAATTCACTATGTAGTCTCAGGGTGGCCTCAAACTCTAGGCGATCCTCTTACCTGTGCCTCCCGAGTGCTGGGATTAAAGGCGTGCGCCACCACGCCCGGCTCACCTATTACTTCTAATGGGATTGAAAAAGTAACAAAACTTCTAACAAAAAAATGGCATAGGCCCAGACAGATTAACTTTTAAATTGAACCAAACAATCATTAAAAGGGTAAAACCAGGCATGCTCTTGTTTAAAAATATTTTTATTTATTTGCAAGGAGAGGAAGAGAATAGGCACACCAATGCCTCGTTGCACTGAAAGCCAAGTCCAGATGCATACACTGGTTTGTGTATTTGGCTTTACACGGGCACTGGGGAAACAAACCCAGGCTGTCAGGCTTTTTTAGCAAGCACCTTCCTTCCCCCCTGTGACTGAATTTTGACATGGCAAGGGAAGATTTCCCTCATTCATTACAAATATATGGTTTCTTCCTTGTATCAGATCTCTAATGCACATTGAAATCTGATTTGGAACAGAAACTTTTGTTAGATTGATCATATTCACATGCCTTCTTATCCAAATGAATTTTCTGATGCACAGTGAGATGTGACTTATAAATGAACATTTTCCCACACTCAATACATTTATAAGGCTTCTCACAAGTATTAGTTCTCTGATGAATTTTGTAATGCACATTTAGACTTGACTTCTGGCTGAATGTTTTCCCACACTGGTTACATTCATAAGGTTTCTCACCTGTATGAGTTCTCTGATGCAAAATGAGATATGTTTTGATAAGGAAAGTTTTTCCACATTCATTACATTCATATTCCTTCACACCTGCATGAGTTTTTTGATGAACCGTGAGTTGTGACTTCTCTCTGAATGCTTTCCCACATTCGTTACATATATATGGTTTCTCACCAGTATGAATTCTCTGATGTGCAGTCAGAATTGACTTTGTGGAGAAACTTTTCCCACATTCATTACATTTAAAGGGCTGCTCACGTGTATGAGTTCTCTGATGGACAGTGAGTAGGAATTTCCGGGTGAAATTTTTCCCACATTCTTTACATTCATAAGGTTCCTCACCTGTATGAGTTTTCTGGTGCATAGTGAGAAGGAACTTCTGGAGGAAAGGTTTCCCACATTCGTTACATTCATATGGTTTCTCACCTGTATGAATTTTCTGATGCAGAGTGAGGTGTGACTTCTGGCAGAAAGTTTTCCCACATTCATCACATCCATAAGTCTTCTTACAAACATGAATTCTCTGATGGCCTGTGAGGTGTGACTTACGGGAGAAAGTTTTTCCACATTCACTACATTTATATGGCTTCTCACCTGTATGAATTTTCAGATGCATACTGAGATGCGACTTCTCACCGAAAGCTTTTCCACATTCATCACATTTGTAAGGTTTCAAACCAGTATGAGTTCTTCTATGCCGAGGAAGGCTGGATTTAGAGGAAAAAGTTTTTCCACATTCCTCACATTTATAGAGTCTCTCACCTGTATGAGTTGTCTGATGGCCAATGAGGTCTTGATTATAGGATGAAGCATACCTGCTATCTGTACATACATATAGCTTCTCATCTTTATGAGGGATCAGATGCAGAGTAAATTGTGGCATGCTGATTAAAACCATAGTGCATTCTTTATATATGTGTGCCATTTCAATTGGGTAAATTCTCAGATTTTTTGTGAGAGGTGATTTCCTATTGAATGTTTCCAGACTTTGTTTACATTCATAATGATTTGTCTCATGGATTTGCTTTTGAATATTCTGTTGCTCTGTGAAAAAAAATTAAAATCATTACATTTCTTATTTATAAAAATGGCTTTGTCTAAGATGTGGCAGCTATTATATGGTCAGGTATTATTACTTAGAAAAACATCTGCCAAGAAGGTTGGTGCACATCTTTAATTCTAGCACTTGGGTGGCAGTGGTAAGAGGATTACTGTGAGATCAAGGCCAGCCAGCGACTACAGAGTGGGTTGCAGGTTAGTCTGGGTTACAGTAAAATCCTACCCCGAAAAACAAAACAAAACACCACAATAATTACATACATTAATACTACTTTTACACAAGACCACTACTTGTGTATGTACTAAAATCATTATTGCTACAGAAGAAACCACCATAAAGTGCTTGAGAGGAGATATATTTTATAAAATTAAATGTTAATTAAACAAGAGTTATTCTATATTGAATGAATGAACTGAAAGACCCTTGAATATTAAATGTCTGAGTGACAATTTTCACTTTCTGTAGATAACACCCAAGGGCAAATATGTGTAATATCACACTATGAACTTTGAATATTCTTTTTTTTTTTTTTTTTTTGGTTTTTCAGGTAGGGTCTCACTCTGGCCCAGGCTGACCTGGAATTCACAATGTAGTCTCAGGGTAGCCTTGAACTCACAGCGATCCTCCTACCTCTGCCTCCCGAGTGCTGAGATTAAAGGCGTGCACCACCATGCCCGGCTAACTTTGAATATTCTTATGGAGACAAATGCGATCTGTGTGTGAATAGGACTTTCTGAAATGCATAACAATTACTGTGCTGCATCACAGCAGGTTCACTATGCAGATATAAGTTCAACAACAATTATTTACTAGTTAATTACTAGTAATTAATTAATTACTGGTGTATAAGTACACATTCCTTATGTTCCAATTTGAAATATGATTTGAGGAGACAATAAGTGTTTTGTTTACATGAATGATTTCTTCACTTGATATATGGCTGTTGGTAATCCCCACTTCCCACAAATGTACCTCTTGATTTTCCTCCATGATGCCAACTAGAACCCTAACTATATAAACATATGATATGATATTAAATTACAATTGTAAATGAATCTCAGGTCAGTCTGGTCTAGGGCAAGACTCTATCTTGAAAAATAAACAAAAACTGTGTGTGTGTGTTTTAAAAAAACCCAACAATAAAAAGAAAGGACTGGGAAGATGACACAGTGTGTAAATGTGCTTGCTTTAAAACCCTGATGGCTTGGATTTGATTCCACAGTGCCCATCCATTTACAGCCACAATATAGTGTATGTGTCTGGAGTTTGTTTGCAATGGCAGAAGGCCCTAGTGCATCTCTCTGTGCTTTTTTCTGTTGATCTCTCTCAAATTATATATATGTATGTACACACACACACACACACACACACATACACACACACACATTAAAAAAACAACAAATTAGGCTGGAGAGATGGCTTAGTGGTTAAGGGTCTTGTCTGCAAAGCCTAAGGACCCATGTTTGAGTCTTCAGATCCCACATAAGCCAGAGGAACAAAGGTGAGGCATGCACAAGTTCACACATGCTCACTAGGTGGTGCAAGTATCTGGATTGTGACTGCAGTGGCGGAGGCCGTGGCATGCCAATTCTCTCTCTCCCTTTCTAAAATTAAAAACAAATAAACAAACAAAAAACCATGAATATAATGCCATGCTTTACCAATAAGGTTATTTGTTTTGTTTGTTTGAGGAGGGTCTCACTGTAGCCCCAACAGACCTGAAACTTGCTGTATAGTCCCAGACTGGTCTTGAACTCATAATGATCCTCCTACCTCTCCTCCCAGTAGGTGAAATAAAAGCATGTACACCAACCCCAGGTACACAAATGAACTAATATAATAATGATATATAAGTGTACATGATTTATTCCTTTATAAATATAATAGATATTGTACTGATTGTTCACATCAACTTAATGCTTCTCATCTGCTGAAATATTTACTCATGATGAAACAATTATTCAAAGAATTATCACTTTTTCTTTTTTTTTTTTTTTTCCAGGTAGCATATTGCTCTAGCCCAGACTGACCTGGAATTCACTATGTAGTCTCAGGGTGGCCTTAAACTCAAGGCCATCCTCTTACTTCTGCCTCCTGAGTGCTGGGATTAAACATATACACCACCATGCCTGGCCTTCATCACTTACTTATTGTTTCATGGATTACTTCTCTTGTAGTTGTGCCCAAATAGAAGAAGAAATTTAAGAGAGTGTATCCTGGAATTTAATCCACAGGAGTAGGATTCTTTTTTAAAAAATATTTTATTTTTATTTATTTATTTGAGAGAGACACAGAAATAGGCAGGTAGAGAGAGAAAGAGAGAGAGAAAGAGAGAGAATGGGCACATCAGGGCCTCCAGCCACTGCAAATGAACTCCAGATGTGTGCACCCCTTTGTGTATCTGGCTTATGTGGGTCCTGAGGAGTCAAACCTGGGTCCTTTGGCTTTGCAGGCAAGTGCCTTAACCACTAATCCATCTCTCCAGCCCAGGAGTAGGATTCTTGGTAGCAGCACCAACAACATCCACAGATTGGAAATAAACAAGAAATGGGTATGGGCTTTAAAAGCTCAAGGTCAAGCCACCTTTGGTGCACTTCTTTCAGCAAGTTTCTACAACCTTCCCTAATAGGACCACAAACTGAGGGGCCAACTATTCTAAAAATTGAGAGTATGCAAAATATTCCAATTTGAAATCACAACACTGCCTTTTCCCCTCAGTTTCCATTACTCTAGTATATACACAGTACATATAATACACCTTCATACATATTTCAAACAACAAAAAGGATGACTTTTTGGAATGCCACCTTAACTAATGTGAACATAATCAAACAATATCTCTACTGAGCAGTAACATGCTTTAGGGAAAGGATTCCTATACATGTACTTAAATTTGTTTCTTTATCCTGAGACAAAGGTTGACATAATATCTTCTAGTGAAAACTGCCTCAATGAATGTGGGCCTGCAAGAAAATCTACTGTATTCTTACTTCCATCATATACATTGCATATACATTGTTAGGTTAGGATACGTACATCATAACCCAGTCAGATTTTTTTTTTCTTGAAAAGAATTCATGAAGTGGTTTCCATAATGGCTGTACAATTGTCTATCATCAATAACTGTACATAATTATATGTAAGGGTTCCTTTGCCTTTACATATTCACATTGTGTCTGATTTTACTAACTGTAGACATTCTACCTTGGATGATACTGGATCTGAATATAATTTCCATCACCTAATGCTAGCACAGGCTCACTGGTAACTCACTCTAAAGCCCAAACTAGCCTCAAAGTCATGGCAAACCTCCAACATCCTCTCAATTGTTTGTTTGTTTGTTTGTTTGTTTTTTGGTTTTTCGAGGTAGGGTCTCACTCTGGTCCAGGCTGACCTGGAATTAACTATGTAGTCTCAGGGAGGCCTCGAATTCTCGGCGATCCTCCTACCTCTGCCTCCCAAGTGCTGGGATTAAAGGCATGCACCACCACGCCCGGCCCAATTGTTTGTTTTTAAAACAGGATTTTACTCTAGCCAAGCAGACTGGTTAACTCACTCTGTATCCCAAGGCTGGCTTTCAACTCATAGCAATTCTCCCTCTGCATTCTCATAAATGCTGAGATCAAAGGCATGTGCCACAAGACATCCTGTGTGGAAAACTTACTCATGTTTCAGTGACTATTTTATTTTCCTCTGCTATACTTCATTTCTCCATGTTTTGACTAGAATTTTTTATGTACTGTTGTTTGGTTTGCTGTACCAAGATTTATATAATATTTTAATACAATGAATCAGGCCATCATTTTTTTTTTAGTTCTCCATTATTACCCAATTACACAGTAGTGACACATATGTTATGTTTCTACTGGTGTGTGTGTGAATCTGGCCATGCATGTTACACATGAGTTTTCAACTTGATGACTTCTCTTCCCAAGAATGCATTCACTTACCAGGAAGGCTCTGGATTGGGGTTTGGGCCACACTCCATGATGCAATTCCATGCTCCAACTTGAAGATTAACTCTGGTTTGGTCATGCAATGTCCTGTAAATGGGAAATAATGGGATGACATGTCAGCAAATAATTCGTTGTAAAAGCACTACAAAGTCAATAGGTAAGACTGTATCCACAGTCAAAAAGTAAACAGGAAGTGGGACTGGACTTTTAAATATTAAGATAAAAAATAATAACTTGGAATAAACCTAACAAAGGAAGTGAAGGATCTGTATAATGAAAACTTAAAAAACACTGAAGAGAGAAGTTGAAGACAACACTAGGAAATGGAAAGATATCCCACATTCATGGGTTAGAAAAAACAAGACTGTGAAAACATGTATGAACAAAAGCAATCTACGGATTTAATGTAATCCACATTAAAATTATAATAGTATTCTTCATTGTAACAGGAAAAAAAAAAGTCCTAAAATTTGGGAGCATAAAAACTCTCACATAGCAAAAGCAATCCTGAAGGGTAAAAATAAGGCTGGTGATTTCAATATCTGCTTTTAAGATCATTACAGAGCTATAGTAACAAAAACAGCATGGTGCTGGCAAAAAAAGACGGACATGTAGCCTACACAATTGGAGAAAATCTTGGCCAGCTATACTTCTGACAGAAGATTAATATCTAAGGTATACAAAGACCTCAAAAAAAAAAAAAAAAAGAACTAAAAACTAAAAACTAGGAGCTGTGTTATAGTGACAGACATCATCCACAGAGGAATAAGTGACATAGAGCAAAGAGAAGGAACCAGGTGTGAGCCCCCAAGGGAGCATGCTCTAGTTTAGGAGCAATATGTGCTCTAGCTTAGGAGCAAGATGTGACAACATATGTGACAGGTTCTCAAGGAAACTCACTGTAGAGTGCACTAGGCTTTTGACTTGGTGAAGATGGCTAGCATGCACCCTCTGCCTGACATACACCAGTTCCAGTCTCCATAGGAAGGCAGGACAGGTGTTACCCATACTGTTCATAAAGGAGTGGTGAGCCACTCTATTCCTTTATGGTACTGGGAACCTCCTAGCAGGCAGGCTCCCAAATGCCTGTCATGGAAAAGCCATTTAAACAAGCTGTTAAAGGGGCTGGATGGATGCCTCAGTGGTAAAATATATCAGCTTGCAAAGCCTATAGGCACCAGTTCAACTCCCCAACACCTATATAAAGCCAGATTCAAAGTGGCATATGATTCTGTGATTCCAAGAGTAGTGAGAGGTAGAGTCAAGAGAATCCAAAGCTTGCTGGCTAGGTAGTCTAACCTTTGCAGCTTTACAGTTCTTTCCACAGTAAGTGACATTGTCTCAAAGAAGGTGAAACATGTATCTTCACCCTGAAGTTGTACTCTGCCATCCAGATATACTCTATGTCCATAAACATACAAATATAAATAAATTTTTAAAGAGTTAAAAAGAAAGCTGGAGAGATGGCTCAGCAGTTAAGACACTTGCCTTCAAAGCCTAACAACCTGGATTCAATTCCCTAAGTAAAGCCAGGTGAACAAAGTAGCACATGCACTGGAGTTCCTTTGCAATGGCTGGAAGGCCTGGCATGCCCATTCTCTTTCTTTCATTCTCTACTTGAAAATAAATAAATAAAAATATTTTTTAAAAAAGTAAAAAATATGCCGGGTGTGGTGGCTCACACCTTTAATCCCAGCACTTGGGGAGGCAGTGAGTTCAAGGCCTCCCTGAGACTAGAATGAATTTCAGGTCAGCCTGGGCTAGAGCAAGACCTTACCTTGAAAAACAAAACAAAACAAAACAAAACAAAAAAAGTTAAAATAGTAATGAATCATACTTAACACCTAAAAGTATGTAATCGTCTTTAAGTGTGACATTGCTACTTTTCCAGATGCAACCCAGAAGTTTACTTTAAACAAGAAAACCAGTATTTTTTAAACAAAGTATATATTTCATCCACAGTAAAGCATAAGAACTTTTCCTGCAACTTGTCTCCTAGGGATTTTTTTTGCGGGGGGTGGGGCTTGAGGTATGATGTCATTCAAGCCCAGGTTAACATGGAACTCCCTCTCCAGCTCCAGGCTGGCCTCAAACTCATGGCAATCCTCCTACCTCAGCTTCCCAAGTGGTGGGATTAAAGGTATACAATATCATACCCCACTCCATCCTAGGGCTTTGCACTGTCAGCTATAGTACTATCCAGTGTACTTCAAAAATTACCCTACAGTCTCATTTAAGTTCCTTAGCAACTCTTTACGATACAACATGACAAGCCACCAAATCATATATATGGCTACTGGTTAGACAACTGAAGGTAACTTTTTTGAGAAGACAATACCCACACTACTGGCTAGATATATACTTTTACCAGGCCTCTTCCTTTCTATTAACCACCTGCTTAAATCTGTGTTAAATTTCTTAATACGTTCTATCTCTGCTTCATAGCAGACTCATTCTGAATTTTTAAAAATTTATGCTTAATTTAGTTAAAGCACACTCCCACTGCACCATAGCGTGGCCTGGAACTCACTTTGTAGCACAAGCTGGTCTCAAACTCATAGTAATTCTCCTACCTCAAGCCTCTGGGTGGTGGGATTAATGGCATCCATGACTATGCTGGGATGTCTTTATTTAATATTTCTAAAATATATACAATGAATATAAAGCTGGTGGTAACTAAAAAATCCATTCCTGATTTTAAGGTTTATTACAGAGCCACAGTAAGAAAAACAGCATGGTACAAGCACAAAAACAGCAATGTAGATCAATGGAACAGAATAGAAGCCTCAGTTATAAATCCAGACAGCTATAGCTATCAGATATTTGACAAAAAATATTCACTGAAGCAAAACCAGACTCCTTAACAAATGGTTCTTGGGAACCTGGATACTTATATGTAAAAGGATGAAAGTAAGGTTATCCTTGTCCATGCAACAAGACTCACGTCCAATTGGATCAAAGACCTGAATATCAGACCTGAAACTGAAACTGCAAGTGAAACAAGTTAGAAGAAAGGCTTCAACATATAGACATGGGCAAAAACCTTCTAAATAGAATCCCAGTTGCTCAGAAAGTAAAACAACTAATCAACCATTGGAATCGCATGACATTGTAAAGCTTTTGGACAGCAAAGGACACTGTGAATGGAGAACAGAGGCAGCCTACAGAATGGAAGAAAATCTTTGACAAAGGATTAATATCTAGGTGTGATGGTTTGATTCAGGTGTCCCCCATGAACTTAGGTGTTCTGAATGCTAGGTCCACAGCTGATGGCAATTTGGGAATTAAAGCCTCTTAGAGGCAGTGTATTGTTGGGGTTGGGGCTTATGGGTGTTATAGCCAGCTTCCTTCTACAAGTATCTGGCACACTGTTCTGCTGTTGTTGTCCATTTGATGTTGACCAGGAGGTGATGCCCACCCTTTGCTCATGCTATCATTTTTTCTGCCATCATGGAGCTTCCCCTCAAGCCTGTAAGCCAAAACAAACCTTTTCCCCCCACAAGCTGCTCCTGGTCAGGTGCTTTTGGCCAGCAACGCGAACCTGACTGCAACACTAGGGTACATCAAGATTTCAAAAAATTAAATAAGGGCTGGAGAGATGGCTCAGAGGTCAAGGTACTTGCCTGTAAAGCCTAATGACCCAAGTTTGATTCCCAAGTTCCCATGTAAAGCCAGATGCACAAAGTGGCGCATGCGTCTGGAGTTCATTTTCAGTGGCTAGAGGGCCTGTGCACCCATTCTCTCTCTCTCTCTCTCTCTCTCTCTGGCATGGTGGTACAGGTCTTTAATCCCAGCATGTGGGAGGCAGATGCAGGAAGACTGCTGTGAGTTGAAGGCCAGCCAGAGACTACATAATGAATTCCAATTCAGCTTGGGCTAGAGTGAGACTCTATCTCAAAAACAAAACAAAACAACAACAACAACAAAAACCCAACCTCAAAACAGTGTTAGAATTAAAAGATAAACTCTGGAGCTGGATGTGGCAGGGCACACTTTTAACCCCAGCACTGGGGAAGCAGAGGTAGGAGGATGGGATGCCTCAGCTGTGGCAGAACCAAGGATGTTGGGTCTCTGGAGTGCTATGTAAGAAAGCAGAATCACTGTCTATGGGTGGAAACTTGACATTACATTTAGAAAGTGATTCACAGGAGGTGTCTTCATCATCTTGACCCAGTCCTTTTGGTGTGGTGGAGTGGTGCATGGTGAACCTCTATATCATCTTTAGCCTAAAGCTTAAACTGCACTGCTTTTTCGTCTGCTTTATCTGTGCACTAGATAGGCACAGAGTATTGTGTTTCAGCTGCAGTGTCTGGTATATTAAGCTTGCTTAAGTGTTCTTTTTGTGCTTTTGCTAGCATGCATATCCTATGAAATTCTTTTAGATCCCAGAAAGTCTGCTGTATAACATCTCTTTCATGGGATAAAGGAATGCCAAGACTCCTTGGTGAGGTTTCTTTTCTAGAAGAAGAAATCTCTTGTCTTCTTACTTTGAGTGTTTATCTCTTGATGTTCCTGGTTTCACTGAATCATGGTGGATCAAGAGTCAAATTCTTCCAGTTACATGGGGGCAGAGGGTCTGACTCACCCAAAGACACCAGGCTGTTGTAGTTTTCCAGCATCACATCCCTGTAGAGGGTCCTTTGAGCAGCATCCAGAAGCTGCCATTCTTGTTTGGTGAAATCCACTGCTACATCTTCAAATGATACCAACTCCTACAAAAAGATATTACTCTTCAAGCTCAGACCCAAAGTGGGGGAACAGAAAATAGGAGTGCAACGTGGCTGGAATCTGGAAGGGAGCCAGTTCCCAGATGGTTAGCTCATTTAGTGCTGGAAAGTGCTACATGAGCTACTGGGGAAAAGTGGCCAACAACGATGTGAACAAGCGGGAGTCTAAGCTACTCAAAAGCAACCATCCTGACAAGATGTATGCACCTGCGCAATGGTGGCACACAGCCTTGGTGGGTAACCAATGCCTTGCTGATTGGCTCAGATATCTTCTCAGTGGAAAGGAACCCATGGCTGGAACTGGAAACCAGGTCAGAATCCAATGGAGACCAAGATTATGGTCTCCAATGACAAGCTTCCACTAGTCTTTGGCCGAAAGGGGCTACATCTATCAAAACCTCTATAAATTAACAATGCTTATTCCATTTAACTATGCTTACTTCATTCTCCATTGAAGAATCTGTGTCTCTTTTAGAAGTAGTGAGACACAAGGAGATAAACCACCCCTTACACTTCAGGCAAGACCCAGGTGAAACCACACAGGATTTGGTGAGATGAACAAGAGTGCTGCTTCCATGGCAAGCTTGACAATTGGCACCAGGGTGATGGGAGACAGACGCTGAGGATACTCAACACATACCAAAGCAGAAATTCAGAAGCTCCTGAGAGCTTAACAGTGAAGTACACTTAAAACACAGCCACTATAGCCCTGGGAATTTTGTGGAAGAGGGGACAGAAAGATTATAAGAGCCACAGGTTGGGAGGGCATACCCAGAGGCATTCCTTACCCACTCCCCAGTGACTGTCTTCTGTTCTACAATACATATTCCACAACCCCATGGGGAATATTAGCAACCCCAGCAAAGGTGGGCCTTCAGTGGATTGGGGGCAGGGAGGAGGGAAATGATGGTACTAACAATGATGTGTACACACAAAACATTTTCTTAAAAAAATTGTAACTAAAAAAAAAAAAAAAAGAAAATAGTTCATCATTCTATGTGTATGTGTACCACAGCAGGGTCTTATGTGTTTATAGAGTATAGGAATTTTTCTACTTTAATAAACTATAGTGATGTAATAACAGATGAAAGATTTTTAAAAAGATTTATTTGCTTATTAGAGACAGAGAAAGAGAGAGAGAGAAAATGTGTATGCCAGGGCCTGTAGTCACTGCAAACAAACTCCAGACGCATGTGCCACCATGTGCATCTGGCTTATGTGGGTACTGGGGAATTGAGCCTGGAACTGGGGTCCTTAGGCTTCACAGGCAAGTGCTTAACTGCTAAGCAATCTCTCCAGCCCTAGATGAAAGATTTTTAATATTCAACTTAAGAGATTGCTAATCTATATTGTTTAATAAGTAAATTCATCTATTCATATGCAAAGTTGTCCCTTTCTATATTAAATAGCAAACTCATATACATAACAGATAATTATTTAAAATAAACTTTTTAATAGTAAATGTCTTATATATATAGTCATTTTATATGCTTATGTTCCAAGGTTCCCATAAAAAGTTCTCAAGCTGAGCTGGGCGTGGTGGTGCACGCTTTTAATCCCAGCACTTGGGAGGCAGAGGTAGGAGAATTGCTGAGAGTTCGAGGCCACCCTGAGACTACATAGTTAATTCCAGGTCAGCTTGGACCAGAGTGAGACCCTACCTCAAAAAAAAAAAAAAAAAAAAGTTCTCAAGCAAAAAGGAGTTGTGCAGGATATAAGCTTAAGAAACCCTGGAAAAGGAGATTTCTGACTCTCCCATATATATAGATAGAAAGCTTAATAAACATTTACACATGTCTGAAATTCTTCACAATGGCTGGGAAGATAGCTCAGCAGTTCAAGATGCTTGTTTGCAAGGCCTGCTGGCCTGGATTCAACTCTCCAATACCCATGTAAAGCCAGATGTACAAAGTAGCACATATATTTGGACTTCATTTGCAGTGGCAAAAGGCCCTGGTATGCTTACTAACTCACTCTGTCTTTGCAAATTAAAAAAAAAAAAAATCAATTCCTTCAAAAAAGCATAAATGAATTGACAAGCACCTGTATACTGAATAACTCAGAAAACAAAGACACAAATAAGTTGAGAATGCTCTAGTACACTCAGGCATGAACTCAATTTTAGGCAATGTGTTATATTATTGAAAAATGATTCTAAATCTCTAATACCATGCTGAATGAAGACAGGGAACATACATGTAGCAGCATACCTCTATCATTTCACACGACTGGATCCATGCATCTATTTAGAGCAAAAAACAAAATCATGGTGGTATATGCTCATACAAATATGCACATGGGCTGCATGAGCAGGGTCCCTTTGCCATGTGGTTGTTCATTTGCAGTGGCAAGAGAGCCTGTCTCAAAGAAGGTGGAGCACAGTTACCATGAAGTTTTCTCTGACCTACATATGTATACTGTGGCACATGCATATGCAAACACACATACAGAAAGAAATAACTATAAAGCAAAAACAGATATTTTAGAAACCATTATTTCAGTTATTTAAAAAAATGCAACACAGAACTACTATATGATTCAACAATCACTATTGCTGGTAAGTATCTAACGGAACAGAAACTTGAAGGCCCAAAAAAATGGTGCACTACCGTATTTGTTAACATTACTTAGTCACAAGCTAGATATGGAAGCAACTGTAGTGACACTTAGATGTGGTTACATAAGGGCATTACTCCCAATTGCAAGGCATCTAGTGGTTCCAATGAGAGGCTACACCCCCCATGATGCTGCTGTTGCGGTAATGACCCACAGGATGATGAGTTAATATACACTCCAAGAAACCAGAGACAGACTGCTGTGGACATCCAGTGCTGGGCAGTCCTTAAACCAAGGCCAGTAAGATAGAGATGGAGATGAGAAGACAATACCCCGTAAAGTTTGGGAAGGAGAAGCTCAACAAAGGCATTCATTCCAATAAGGCATCTGAGCCCAAGGAAGACAGGAGCAGCATAAAGATTGTTCACATGGGGTCAAGTCAGTCTTCACAGCTTTCCTCTCATGGGCTAGGTTCACTGATAGAACTTCCATGTTCTTCGAAAAGTACTTTGTACTTGGAGTGGTGGCATGTACCGTTCATCCCAACACACAGGAGGAAGAAGTAGGAGGATTGCTGTGAGTTCAAGGCAGTTAGAAAGGACTACAGAGTGAGATTCAGGTTCATCTGGCCTAGGGTGAGTGAGACACTACCCTGGAACAAACAAACAAACAAACAAACAAACAAACAAACAAACAAAGAGGCAAGCAAACAAACTCCTTTGCTTCACTACTTAGAAAAAGTGGCAAAAGCCTGCCTGTTTGAAATACTCTATGAGAACAAATAGTTCATTATAAATCAATTTTTGCAGGGATTTGGATTTGTGGGACTATGGTGCTAGATCTAGGCAGAGCTGGAGCAGCTGTTCAGGGTTCTGGATTTGAGACCCTGTTTCCCATATACTTAGAAAACTCAGGGAGAAAATAGTAACCCATTGCAAGGAGAGGAAGCATAGAAAGACAGGGAGAATCAAGTAAGGGCTCATCAAAAGGGAAGTTCTCACATTAGAATCTGGCTGGGTGTCACAAACAGAACTGTTAAAATTGTCAGCAGAAATAATGCTTGTTTTCCTAACAATATATGAAATAAGAAGCTTTAAAAAGAGTGTATGCTCACTTAGAGCTAGAATGTCTATGACCTTGAGTTTAACCATACCAAAAGTCCTCTCTAAATGCTAAATAGAAAAAATATGCTCATAAACCCATCTTGAACTTTTTCAGATAAAAGTGTAAGCTAAACCAGAAAAAGGGCACACTTATGTTTAATAGTTTACCAAGTTTCTTTATTGCCAGAAACTCTGTAATTACAGAGGTATGAAATGTTGAACATTCAAGACAGAATTCCATTATCAGGTAAAACCTTGGAGTGAATCATGTCATCATAAAACAGCTGAAAAGTATAATACTCTTTTCCAGGTTTGGCTGAAATTTACCATGTAAATTCCAACATATGCAAACACCAACATATTTAATAAATATCTTGGTATATAAATGTTCTGTGATTACAAAAGTTCAGATTACCACATCCACATAGGAACACATTTTGAGGCAACCTGAGTCCATGTCCTCAGGTCATGCCCACTCACATCTGGCTTAAAACACATATCTCTTATTTCCTTTGAAGCAAGAGCTGGGTTTTCACCAAGAAATAAAAGTAAACAAACTCATACATTTTACAACTTAACAGTGTGTAAAATGTGCTATATCATAAAACTTTGATGTAAATTACAGCCTTTGAACAATGTAAGTAAGGAAACCACAGAACCTACAAATAGCAATTGTGTAAAAAACTGAGGACATTTCTCTCTAAAAGTTTGGGCTTAAATCTGAAGCCTGTACTATTTTCTCTGTAATAAATTTGCTAACTTTTCATTTTTTTCTGCCTCTTCCTGAAGTCTTTTTGTTAAAGATCTGGTTTTTTCTTTGTCACTTACTTAAGGGGACGTTGAAGAGGACACAAATGAGTCTTTTTAGACAGTGTTGGGCTGAAATTGCTGAGACAACAATAGAAGGACCAGCACTGTTTTCAGGTACCACAACTTCCTTCATAAAGTGGCATTAGAGTTAGAAAACCATCTCTAGGTAACACTGAGCCCACTGGAGAAATCATATTTTTTTTCTTTTTCTTTTTTTTTCTTTTTCTGAGGCAGGGTCTCACTCTAGCTTAAGCTGACCTGGAATTAACTATGTAGTCTCAGGGTGGCTTCAAACTCATGGCGATCCTCCCACCTCTGCTTCCCGAGTGCTGGGATAAAAGGCGTGCGCCACCACGCCTGGCAGGAGAAATCATTTTTACAATTCCATTTCTCTAGAACCACTCCTGGTATCACAGTCTGAATTAGTCAAGGTTCTATAGAGAAACAGAACCAATAAAATGAATACTCATCATAACGGGAATTTATTAGATTGGCTTACAGGAAGGATATAAGCTAGTCAGTCTCACAATGGCTGTCTGGAGACTGGAGAGTCTGAGTACTCTGTAGCTGCTCAGCACATGAAGATGGATGTCTTAGTAGTTTCAATCTGGCACTGAAGGTCTGGTTCTCATTCAAAATAGAAAGGCTAATGAAGCTGGGTTTTGATGTCCATGAAGGATAGCAGAACCAGGATAGATGCACTCATCAGCAAGGAGCAAAGGCAGCCAGGCCAAAGGCCCCGTGTTTCTCTGGATCTTTTATATGTGTGACCTGAAAGGATGCACACTCTGAGGGAAGGTCTTCTGCCCCTTGATCCTTCCTTCAAATGCCCTCATAGACGAAACCAAGAGGCATGTCTCTTACTTGATTCCTGACTAGATCAAGGTAACAATACAATTTAATTGTCACACAAGTATATGTCAATATTCTCACTTCCATTCCCCACTTTAGTCTCGCTGGATGCCTTGCTTCCCCCAATAATGCTAATCTAGCATTCCTATCACATATATTCCAAGAATTATAAATTCAGATTTTACATACTCCCTTTTAATTTTAAAAATCAAATAAAATAGATGAAATTGACTGGAAAAATAGCCATGTCAATAGTTCATACCATAGTTTTCATTTGTGATTACAAGAGAGATTTTTAAAGATGTATCATGCACCTCATATGGATACAAATTATTTCTATTCCTTTTAGTACTTGTAGGTTGTTTATGATTTCCAATATTTAAAAAAACCAAGGGCTGGAGAGATGGCTTAGTTAAGGCACTTACCAGCAAAGCCAAAGAACCTAGGTTCGATTCCCCAGTAGTACTCATATGAGCCAGATGCACAAGGTGGCGCACGTGTCTGGAGTTCGTTTTCAGTGGCTAGGCTACGGGCCCTGGTTTGCTCATTCTCTCTTTCTCTCTCAAGTAAATAAATAAAATATTTTTGTAAAAATTGACTTACCATACTTGAAGAATTTATAAAAGCAAGTGACATTTATCCAGACTTATTGTCTACTGGGAAATCTTTTTCAGTTTGGAGTAACCTAGCTAAATAAAGAAGTACATCTAGAGTTTGTTCTTTGATTTTAGTCAGGCAAAGCTGTGTTCTAATATTCATAACTGAGATACTGCGATGGTCAATCCACAGAGCACATACAGATGCCATTCACAGCTCATTCATTTCAAATCCTGGAACTCGTGGTTGAACTGCTGATGGCACATTACAATGTCAGGACTTAAAAAACCTCTCAAATTCAAATTCAAAACTCGTCAAAGCAGAAGTCCAGAGGATACAGACAACATTACATCAGACTTCCAACACACATACCAAGGCTCAGGGAACATTGCAGAAGGGGTGGAAAGATTTTAAGAGTCACAGGGTGGACAGGAATATCCTGAGGCATGGTCCCACCTCCACAGAGACTAAAGTCTTCAGGTCCCCACAGTGAAATACCAATGACCCGACTGAGGAGGGCCATCACTGGAAAGAGGGCAAGGCAGAAGGGATATAAATATAACCTGTTTAAGTTCCTTATTTATTTATTGTTTTCTTTTAAATAGAGCTCATTAAATTTCCCAAGTTTATCATGAGGTTGTTCTGAAACCCACTGTGCTTTAACCTGGGATATGTGCTCCTACCTCTGGCTCTTCAGTAGCCAGGAATATAGGCCAACATCACCTGGACTTGCAGTAAAATGTGAATCAAAGTGTAGCCTCTCTCCCATTTAACCTAAGCGGGGAACAGAAGGGGACATCCAGCAATAGATGGGAAGAGGAAGAAACCAAGCATCTATACATAGCCACTCCCAGAATCCTGCCTCTTGGTTTAACCATTCCAGCTGTCCTAACTGACTAAGACCCCTTCCCAGACAAAGGGAACACAAAGAAATGGGTTAGAGTTAAGTGCTTAATTAATGTCACTCAGTCAGGAAGTAGGTATCCTGGTTCCAACTGATGACTTAAGAGACCCTAGGATCTGAAGGAAAGGACTCATGGGGAAGAGTGAGAAACTCAGAGATATTAAAGAAAGATAGGCCTATAACAGGAAAGGTGGTCCATACTTACATGCCTAGATTAGGACAAAAAGATAGTCACAGAGATTCAGAGACAGCCAGTAACACAAACCCAGAAAGACACAATGCTTCACAGGTGGCTATGATTGAGTGGGACATCATGCCCTGCCTGCATCTCCAAAATCACAAATGTGGGCTGAGGACTCCCCACTCTGGAAGGGGCAACTGGTTCTACTGCTGGGCGCATCATTACCCAGGCTGAGACAGTCCCATCAATTCAGCAGCTAACATGATGCCTGGTGAAAACACCTTTCAATCCATGCAATGCTAGTGCCACAGTCTCCATATCCTAAGGGCCAGATTCTGAGTGATAACATCCTGAACCATGAAAAAGAGGTTCAGTGATCTGGGAATTACAGCACCCCTCCCCTGGCTCACAGTATGCCAACCCACACACTCACCATTTCTGGCTGAAGTGGCATGAGGTATCTTCCCTTGATTTCCCGACAGCAGTGTTTCACAGGGAATTCCAGAGAATTTCTTTAATATCTTGAAAAGTAATAAGGACATATTTGAAGATCATGATTAATTTCTATTTTAACATTCTTGTTTGAGGTATCATAAAAAAGGAATGCTCTCTATCTGCCAGCAATATTCACAACCAATGTTGATCACTGTGTCTTGACTCTCAGCTGGTGAGAAACTTTAACCACAGTCTACCCACAGTGAGTGGCTCCATTCCCTTCACATGTCTCTTTCTGGTTCCCTATCTTCCTATCTTGTCTCACTCCTTACATAAAGATGCCTTCACTCTACAGATCTCCTCAATTCTCCCTCCTTGATTGTCTTTAGAACTGGCCACCACCTGAAGAACTCTTCCAAACCTCTTCTCTCAGAACCTTTTCCCTCAAAACCCCTGGGCTTCACTTACTCCTTATACTGCTACAGATTGTGTCCCCTCCACTGACCCTCACGTTCTCCCTCAGACAATCACTGTCACCTCTAGATCTTCACGTCACCCCTCAAATCCTCATTCCTTCTCTCCAGGAGTCACATCCTCCCTCAGACAATGGCCTACCTCAGGTAATGTTGCCTCTCTCACACACCTTGACTTCTTCATTTACACACCATGCCTACTTTTGCTTCCAGTTCCTCATGCCTCACCTTTATTGTCATCCATGTTCAGAAAATGGAGACCATAAGTGATTCACTTATCTCCCATTTCTTCATGGCCCCTCTGAACCTAACACAGACAGAGCCCTCAGAAACTGGTCATGGACAAGCCACTGGCCTGCCAGCACTCAGGCAGGCAGCAGGAGCCACCCCTCTAAGCCCATTCTGGACTTAGCTCTGCTCCCCATTCTATACAGTGAGACAATTATGGTCCACTCTTTTTCTTGGGTTCAGAGGTGATTGCTGGTGCACTTCAAACCAATCCAGGCCTCTCCAAGGCAATCCTTTACTACTGCCTTGCTGTGGCCCCACCACACTGGCCAGCAGATGGTGACATTATCCCATTATCCAGAAGAACAAAGGGAGTCTCAAGGGAAGAACTGGTTTCTCTTTGGTCCCACAAGGAAAAGATGAGTGAGAATGGAACTCAAGAGCCCTGCTCACTCAAGGCACTCGTTTTAACACTGAACTTTGCAAACTTGGGTTTTTTGTGTCTATATGAGACAACCTCATTCACTTGTCCAGGCTGGCCATGAACTTGGGATCCTTCCTCATGTGTTAGCCACATGAGTCGCTATAATTACTGGCCTGTACCTCACTGCCTCCCTTAGAAGTGAGATTTCCCTTCCTGCTTTAACTTAACAAGACACTGAAAGTACACATGCAGAGAGGTGTAAGGAGGCAGGAGGCACACAGCTACTCAAGGACTCTCATGTAGGTTCACAATCCACCTGGGTGAGGTGCCACACCAGCCAAAGTTCATTCCCATACCATGTCTACATACCCACTTCTGTGTCTCTGAGACAGTCTACAGAAGACACAAAGAAAGACATTGATGTTGGGTGTGGCAGTTACCTTCTCACTGCTGGGAGAAAATACTAGGCCAAAAGCAGCTTACACTTGATTACCCACCTGAGTTAAATAGTAAGACCCTATTGCTGAAGACACCATATGCTGCCAGCACAGAAAATGGAGACCCTGGTTGGAATCCGGAAGAGAGCCAGATCCTAGACAGTTAGCCTGTCTAGTGCTGAAAAGTGCTACATAAGGCCCTGGGGGAAAGTAGCCAACAATAGTCCAAGCAACCAGGGGTCTAAGCTACTCAGAAGCAAACACCCTAACAAGACATAATAGTGGCACATAGCCTCAGTGGGTAACCAAAAATTTCCTGATTGGCTAAGAGATATGCTCAGTGGAAAGGAACCCATATCTGGAATTGAGAACCAGGTCAGAATCCTGTGGAGACAAAGATTATGCTCTCCAATGTCAAGCTCCCACTAGTCTTCAGCTAAAAGACGGGCTACATCCACTAAATTCTTCCTAAATTAATAACTCTTATCCCATTTAACCTATGTTGACTTCACTTTCTGTTGGAGAATCTGTTTTTCTTTTCCAGAAGGTAGCAAGATTTCAGGAGATAAACTATCCCTCACACTTCAGCTAAACCCCAGCTGAAACCACTGAGGAGATCCAGAAGCTCCTAAGAGCTCATCATTGAGTAAACTTAAAACACCCACCATGGTTCAGAGAATTTTGCAGAAGAGGGGGCAGAAATACTGAAAGTGCAACAGGTTGAGACATCATGCCCAGAGGCATTGCCTACCCCCCAAACTGACTGCTGTTCCCACAAAGCATAACACACAATTCCACGGGGAATACCTGCAACCCCACTGAGGAGGGTCCGCAGTGGAGTGGGGACAGAGATGAGGGAAAGAATGGTACCAACATATGATGCATATGTAATCTCAGGGTAGCCTTGAACTCACAGTGATTCTCCTACCATTGCCTTCCAAGTGCTGGGATTACAGGCGTGCATCACCACACCATGCCTCAGGTTTATATTTTTGAGGGAATGTTTCATCATGGTGGAGAAGACATGGCATCCAGCTCACATCTTTATATGTATGTATGTATGTATGTATGTATGTATGTATGTATGTATATGTATAGCAGCGCAGGCATAACAAGAGTGAACTCACTCTGAACACCTAAGGAGCTAGACTAAATAAACCTCAAGGCCCACCCCAGAGACACACCTTCTCTAGCAAGGCTGTACCTCCCAAAGACTCCACCAGCTGGGACTACTAGTAAGATTGATCACAAACACTTGGGGTTCTGGGGGACACTGTACATTCACACCACCACACGGTGACAGAAAACTGAATACTTAGCCAGAAGTTGTTGATTCACATCTTACATTCCTGACACTGAAGGGGAGACTGAGTGGGAGGTGGGACTTCCCTGAGAAGCAGGTGTCTGCTGGATGTCCAAGCACGTCTGCCTTCACCTCAGTCCAACTGGGTGCCCCAAAACTGCTCCAACTATCAGGTTTATATCTTAAAAAGAGTAAGGTTGGCCAGGAGTGGTGGCATGGGCCTTTAATTCTAACACTTGGGAGGCAGAGGTAGGCGAGTTGTTGTGAGTTCGAGACCACCTTGAGACTACACAGTGAATTCCAGGGGAGCAAGGGCTACAGCAAAACCCTACTGTGAAAAACTTAAAAAAAAAAAAAAAAAAAAGAAAAGAAAAAGTTAAAATGTAGTCAACTTTTTTTTTTTTTTTTTTTAATGTCTCTATACTGGAGGGATGGCTTAGCAGTTAAGGCATTTGCCTGCAAAGCCAAAGGACCCGGGTTTGATTCCCCAAGACCCATGTAAGCCAGATGTATAAGGTGGTGCATGCATGTGGAGTTCATTTGCAGTGGCTAGAGGCCCTGGTATGCCCATTCTCTCTCTCTCTCTGTCAAATAAATAAATAAATGAAAATAAAATATTAAAAAATTTATTTTATTTATTTATTTTTGGAGAGAGACAGAGAGGTAGAGGAAGACAGATAGAGATGAGTGCGCCAGCAGCCTCTCAGCTGCTACAAACAAAATCCAGATGCGTGCGCCCTCTTGTGGTCAAGTGTGGCATTGCACCCTTGTGTCACTGCATCTGGCTAAACGTGGGACCTGGAGATTGGAACTGCTGGAGATTGGAACCAGAGTTCTTAGCCTTAGGAGGCAGGCGCCTTAACTGCTAAGCCATCTCTCCAGCCCTAAAAAAAATTTAAATGTCTCTATATAGAAGGAACATTTTGTCTATGTAGGCAACCTTCACAGACAGATTTATCAACTGTTTTGGAATTTAGGTCTCTTAATAAGATCCCCCAGGGAAGAGAGATTTTCTCATGCTCCCTTTATTTTCCCTATTATTCTTTCTACACTGTCACATTCCCTCCTTAGCCTATCCATCCTCCCTAATACTTTGAGGTCTTCTCCATCTCACTGGCCTCAGAAATGGCCTCCACCATCAGATACCTTTTACCCTCAAAATGTTTCCCAACTGTCTCCTGCCTCAAAAACCACATGTGCATAAATAATCTTGAGATTTCTGAAGGGCTGGAGAGATGGCTTAGCAGTTAAGGCACTTGCCTGTGAAACCTAAAGACCCAGGTTCAATTCTCCAGTATCCACATAAGCCAGATGTACAAAGTGGCACATGTGTCTGGAGTTCATTTGCTGTGGCTTGAGACTCTGGCATACCCACACTCTGTCTCTCTCAAATAAATAAATAAATAGCTAAATAGCTAAATAAATAAATAAATAAATAAAAACTTAAAAAGATTGCTGCAGACTATGTCCTCTTCCTGAGATACTTGGGGCCAGAGTTTCTGTCTCTATATAGAAGGAATATTGACTATGTAGGCAAGCTTCTCAGCCCAGTTTACCAACTGTTTTAGAGCTCAGGACTGTCACCAAAAATCCCACAATAAGGAACTCTTTCCTATCTCATTTCTCATTTATTTTCTTCTCCTTTCCATCCTGCCTCATCCCTACTTTAGGTCATGTTTCTACCTCAAACTTTCAAAGTTAACCCTCAAAACAGTTCCTACCAGAAAACTGGCCTCCACCCTTAGATCCCAGCCAAAATCTCATCTTCCCTCACAGTTGTCTACTGTGTCATACCACTTAACCCCTCAGACTGCTAGAGACTGTATACCTGCCTCATCCTCAACTCACCTCCTCCCACAGCGATACTCACTTCCAGCCTGGAACACTCACTACCTCTCTCAAACTGAAACTTATACCTTCAGAGCCCCTCCAATCTCCTCCTCCTTCAAACTGCTCCACCCTACTCAGTCCTCACACTTGTGCAGACTGTTCTTCCTCCCTCACACCCTCACCTCTTCCCACCCATGATCACTTCCTCCCTCAGACATTCATCTCATCCCTCACACCCACACCTCCTCCTCTCTCTCATCCCCTTTGCGGTGAGCGCTGTCTTCTGCTTCGACAGCAGACAGGAGTCCAGTGCATACAAGCGGGTTTTACAGCTTCCCTGCGCGCGATCGGGACTCGGGCCCCGGGCCCGACCCTCCAGGGCACAGCTACACGGAGAGGCTGCAGGGGACTACACGGGGCCCCGAGGCAGACCCCCCACCCGCAGCCGGAGGAGTCGGGGCGCACAGCGGCCGCACGGAGGGCTCCGGCCAGGGACACCTCGGCCGCCGACCTTCCTTCCCTGCCCGGGCTCCGGACGCCCCACGCACTCACCAGTCCGGCTTCCTGGACACCAGCGTCCTCCTTTGGGTCTCACCCACCACCATGGCACAGGGTCAGAACACGCCCCAGACTCCTGAGAAGAAACGCAAAGCGTTAACAGCTCCCAAGATGGAGGAAGGACGGATGCTTGGGTAAGGAAGGCTCCCGCCGGCAGTGAAAGCCCGCCTCCTGCGCGCGATCCTTGTGTCTGATTGGGCAGGCCATCAGAGCCGTCAGTGAAAGCCCGCCCCCTGCGCGCGATCTCCGCTTCTGATTGGACATAACGTTAGACCCCACCCCCTCAGGTCCTGACGGACATAGAAAGCAGGAAATACTGGGCAAATTAATTCCTAATTACAACTGCTTATCCCAGCTTGCTGGATCACTCTGGATGTCAGGAGGGTTGCAAAGGGTGTGTATACAGGGGCGTCCTGAGCCAGGGAGGAGCTGGCAGTGGCAGTGGCTTCTCCCTATCTTCTCCAATGTCCCAGGCACGAGCGCTAGTTTATGGCCCCTCTGTACTCCCACCCTTCTGGAAACAGTGGCATCTTGTCCTGACCCTGCAAGGGGACGGCACCCCAAACTGCAGTCTTCTGAGACCTTCATATCTGGGTTCCATGGATTCACATCCGAGTTCCTAGATGATCTCATGTTTCTTCCTTGGTCACTAGGCTGCATTCTGTCCCTCTGCTACTAGAACCCCCATCTATATATGTACAGAGCACTGTCTCTCAGCTCTGATGACTTTAGGTTATCCCAGCTGGCCCTGATCCTCGGGAGAGGTCTTTCTAACCTTGGTAGGAAAGTACCTAACCTGGCCAGCCAGTACTTGGGTCCAAGAGGCTCAGTCACTACATAGGAAGTGGAGGGGCCAAGACTTCAGAGACATAAGTGAGTGATACCAGGTGTGGTAGGCTCAGGGAGTGAATGTGAAGGTCTGAGGACTACTACAGTGCAGGAGTGTGTGTCTGCATTCTGGGTAAGGGTGTGTAGGTCCCTCCATGGGACCCTTGTAGTCCAGCACTTCATGGGGCATCACACCGTGGGGTGGCCTGATCAATGGTGGTTTTACCATGTGCTCATCCACTGGCTAAACTTAGGGACTTTAGTCAGCTGGAGTGATGACTGTTGATCTTCCTGGATCCTGCGGGGGTTTACCCATTTTCCCTATTGATTTTCTAGAATCCTGAACAAAGGCTAGAAGTCCTAACCCAACACCACAGCTCTGGAAATGCCTGTCTCTTTTGGTTTGTTCCTCTGTTTGTCTGTCTCTGTATCTCAGTAACTCTATCACTGACTATCTAAATCTAAATCTAAATTTTTCAGCATCAAGCCCGCTCCTTTCCTCGGCTGTCACCAGCCCATCTTTCTGTAGTGTCTCTGAGTTTCTCAACATTTCTTTCCCAGGAAGTATTTCCTTGTGCCACAGTGGTCCTGAGGTCATAGGTTGCAATCCTGACTGCCTCAGTTTGGGATGTGTTGATTAGGCACTTTTCTCTGAGCCATATCCCTGTGTGTTTGTGAGCAGTGTGGGGGATACCAGGAATGGGGCCTAGGGATTAGTTTATGCTAGGCAAGTCCTCTGCTAAGAACCAGGTCCCTTGGCTTTCTTTTTTGTTTTCATCACTTTGTTTTCTAGACAAGGTTTCCTTTTTACTGTCAACAATGGCCTTGATCCTTCCAGCTAGGCCTCCCAAATAGCTAAGGTTGCAGATATACACCATCAGGGCTGGCTCCATGTCATTGGGAGAGTGAAGAGCTCAAAGCATGGACTGGCACATGTCAGGAGACCAGGAGAGGGCCATCTGCCTCTAAGGCTCCACCTTGGCCTTCTGCATGACTCCAGTGGTTCATGTCTCTGAAAAATCTGTCCCTCCATACTTCCCTGCCCCTATGACCTTTTGCCATTCAATCAGTCTCACTGCATTGCCAACACTTGCCTAAACTCATTATGTATCCCTGCTGGCCTCAAGTTTGCAGTAATCCTCCTACCTGTATCCCAACTTCTGGGATTCATACACATGAACCACTAAACTCGTGCTACCTGTCCCCTTTCATCTCCCAATACTTATCTCTGTCTCTGTGTCCTCCGTGACTGATTTCTGAGGTACTGACATGTGGTGTGGAGCCCTGGTCAGCAGAGGGACCAGATGAATGATCAGCATTGTATGCAGGATTCCAGATTCTAGTAGCTGCTATGCACAGAGGCCTCACCACATCTTGCCTCTTTCTTTCTTTCTTTCTTTCTTTCTTTCTTTCTTTCTTTCTTTCTTTCTTTCTTTCTTTCTTTCTTTCTTTCTTTCTTTCTTTCTTGGGATTCCCCTCACTTGGTATTTTGTTAAAATGAAGATGGGAAAAGGCCTAGACCTGGGTTCAGACCTCATGTACAAGGGAGGCATGATGGTGCAGGCCTATAAAAAGTTACTCAGGAGACAGGTAGGAAGAATTTTTTGCCAAGTATGCACAAAGCCCTGGGTTTGACTTTGGTTTGCATAAAACCAAGTGTGGTAGGGCACGCATGTAATCTCATTCCTCTGTTAGCATAGGAAGGAGGATACGATGTTCAAGGCGATCCTCAGCTGCAAAGCAACTTTGAGATCAGTCTGATGTACATAAAGCCATGTCTCAAAATAATAAGAAAGGGAGGAAAGTACCATGGGTTTTTCCTGATCTGAGCAGGGCTTCTTGGATACTCTGTTTTCATGGTTCACATTGTGGTTGGGAGGTTTTTGATCTGCTTCCATGTCAAAGATGAGTATTGAGGAGGGAAGCGTTTCTTACTTTTCTTGTGTTGCCTTTGTGTTTTTCTGCTTTTTAGCTGTCCTTGGTTAGAAAAATAGTCATTCAAAAAGTAAACTAAAATAAATAAATAATTCCTTAATATTTCGTTTGCTGAATGCTGTCCCTAAAATAAAACTAAGTATATTATTTTCCTCTTTTTATAATAAACATTCTTGTGGCTCTTATCTGACCATGGATACATTATACTTTAGCCTGGTATTTCTCTCACTGAATGCAAGTGCTTTAAAAGGAGATGTACTTGTGTGGTTGCTATTTCTATCACCATAAATACAAAGATAACTGTCAATAAGGTCATTAAAGAGCAAGTGTTGGAAGAATATGACAAGAAAAGACTAATAAAAAATAATTATGCATTTGAGAGGCAGAGGTAGCCTGAGGCCAGCCTGAGACTACATAGTAAATTCCAGAGTAAGACCCTACTTTGAAAAAAAAATAACAAAAAATTATGATTAATAAAGAACCACAACTGAGAATATACATAAATAATTAACCAATAAAAATCTCTAGCTAGATGGATGTGGTGGTGGTACATGCCTATAGGCTCAGCATGTGGGAGGTGGGGCAGGAGGATCAGGAGGTCAGTGTAATCCATGAAAATACAGGAAGCTTTAGGTCAGCCTGGGCAACAAAATACCCTATCTCAAAAAGCCAAAGGATAATTTTAAGAAGTTCTATATATGTAGATTGATTTAAATCTAACAAAATAGACTTCAGCAGAAAACAAAGAGACATGGACATCCCTCTCCAAAAACTGTAGAAATAAAGTGTCTCATGTATAAGAACATCTGTCTTCAGGACTGGGTTTGGACAAAAGCTAGTGAAAATAGCTGAACATGACCATTATCTCATTAGATCCCCTCTTACTGACCTCCCTTGCTCAGTATTCATGCACTGACCTTGGAGGCTCCAGAAAAAGGCTTCTGCTGCACTCCATGGTTCAAATCCATGTTCCAACTTGAAGAACACCTCAGGCTTGGTCATGCAGCGCCCTAAGTAGGAAATAATATATAAATCATGCCAGACTGAAGAGTAAGGTGCAATGGTGAAAGATGATAGCTCCAATTCAGGAACTGCACTATTATCAGTGAGTAAGAAACTTTAATTACAGAGGGTTTACATTTGCATTCTTCTCTGTGTAGACTATAACATGAAAGGGGCATTAAATTGCATGCTAAGTAACCCTAAGTACTATTTTGAAAAATATTATTTGAGAAAGAGAGAGAGAAATTAATATGGGTGCAACAGGGCTTCTTGCAGCTGCAAATGAACTCCAGACACAGGCACTATTTTCTGCATAGCTGCAGCTTTACACACACACACACACACACACACACACACACACACACACGCCCGTTGAAAACTAAATAACTATATACCAAATATATAGAACTACTATCCTGATGTTTACTATATATTCAAAGAAAACACGTATTTTGCAGAGAAATCTGCAGTTTTCTGTGTTTTGCAGTGCTGTTCACAAAAGCCAAGATATGTAATCAACACAGTTATTTATCAACAGGAATAGACAAAGAAGTTGTGGCACATATAGTCAACTAAATATTACTCATTAAAGTAAATGAAAACCCTGGCATATACAATGACATGGACAGAACTGAAAGCACTGTGTGAAGTTGTAGTCAGCTTGAAATAACCACCACCATCTTAAAGTTGACCAGCTGTGATGACCCACAGGAGACCTTGGCCATGCTCACAGCAATAAAGAAAGTCAAGCTGGGCGTGGTGGCGCATGCCTTTAATCCCAGCACTCGGAAGGCAGAGGTAGGAGGATCGCCGTGAGTTCAAGGCCACCCTGAGATTGCATAGTTAATTCCAGGTCAGCCTGGGCCAGAGTGAGACCCTACCTTGAAAAAAAAAAAAAAAAAAAAAAAAAAAAAAGTCATATAGCCAGGTGTGGTAGCACACGCCTTTAATCCCAACACTCAGGAGGCAGAGGTAGGAAGATTGATGTGAGTTCCAGGCCACTCTGAGACTACATAATGAATTCCAGGTCAGCCTGGGCTAGAGCGAGACCCTACCTTGAAAAACAAAAATAAATCAACAACAACAAACAAACAAACAAACAAACAAAAGGGAGTCATATAGCACAAATGTAAGTCAACTATGATGGCAAAGGACCTGTTCAAATTCTGTCACAGGACTGTCATGACCTCCCCTCTCCCCCACTAAGACTACAATCAGGACTTTTGCCAACGTGCTTATGGCATAATGAGGTAAATGCTGACTAGGGATGCGATCTTTCAGTGTCCCTTCTATCTGAGAACCACTTTTGCTCTCTGAGAATAATTTGCCAAAGAGGAACTGGTGGACTCTTTCTTTGGGCCATCCACTCATTCAATATCTATGATCACTAGGTATTTCTTCAGTGTCTCCCCAGTAAAGTCAAAGCCAGAAGTAAAATATGTCTCATGCAAAAAGAAAAATAATGTGTATTCTCATTCTGCTTGCAAGCCACAGTTGACTTTAACTAAGTAGAAAGAACAGTGAAACAGTGGTTATAAAACAGTGGAAAAAGTCTAGGGGAGAGTGGGGTGGAGAGAGGATGGGTAGTATTTACTGAGGAGCATAGAGAAGTGATGAATAACTTTTTGTGTGCTATAGAAGTACACATGTGGCAGCCAACAACATATTGAATATTTCAAAGTAGCTATCAGAGGGACTTTAAATGTTCCCAATGAGCTGGCGTGGTGGCACAAACCTTTAATCTCAGCACTTGGGAGGTAGAGGTAGAAGGATCACTGTGAGTTCAAGGCCACCCTGACACTACATAATGAATTCCAGTTCAGCTTGGGCTAGAATGAAACCTCAACTTGAAAAACAAACAAACAAACAAACAAACAAAAAAGTTCCCAATAGAAACAAGTACTGTCTGAGCTGACTTACCAGTTATGTTCATGTGATCATTACAAAAATATAAGTGTATTGCAAAGCCATTCTACTCTCCATAAACATGTGCCATTATCATGTGTCAGTGAAAGTATAGATATAGAATTAGTATTATGTGATTCCTATACTCATCAACAAAAGAGAATGCAATTGCTACAAGAGATGTAGGCAGTTAGACTCACCCAAGACACCAGGCTGCTGTAGTTCTCCAGCATCACATCCCTGTAGAGGGTCCTCTGGGCAGCATCCAGCTCCTGCCACTCCTCCCAGGTGAAATTCACAGAGACATCCTCAAATGATATGGACCCCTGCAATGACACATTTCTCTTCAACCCAAGTCCTCAGCCTGGGGAACAAAAGGTGGGAATTCATACTACTTTTTGGGTTTTACCTGTATCTTAGAAGTATCACTTGATTTGTATCATGGTAGAAAACAAAATCAATACAGTATGTTACCTGAGTTAATGCAGGAATTCAAGAAAACGTGATTAAAGTTTTCCAAGGAATTACAATACAAACAAAATCTGCTGCCCATTCTCTCCACACTCATGCCCATTGAATGACTGTTTCAGCTTTAACATCATCCATTTGAGGGAATATAGGCAAAGACCCCATGTTCTAGGAACAAAGAAATCTGGGTATATGCAAATTACCCTGGACCTCAGAAAAACAAATGGTTTTAAGTAGACATATAATTACCACTTGATCTAAAATCCCCAGCAGTAATGAAGAAGAAGATGATAGAACAGATCCCTCTCTTCTTACAGAAGAACACTTATGTATTCTCTTTCAGGGGCTATTTGACAACCTAGATTCTAGCAAATTTTCACCAGAAATTGAGTTCATCAAAAAGCAGACTTCCTAGCCAGGCATAGTGGCACACGCCTTCAATCCCAGCACTCAGGAGGCAGAGGTAGGAGGATTGCCATGAGTTTGAGGCCTCCCTGAGACTACATAGTGAATTCCAGGTCAGACTGGGCTAGCGTGAAACCCTACCTTGAGAAACCAAAAACAAACAAACAAACAAACCCCAAAACCCCCCCAAAACCCAAAACAACAACAACAAAAATCCAAAAATAAACAAACAAACAAAAAACCAGACTTCCTGAAGTCTCAGCATACCTGGCAGAATGGCAATGTCAAAAAACAATGACAGATTAAAAGTGTTTGAGAAGACAAGAGCATTCAAAAAGGAAATCCCAACACTCTGTTAATAAGAATATAAAATTAATACAGATATTTTATAAAGTAGTATGCTGGTTCTTCAAAAGTTTGATTACCTATAATATGATGCAATAATCAGCACTGTTAGTGTATATCAAAACAAGCAGAAACCTGAATGTCAAAAAAATGGCTTTACATCCATGTCCAGGATAACATTCCTCCCAGATTCAGGATGTCTAGGTGCTCCTGAGAGGACCTGCACCCTGTTTCAGACTGATGTCCAGGAGAGGCCCTAGGGGTGATAAGCACTTGATAGTCCAGGAAATCAGTCGTGACTGCTGTGAGCACATGGTACCAGGCACTTATATCTGAGACCTAGAAAGGCAGACATGCACACACAGCACCTTGTCAGGTTTGCACCAGCTCAAAGGCATCCTGATAAGGTATCTGTTTCTAGGGAAGACAGGAGAGACATAAATGAATCTTGAAAGGTTTCTTCTCATGTGAAATGTTCACAAACACCCCAATTCTTTAATACTCCATTGCTCCAAGATTCAGAGAGAAAAAAAAGGCAAAATACTATTTGAAATACACCATGAACAACAAACAGGTGACCATTCTGTAGAAAGGGGAAGTTGATATATGGCAATGCTTATAAGAAGGTGGAATTTTAGGAATGTGTTGTCAGATTTAGTGGAGCTGGAGTTTCTACTCAGAGCTATGAATATAACACGCTCCTTCCTATACATCTGGGAAGCTCAATGGTAAACAAGTGACCCATGAGGAAGACATGAGGCAGCAGAGGGTAGGCCATCCTAATTCTACATCCTCCATTCCCAACATTGCTGGGGAGGTTGGTGTGAGTTCTGGAACATTCTGGACCTAGGGAATCAGAGAATGCTGCAAGGTGGCGCTAACTCCTGACTGCATGCCACATGGGTTCTTCAGGGTCCCAAGGGACTTCTCACCTACCCTAAAATGAGTTCTCAAACAGCTCCTCCAGTGACTGCACTGACACACCAGAAGCTCCACACTGTTGCCTGCTGCAACTTAACATCCTTTCAAAGAACTTGACAAAGGTGAATCTAGGATTATTGACTTTGTTACAGAAAAGAATGTCAGGATGAGCCAGTGTGCAGTTTGAGTTTAAATTATTTTTTTCTGATTCCCTGACTCTTTTTAAAATATTTATTTATTTATTTGAGAGAGAGAGAGAGAGAAAGAAAGAAAGAAAGAAAGAAAGAAAGAAAGAAAGAAAGAAAGATGATAGAATGGGCATGCCAGGGCCTTCGGCTGCTATAAAGGAACTCCAGGTGCATGTGCCATCTTGTACAACTGGCTTGCATGTGTTCTAGGGAATCAAACCTGGGTTCTTTGGCTTCGTAGGCAAATGCCTTAACCATTAAGCCATCTTTCCAGCCCAGGATTCACTGACTCTTATATTCTAGTTGACTTTGAATATGTTATGCACCCAAGGATGCCCTTGAACTTCTTTTTTTCCTGCTTCTACCTCCCCAGTGGTGGGATCACATGATTGTACCACCACACTGTGCAAAAACTGAACTGGGGATAAATCCCAGGGTTTTGTGCAAAATAAGCAAGAGTTCTACCAACTGAACTATATCCCTTGTCTCTGCAGCTTACATATATTTGTGAGAGAGAAAGAGGTAGACAGAGAAAGCAAAATGGGCACACCAGGGCCTCCTCCCACTGCAAATGAACTCCAGATGCTTGCACCACTTTGTGCATCTGGCTTTATGTGGTACTGAGAATCGAACCCAGGCCATTAGGCTCTGCAGGCAAGTGTTTTAACCACTGCTCTCTCCCCTCCTCTGCAATTTATTAAAAATAAATGGGCTGGAAAGATGGCTCAGCAGTTGAGGCACTTTCCTATAGATTCTAATGAGCTGGGTTTGATTACCTAGTACCCTGTAAAGTCAAATACACAGTGGTGCATGCATCTGGCATTTGTTTGCAGTAGCTGGAGACCCTGGCATGCCCACTCTCTCTGCTTGCAAGTAAATAAATAAAAACATTAAAAAACTTTAACAGATTTAAGCACAGGGGTTACTTGAAGAGAGGGGCACTGGAGGGAAAAATAGAGGAATAAGCTTCTTATATGTATATTATATATTAATATATATATTTGTATATATATATATATATATTTGTACTCAAAGAGAGATGGACATAGAGATATAGACACACACACACACTCACACACACAGAAAGAACAAGAGAAAGAGAGAGAATGAGTGAGTGGGCATTCCAGGGTCTCTAGCAGCTGCAAACTCCAGATGCATGTGCCACTTTGTGTATCTGGCTTTATGTGGGTACTGGGGAACATCCACTGAGTTATCTCTCAAGCCTCAAGCATAAGTTTCTTAAGAGAGTCTGTTACCAATATCCATATACAGTATTTTGGTGGTTCCTGAAGTTCCATCACAAAAGGCAGCCAAGAAACATAAACGGAATCATACATGGTTCAGCAAGTGCCCAGGATAGGATCACAGCTGACAGGTAAAACCCAGGGACCCCTTTGTATCTATTCTTCCTGTTGCTTCTTTTCTAATTCATCCAGGGGACGGAGCAGGAAGGACCAAGATGTCACCTGGTCAAGGAGGGCAGTGAATAATGAAGTCCTAATGGTGTCTTAGGCAAGCATTCAACCTTAGGTCTCATCACTCCTTGGCCATTTTATTTATTTGTTTTTATTTTTTATTTTTGGAGAGAGACACAGAGAAGGACAGACAGAGAGAGGGAGACAGATAGAGATGGGCACGCCAGCAGCCTCTCAGCTGCTGTGAACGAAATCCAGATGCGTGTGCCCCCTTGTGGTCAAGTGTGGCATTGCGCTCTTGTGTCACTTTGCATCTGGCTAAACGTGGGACCTGGAGATTGGAACCGCTGGTGATTGGAACCAGCGTTCTTAGGCTTAGGAGGCAGGCACCTTAACCACTAAGCCATCTCTCCAGCCCTCCTTGGCCATTTTTGTGTCGCCATCCCTGTCTCTGTGCTGAATAGCATGTCTCTGAAGCCCTGAAAGTGATGTGAAGCCTGGCTAACAGGGCTTTTGTTTGATGTCTGCCCTCACCCCGGTGGATGGCTCACCCAGATATAGTCTTGTGCAAAGGCCTCACCTTTTCCCCTCTCCTTCAGCAAGTCATTGGCCAGGAAGGCCCCTGATGCCCCACAACACCTTGCCAAGACTCTTTGTTACCCACCAGAATTTGGTAGTAAGATACTATTGTTGAAGATACCACACGAATGTGCTGCAGGTTTTTCTTTTACTTCTGTAGTGGAATGCAACTCATTGCTGGAACTGGGAAATAAGTCAAAACCAGGTACAAAAAATAAGCTCAGTCTCCAAGAGCAAGATACTACCAAATGTGGGCTAGAAGAGAGCCAACGCGTATAAAATTCCCTCCAAAACATAGATGGTCATCCCTTCTACCTAGTACTAACTTTTCTCTCCGTTGGAGAATTTGCTTATCTTTTTTCAGGTAGACAACGAACCTGAAGGGAGGATCAGCTAACCACACCTCACCAGGGCCCCAGCTGAAACCATAGAACAACGCAGGGGAAGGGCAAGAGTCCAGTGTTCATGGCGATCACGACACCAGAAAAAGGCTGAAGGAGATAAACACAGAGAACATCCAACTCCAACTAAGCCAGATATCCAGAGACACAGAGGCTCCCAAAACCTCATCACTGAAACAGAACTAAAATGACCCCAATGTGGCTCAGGGAAGCTCGCGGAAGAGGGGGCGGAAAGATTGTTAGAGTCACAAGTTGGGGCATTATGCACAGAGACTGGGGCCTACACCCCAGAACTCTTGACTAACCACACAATGCACGACCCACATTCCCCATTGATGAGGGTCCCTTTGAAAGTGGGAGGACAGGGAGGAGGACAATGGAACCAATACTATGAATGTAAAATCAGTATAATATAAATAAAAAAAAAGAAAAAAAAACTAAGTCTCAAACCCTTTTTAATTTTACAAGGCAATTTATAATTCGCAGTCCTGCTATTTACAAAAATGAACGCTAGGTGGCGGTGCTTACCTTCACTTTGGGAGGCTTGGCGTAGGTCGAGGCATGTTTGTTTCTCTGTGAGGAAGGTAGATTAGGTGGAGTGGGGAAAGAGAAAGAAAAAGAATTTTGTCTAATTCTCATGATTTTTCCATTTTCTTTCTGAATTACATGGAGATGTGTATGATTAAGAAAATTTGAAGATAGTGCCACAGTTACATGCAAAATAGAGGAAAACATGGTGGCTAAAGATGGTGTACAGAGGTGTTTTTTTTTGACTTAAAACTCACTCAGAGGCTTAGGCTCATCTCCACAGTAGTTCTTTCTCTCTGTGTTGTATGCTCAACTCTTTCCTTCTTGCTTCCTTTTCTTTCTTTTTCTTTTTGAATGTTTTATTATTGTTATTAACAAGATGTTTCGTATGGGTGCATCATGTGTTAGTACCCTTTTTTTCCTTGTCCCTGCCCCCATTCCATTTTTTTTCTTTTTTGAGACAGTTTCATTCTATAGCTTGGTCTTACTACACTTAGAGGCTCACTTTAGCCTTGAACTTGCTGTGGTCCTGTTGTTTCCATATCCCCAGGAATGACAAGCAAGTACCATTGTCCTTCCTCTCTGAGAGTGAAATTTTGGGGATCCAACAATGGGGAAGTGTTTAACTTCCACCTGACAGGTATATTATTATTATTTTTTATTTTTATTTACTTATTTGAGAAAGGGAGAGAGAGAGGGAGAGGAGGAGGGAGAGGGAGAGAATGGGCGTGCCAGGACTTTCAGCCACTGCAAACGAACTCCAGATGCTTGCACCACTTTGTGTATCTGGCTTATGTGGGCACTGGGGAACCAAACCAAGATCCTGTGGCTTTTCAGGCAAGTGCCTTAACTGCGGAGCCATCTCCCCAGCCCCAGGTACATTATTGAATAACCTGATAGATGAGCCTTATATTTCTGATGTACATGCATAGCTGCAAATCCATACATCCATACATACTTACATACATACATACATGTGATATGGAAATTTGGGTTGTATTGAGCCTTATCTTGGCTCTTGAGACATTGAAGCAGTGAGGTTCTTGAGGCACTGAGACAGTGGCCTCCAAATTTTTGTCATATGAATGCAAAGACTTGAAATCCACAGACTACAGGATAAGATTTAGAAACATTTCTTTTAAAGTTATAGCTTAGGAGAGGGAAAACTCAGAAAGGTAGTTTAGATCTAAAGGAAAGGAATAAAAAGGCAAGCCTACTGCCCATCTCAGCAGGAGCCATGTTTCTGGAAAATGGAAAAGCCCATCCCAAACCCAGGGCTGTAGTCTTTTGTGGGAGTGGGAACAGACCTACTCAGTCCAGTCCTGGGGTGAGGTTTTCTGGGAAACAGGAATCCTTCTACCCTCCTTCCTCTCCCAGGAAAGGAAGAGATAAGAACAGAGGCACTTATTCATCTCCTCTGGTAAGGCTTTAGGAGGTAAGAAAAAAGCCAGATTATCTCTTCTGATTGCTTTTGACCAGTAGTAAAGAGGAATGACCTACATTCTCCCTGCACAGGGTCAAAAACATTCCATGCTTCCTGCTTTTGGGGGGCCTGTTACCTCTTTTTTTTAATTTTTATTCATTTATTTATGAGGGAGAGACAGAGAGGGAGGGAGGGAGAATGGGCACCAGGGCCTCTAGCCACTGCAAACGTACTCCAGATGCATGTGCCACCTTGTGCATCTGGCTTATGTGGGATGTGGAGAATCAAACATGGATCCTTAGGCTTAACTTAAGTGCTTTAACTGCTAAGCTATCTCTCTAGCCCCCTTTTGCCTCTAAACTGCCTCACATGCACACACACATATACATACAACAGGTGAGTAGCAATTTGGGGGAAAAAAAGCAAACAAACTGAAAGCAAACTTGGTCTGAGCCGGGCATGGTGGTGCACGCTTTTAATCCCAGCACTCGGGAGGCAGGGGTAGGAGGCTTGCCATGAGTTTGAGGCCACCCTGACACTACATAGTGATTTCCAGGTCAGCCTGAACTAGAGTGAGACCCTACCTCGGAAAAAAAAAAGAAAAAAAAAAAGAAAACTTGGTCTGTGTATATAGGTATACATAAGATTCTGTTTCAAAAGAACTAAGTGATACCTAGAGATCTTTGTATTTTTGCTCTCATAAGGAACCAACTTTTTAGCCTCCAAACTTCTGAAAATGTGTTGGTGGGGGTTGGGGGGTCAGTTCACAGGAATGTCCATTTACACCACCCCAACATGTTTTGATTTGCCTGTCTCCACCCCTGAAGTGGTTATAATTGTACATGATCACACTTTTTTTGTTTTTGGAGGTAGGGTCTCACTCTAGCCCAGGCTGACCTGGAATTCACTCTGTAGTCTCAGGGTGGCCTTGAACTCACAGTGATCCCCCTACCTCTGCCTCCCAAGTGCTGGGATTAAAGGCATGAGCCACCATACCCGGCTCTCATGATCACACTTTTTTTTTTTTTAATGGAGGAAGGAATATTTATTGAAGCTTACACATCTAAGGTAAGTTCCATAATGGCAGTGCCTTCATAGGACAAAGCCACAAGCCAAAAGCCACTCAGCACAGCACTCTTCAGGAACTCCAGCTAGGCACACTTTGCATATCTTTAGATTGAAATCTCCAACCCACCTTAAGATCCACCCAGTGACATTGCCTCCAGCTAGGTGGATACAGATGCAAACTACAAACAAATAAAACATTGAATATATTGGGGGCCATCCTGATCACACTTTTTATGCCCTTTTTAAATTAATAAAAGAAGCTCTTTACCATTATTATTTTTATTTATTTGTGAGGAGAGAGAGATAGAAAGAGAAAAAGAGAATATGAATGGGTGTGTCAGGTCCTCTAGCTGCCACAAATGAGCTCCAGATGCATGCATCATTTTGTGCAACTGGCTTTACGTGGGTACTGGGGAATTGAACCCAGGTCAGAAGGCTTTGCAGGCAAACACCTTAATGGCTGAGCCATCTCTCCAGCCCTCCTTGTCATTTTTTTTTAAAAAAATTTTGTTCTTAAGGATGCTTTTTAATTTGTTTCTTTAATTTCACAGACAGATGTATGCTATGTTGCTCAGAGAGTAATTTCCCTGCCCCTGTCTCACAGATGATTGGTTAATAGGCATATAACCCAAGCCTAATACTCCCTTTTTCTTTTCTCTTTTTTTCTTTCATTAGTTTCACCTTTACTTACTAGGATTCTCATTTTATTAGTGAGATACTTTTATTTATTCCATGATTGGGAGTCTTCTAATTCAAGGGCTTCATAGACCAGTCACTGCCTGTGGTCTCTGTTAAATAAATAAAACTGTTAAGTAATAAGATGGTAAGAGAGGAAGTTATGTGTCACTGCTAATTGTTTGCATGTGTTACTGGCTTGCTTTCTTTTTATTCCCCTCTTTGTCTCTTTTTTCTTTCTTCCTCCTTCTCCCCCTCTCTCTGTCTTTCCTTTCTTCCATTTTATTCCTCCCTCCTTCCCTTCCTTCTTTCCTTTCTCCTTCCCTCCCCCTCTTTCTTTTTTCTTTTTTTTAAAACTAACTCATGGATAAACATTCCTTTATTCACCCTATTTGGCTACCTCTCCTTTCCTCTCTCCCTCATGGGCCCTTTCTAGCTTCCTGGCCTCTATTATTGACTCTTATTCCAACACATATACAAATGTAAACATTAGTATCTGGGATCCACATATGAGAGAGAACATGCAACATTTGATTTCTAAGCCTGGGTTACCTCACTTGGTATAATCTTTTCCAGATCTATCCATTTCCCTGAAAATTTAACTTTCCTTTATAGCTTAATAAAAGTCCATTGTGTAAATATGCCATATCGTCATTATCCATTCATCAGTTGATGGGCATCTAGGCTAGTCCCATTTTCTAACTATTGTGAGTGGAGTAGCAATAAACAAAGCAAGTGCCCTTAAATGCTAAGCCATCTCTGTAGCCTGTAAGTTTTAAGGTATTTCTTTCTTAATTTGCAAGCAGAATGAAAGAGATAGTCGAGAGAGAGAGAGAGAAAGAGGGAGAATGAATGAATATGGGTGTGGCAGGGCCTCTAGCTGCTGCAAATGAACTCCAGATACATGTGCCACTTTGTGCATGTGGCTCTGTGTGGGTCCTGGGGAATCAAACAGGTATTATTAGGCTTTTCAGGGAAGTGCCTTAATCACTGAAGCATCTATCCAGCCCCAAGATATTTCTTGAGTCACAAGTGAAAACAAGTTTTGATGGACCCATTATACCTATGAGGGATTTTTTTTTTTTTTTTAAATTATTTTTTTTATTGACTTTTAATCTTACATACCAAAAAAAAAAAAAAACCCACCTGATATTTCCCTCCCCTCCCCCATTCCACTTTAGAACTCCCGTCTCCATCATATCCCCTCCCTCTCTCCATTAGTCTCTTTCCTAATTTGATGACATCATCTTTCTCTTCTATTTTGAGGGTCTTGCAAAGGTATTGCTAGGCACCGCAAGATCATGGATATCGAGGCCAATTTCTGTCTGGGCAGCTGCATTGTAAGAGGTCATATCCTTCCTTTGGCTCTTCCATTCTATCCGCCCCCTCTTCCCCTATGAGGGATTTTTATCAGTCACACTCATTCTTTTCTAAGTTAGACCAATGGTAACAGGATGCAGTATTTCGAGCCTAAACTGAAGGCAAATTATAAAGTCACCCCTGTTTAAAATAAATCCAGCTTTGGCACAGGAAGCCACAGCTGGATGACTGGTCAGGAATTCTCAGAATGGATGTGTGTTGAATTGAAGATTTTAGCAGAGACATCAGATTTGGTGGCCTTTGAAAGTTCCTGCTGAAACCCAAGAGTAGAACTGTCAGAGGTGGAAGGATTCTTCACTTAGGATGCTTCTGTTGATCTCCAGGCTCTCCTTATTGGCTCCAACCCAGCCAGATTGAGGCATTTTCTTTCCAGAACAGATGGAAGTAACAACTGGCTCGCTGCTAGAAGGAGTAAATTGAGACACAGGAGATTAGTACATTGTACCCTGAAAGACAGGCTGAATGCTGCTTTTGGGTGTAGCACTGGCCATAGTGGTAGTGTTCAGCTTGTGTACTTTGCCTGGAAGGGTGGTAGTAATCTTTGCCACTTGCTAGGTTTGGGGGAGCACAACCACAGAGCATCTCTGTCTCCATCTGCTTTTAAAAAAATGTTTACCAACAACTTCCATATATATAAGCAATATACCATGATCATAATCCCTTCCCAATATCCTCCTTTCCCCCTTACAAGCCCCCTCCACTGAATCTTTTCTTCTTTCCAAGCACTCTCCTATTTTAGTTTCATCATTTTTCCCCTTCCTGTTATGCAGGTCTTGTGTAGGTAGCATCAGCCACTGTGAGAACCATCTCCTTCTTTTCCTTCAGTTGTTTTTCCTGCTTGGTTCTCTTTTTCCAACCAGTGCATCTCTCATTGATCAGGAACATGCTCTATGAATTTCTACCCATTCACCACAAATGCCATTGATTGCTCTTATTCTCACGTCTCAGTCCCTGATTTCAACTCCTCTTCCAGCTTGGGGGTTGTTTCTTAGAGCCTAGCTCCTTGCTTTTCTTCTTTTTAGTAGAGTTTTCCCCTTTTGCTTTGTAAACCAACTTGGATCTGAAGCTCTTCTCTCAAACTCTAGGAAAAGCTTCCAGCTCTCTTCCCACTTCAGGACACCTTCAAAGAGTTCCCCATGAACCTCAGCAGCTTCTTAACTGTACAAGCTTGGCATCATGAAGTGAAGCAGGTTTTCTGTGTAGTCCTCACCATAGCAAGGGGAGAAAGTCTTCTTTGTTCCTGGTTATAAAAACACTGGTTCCACTACTGAGCCAGTTACACTCAAATTGCCTCGATCACTTTCATGTTTTGCATGTTTAGTTTTTCCAGCCAATCCAATTTTTTTTCTTTCAAGGTAGGATTTCACTGTAGTCCAGGCTGACCTGGAATTCACTATGTAGTCTCAGAGTGGCCTTGAACTCATGGTGATCCTCTTACCTCTGACTTCTGAATGCTGGGATTAAAGGCATACACCACCATGCCCAGCTTGGTTTCCTTTCTGTAGTACTAATTTATAATCTTAAATATGCACCTTTGCAGACATGAGTTAGTAGAGCTACAAAAGAAAGCGTAGAACATAAAGAGATAAAGCCTTTAATATGATCTTTTTTTTTGTTTTTGTTAAATTAGACAAGTTAAAAACTTTAACTGCCTGGAGAGATGGCTCAGTGGTGGAGGTGCTTGCCTGCAAAGGCTGATGATCCTCGTTCAATGCCCCAGTACCCATGTAGAGCCAGATTTACAAATGGGCACATGTATCTGGAGTTTGTTTGCAGTGGCTGGGGCCCTGGCATGCTCATTCTCTCTGCCTGTCTCTCTTGTATCTCTCTGCTTGCAAATCAAGAAAAATATTTTTTAAAAACCTTTAAAAAACTATTGAAAAATAGACACAGATAGAAAAGCAATACTCTTTTATCATAATGCCACAACTATGGGTTAAAGTTTTCCTAAAAATATAAATTATTCATTGAAGACTTAATAATATAGCCATTTTTCTTATACACACAGAAGCCTATCTAGTTTCTTAACGTTACTGTTGTTGTTGTTGTGTTGAGGTAGAGTCTCGCTGTAGCCAAGGTTGTCCTGGAATTCACTATGTAGTCTCAGGGTGGCCTCAAATTCATATCAATCCTTCTACCTCTGTCTCCTGAATGCTGGAATTAAAGGAGTACACCACTATACACAGTCTGATTTTTGAGGTTACATTTTCTGTAATTTTTATTGTGAAATGAAAATGTAGTATAAAGATCTTTGACAAGCACAGAAACTGAACATTTTACATTTAGAACTTATATACTAATTCTAAAAAGAAATTAATTCCAATCTAATAAAAGCTTTTTTTTTTTTTTTTTGGTTTTGCAAGGTAGGGTCTCACTCTGGTCCAGGCTGACCTGGCTCAGGGTGGCCTCGAACTCTCGGCGATCCTCCTACCTCTGCCTCCCAAGTGCTGGGATTAAAGGCATGCGCCACCACGCCCGGCTTAATAAAAGCTTTTACTGTACATTATATAGAAGAATTTACCATTTAACAATTTTCTGTCATACATTTGTTATTCATGACTACCTAAACATGAGGTAGGATTAAATATTTTCAAACCGGTTTTGGAAAGAAATCATGACCAAAATCTATAGCCTGATTAAACTGTCTTACGACCCCAATGAAAAATTTCCCACACAATCAAGTATCATTTTAAGGTTTCATGCAATAGTTAATAAATCAACGATGTCATTTTAATAGGTTTCAAGGATATATATATATAAGCTTAAGTAAGTTACTTTTAGGCCTTTTATAGATCTGAAATGCATTCTAATCCAGTCACACATCTTAAGTTGGCATACCAAGAAATAAAAATAATTCAAAATAAAATTAACAAGTAATGATGAAAGTGTTCTATAGAAATGCATGGAGGAAGCCGGGTGTGGTGGTGCACGCCTTTAATCCCAGCACTCGGGAGGCAGAGGTAGGAGGATCGCCATAAGTTCAAGGCCACCCTGAGACTACATAGTTGATTCCAGGTCAGCCTGGACCAGAGTGAGACCCTACCTTGAAAAACAAAAAAAAAAAAAAAAAAAAAAAAAAAAAGAAATGCATGGAGGAGATTGATGTGGCCACAAATTGTGTTCCTCAGTCATTTCGGGACTTTTAGGAAGCAGGCTAGGGTTTGTATTATGTTGTGTGAACACAGCATAGCATACATGAAGACAACTATGTCACACATGACACAGTCACATTGACAAGGTAGGTTGTTATCTTTGTTCCTCTTTGAAGGGAATGGGGTTCATTCTGGGGAATCTTTCAAGCTGTAATTTGTTTTCATTTCCTTGGCTAAGCTATCTGGTGGATGCCTTTGGTCCTGAGAGCTGTCATGCAGAGCTGGCATTTCTCCGGATCCAGCAGCTGAGTTTGTGAGGCTTGGGGTTCTTGTAGTATTAAGCAATCTTGGCATAGTTACTTTGGATTAGCAAGTGTGAGAAATAGTGTTTGGATATTCATAAAAAAAGATAGAAGTAGGCCTGATATGAGGCAATGCATGTATCTCTTGAGGGTCTAATGCATGAGATATTGGCTTTGTGTATGAAGTCTGTGTTCTATCATTTCCCTCTCACACCACTAATTGGTGACTTCAGAATCTCCTGATTTTTCTTTCTACAACTGTCATCTATAGCAGTCATCCTGTGTTTCTGAAACCAGAATTCAGTCCTTGATACTTGTACTTTCAGAGACAAGTGAGCAAAGATAGGAATTCCACCTTAAATCTGTGCTGTATTGGGAGAGCTGGAAATTTGGGATAAGAAAGGATTCTTCTCTTGGAGAGATCTTGTATTTAATCTATAGCTAACAGTAAATATAAGAGGGGAAAGAAAGACAGTAATTTTAAATATTTTTGGAGAAGTAATCAGTCATGACTCTGAGATTTATGGTGTTACTGGTTCTACATGTCTTCTTGTGGACCTATGGACTCTTCTCTCCATGTAGTGAGGGTTTCATATAGACCGAAGCCATTAGCCTATGCATTCCTCTGACTCTCCATTTTGGTTACATCTAGATCAAAAGCTAACACAGGACAAATCAAGACCAGAGTGTGTGTAGATTACTTCATATAAAACATGTCTCCATTTTATCATTATCACTCTTTTAAAAAAGATATTTTTATTAGATATGGACATAATTAGTATGTAAACAATACATGATTGTACCATCCTTTCCCACTTCCCTGCCCCTTTTCTGAAGAGGCCTTCCTCATTGGTGATGCAGGTCAGTCTCTGGGGATTGTGGGTCATGCATTTTGGGGCAGCAATCAGTTATGGGGGAGAGGCAATGTCTCTATACAAAATGTCCCAAATTGTGGCTCTAACAATCTTTCTTTCCCCTCTTCTGCAAAATTTCCTGAGCCATGTTGGGTGGGTTTTAAGTCTATTTCAGTGAAGGTTTCTGAGGAGCCTCTGGATCTCTGGTTTGGTAGGTGTTGAGTGTCCTCTGTGTCTATCTCCTTCACCCTTGTGCTGGTATCAGGTTCACCAATAAAGCAGCACTCTTTTTATTTATTCCTCTGTGGTCCGCTGGATCGTTTATCTCCCCAGATCCTGCTCCCTCTGAAAAAGAGAAGCAGAATTTCCATCAGAGTGAAGTCATCATCAGTTAAATTAGATAACAACTATTAATTTAGAAAGAATTTAAGCCAGGAGTGGTGGTGCATGCCTTTAATCCCAGCACTCGGGAGGCAGAGGCAGAATTTGAGTTCAAGGCCACCCTGAGTGATAGTGAATTCCAGGTCAGTTAAATTAGATACCTCCAAAAACAAAACAAATTAAAACAAAGAAAAAGAATTTAAATGTTGTAGACCCACTTATATGCCAACATTAGTGGGAACTTGATATTGGGAAGCAAAATTGTTATCAGGATATGATTATGACTTGTTTCCCAGCTCCAGATATGGTTTTCTTTCCACTGAGCAGATGTGTTAGCCAATCCAATAGCAGTTGGTCACCCACCATAGTTGTGTGTGACTATTGCACTTGTGTGAGCATCATGTCAGGTTGTTGGCTACTGAGTCACTTAGACTTAGTTGCTCAGATGGATGTTGGCCACTTTTCCCCAGTAGCTCATGTGTTCACCTTACAGCAATAGATGGGATAGTTGTCTGGGGAGTGGCTCACTTCCAGATTCCAACCAGATCTCTCCATGGTCCGTGCTCATAGCATATCGTGTCATCAGCAGTAGGGTCTTAACATTAACCTCTGGTGGGTAATCAAGTTCTCTGTCGGAAGTCTGTCTTGTTTGCTTTGGGAGAGCTAGTAGGTCTCTCTGATCAACAGTTCATTGTGGATGTAAACCACATCCTGGTACAGGGAATTATAGACCAGCACCAGGGGAAAAAAGAGAAGAGAAACAGGAGAAATTTAATGTTAGGTTTCACCTCACCCTCTCCAGGGCCTTTGATTCAGGTGCTCCCCCTAAGGTCCTCTTGAGGGTTCCACCTTTAATCTGACTTCCAGGATATAGTATTGTATGGTACCAGCTCAATTTGGGTTCAGTTTTGAGTACCCTTTCCCTTCCCCCAAGCCCTATCTTCCCTACTGTCCAAGCTTCAAGATGCTATTCAGGTATGTCAGCAACTCAGGCTGTTCCAGGTTAGAAACGGCAGAGGAGTGAGACCATGTGATGATTGTCTTTCTGTGATTGTGTGAGCTCACTTAGAATGATCTGTTCCAAGTTTGACCATTTTTCTACAAATGTCAATATGTCATTTTTTCTTACTTCTGAGGAGAATCCCATTGTGTACATATACTACATCTTGGTTATCCATTCATCCAGTGATGGGCACCTGGGTTGATTCTAGTTGTTAGTTATTATGAATTGAGCAGCTATAAACAAGGCTGAGCGAATATCTCTGAATGTGGAGCTTTTAGGGTAAATATCCAGTAAGGGAAGATCAGGGTCTGTTGGTAACTCTATAGTCACCCTTTTCAGGAGTCTCCATAATGCTTTCCATAATGGTTGTACCAGTTTACATTCCACCAACAGTAAATGAGTGTTCCTATCTCTCCACATCCTTGACAACATTTGTTTTCTTTTTTTTTTTTTTTTTTTTTTTTTTTTTTTTTTTTTTTTTAAGTTTTTCAAGGTAGGGTTTCACTCTTGTCCAGGTTGACCTGGAATTCACTATATAGTCTCAGGGTGGCCATGAATTCACAGTAATCCTCCTACTCCCACCTCCCAAGTGCTGGGATTAAAGGCGTGCACCACCATTTCTGGCTTCATTTAATTTTTTTTTTTTTTTGTTTTGTTGAGGTAGGGTCTCACTCTGGCCCAGGCTGACCTGGAATTAACCATGTAGTCTCAGGGTGACCTCGAACTCACAGTGATCCTCCTACCTCTGCCTCCCAAGTGTTGGGATTAAAGGCATGCACCACCATGCCCAGCCCCATTTAATTTTTTTAATGTCTGCTATCCTTACTGGGGTGAGGTGGAAATATATATTATATATATATAATTTGTTTTTTGAGGTAGTGCCTTCCTCTAGCCCAGGCTAACCTGAAATGCACTCTGTAGTTCTAGGCTGGCCTTCAACTCTCAATGATCCTCCTACATCTGCCTCCAAAGTGCTGGGATTAAAGGCGTGAGCCACCATGCCCAGCTTTCATATTTGTTTTAATTTGCATTTCCCCAATGGTTAGAGATGTTGAACATTTCCTTAATTGTGTGTTAGCCATTTGTAAGTATTCCTCTGAGTACTCCCTATTCAGTTTTCTGTCTTACTTTTGGAGTGGATTTTTTTAAATCAGTTTTTTAGAGGTTTTTTTTTTTTTTTTTTTTTTTTTTTTTTGTAGATTCTAGATATTAGGCTTCTGTCAGTGCTATAAATAGTAAAGGTTTTCCCCCATTCAGTGGGTAATCTATTGGCTCTGCTTGTGGTATGTTGTCTGTCTGTGCAAAAACTTTTCAGCTTCATGAGATCCCATTAGTTGAGTGCTTTTTTTTTTTTTTTTTTTTTTTTTTTTTTTTTGAGGTAAGGGCTCACTCTAGCTCAGGCAGACCTGGAATTCACTCTGTCGTCTCATGGTGGCTTTGAACTCACAGTTATCCTCCTACCTCTGCCTCCCAGGTGCTGGGACTAAAGGCGTGTGCCACCACACTTGACTGAGTGCTTGTTTATCTTACTGGATTACTGGGGTTTTGTTCTGGAAGCCTTTTGCCAGTCCTATATTGTGGAGAGTGCCTCCTATTTTTTTAGTTGAAGAGTTTCAGGTCTTATACTGAGGCCTTTAATTCATTTGGAGTTGATTTTTGTATATGATGAAATGAGTGGGTCTAGTTTCTTTCTTTTCTTTTTTTTGGTTTTTCGAGGTAGTGTTTCACTGTGGTCCAGGCTGACCTGGAATTAGCTATGTAGTCTCGGGGTGGCCTCGAACTCTCGGCGATCCTCCTACCTCTGCCTCCTGAGTCCTGGGATTAAAGGCGTGCGCCACCATGCCCAGCTAGTTTCATTTTTTTTTTTTTTTTTTTACATATCGTCATCCAATTTGTCCAGCACCATTTGTTGAAGATGCTGTCTTTTCGCCAGTCCACATTATTGGTATCTTTGTCAAAGATCAAGCAGCTGTAATTACTTGCTCTACATCCTGGGTCTTCAATTCTGATCCATTGGTGTATGTTTTTGTTTTTATTCCAGTACCATGTTGTTTTTGTCACTATGACTTTGTAATATAGCTTTAGATTGGGTATGGTGACACCACTAGAGGTGTTTTCTTTTTCCTGAGAATATGTTTGAATATGTGAGGCCTTCTGCCATTCCATATGAATTTTGAGATCTTTTTTTCAATCTCTGTGAAGAATGTTGCTGGTATTTTTTAAACATTTTTTATCAGGGTATTTTATTTCAAGAATTAACACTTTTTCTTCAAAAAATAGAATCACTAGGGCTGGAGAGATGACTTAGCGGTTAAGGCGCCTGCCCACTAAGCCTAAGAACTCAGGGTCCAATCTCCAGGTCCCACATTTAGCCAGATGCAAAGTGACACAAGGGCGCAATGCCACACTTGCCCACAAGGGCTGCATGCATCTGGAGTTTGTTCACAGTGGCTGAGAGGCTGCTGGCACTCCCATTCTCTCTCTCTCTCTCTCTCTCTGTCTCACTCCAAAAAAACACATATTGAATCAATAGTTATCTCCCTGAGTATGAAGAACTAATTTTACAATAAAAAGATAGTTACAGAATTAAGCAATTAGAGGTACATTATTTCTGCATTTAATTGGACTCCATTACAAACTTACTCTTAAAAATTCATGTCGCTGGGCATGGTGGCACACGCCTTTAATCCCAGCACTTGGGAGGCAGAGGTAGGAGGATTGCCATGAGTTCAAAGCCACCCTGAGACTACATAGCTAATTCCAGGTCAGCCTGGACCAGAGTGAGACCCTACCTTGAAAAACCAAAAAAAAAAAAAAAAAAAAATTCATGTCTTTTGGAACATCAATATATTTTGAAACATAAAACATCTCATTGTGTACCTGTGATATTAATGTGTCAGTCTGACCTGTCTTTATCAAATTCCAGGGCAATCTTAAAGGCAATGCTATTGAGGCCAACAGGCTGCATGTTACATATACTAGAAACAATTATTCCTTGGGGGAACCTTGTTACTTAATGGCCTCTGTGTCCAATTCTTCAGGAAGAACCAGTAGGATGCTACTGGCCCCCAGTGCACCTCCAGAATGTGAAGCATAATGCTGTTGCTTCCTGCAAGAACCACACATTTGCTTCTTTTTATCACACCCCATGCCATTTCACTATTTACACTCATTATCCCAAGACATCTCTGTGTTAGGGACTGGTGTCCAGATCATAACCATTGTTTCTAGCTTGAGATATCCAGGTAAGAGATTTTCATTGGAGTTCGTAAACAGGCTGACTTGGTAGCCATACAACATTATTTTCCCAAACTTCAGAAGGCACCCACTGTAGACAGAAATTCACCACCAGCCCACTTACAGGAGTTATCCACACAAGGTGTGTTGACAAGACATTTCTTTTTATTGTAAACATAAAATCTAAAATGAAATAAGAATGGTAATTAATTTTTAAAATCTATTATTGACTTCACATATGATAATAAGTAGGAAATTATGTACAAGCCAGATTGAATTTCAATGTAGTAATCATATCTTAAACCATCAGCTTGCCACAAATTTTCAGTATGATTCGGATGGTAATGACACACAGATATCTGGGTAGACTATCTACCTCATGAATTAAAGTGTATGTTTTATTTTCTACCAGTATGGCTTTTCCATACTGAATATGTCAGACACTTAATATTCAAAATGTACTGATCAATACTACACAGTATATTTATTTGCCCAGTGCATATGGACTAATACTTCCCAGTCATTGTATATTCCTAATTCTTGGGCTTGATGTTGAATCACATGCCACAAATGTATTTTATATCTCAAAGTATGTATACTCCGAGATGCTTAGAAATAAAGTTCATATTTGAAGGACCACATTTCTTGGATAAAAATCCAGTGCAAATGTCATGTATAAAGGATATGATGTAGTCCTTCCTTGTGGGGGAGGCTACACTTAGCAAAGCTCAGAATCTCCAATTCTCACTTTCAGTACTAAAGTTCTTTTATTTGAGCAAAATATACTTATGTAATTCTTGCTATAGGTCAGGTTAGTGTAATAAGAATGCAGATAAGAGTTAATTTGTTCTCATAGAAATCTTAGGAGGTAGGGATTGTTTATTTCACAGAGAGCAGCAGGGCTGGATTTAAACTAAGGGAGGCTGTCATTCCTCTCTGCTTCTGCATCTTGATTTGTCATCTAAGAAGTTAACTGCCTACCTTGCAGAGTTTGGAATCTGTGTATAAAGCAGTTTGCATATTTCTGACAGTTAATGGATAGAGCCTCAAGTTCATAACTCAACTGTGATCTATGGCAAAACCCTACCACCATGACATTCTTTCTCATCCTGCCAGACCCCACTAGATAGTCATCAAATAGTGTGTTTACAACTAGCAGAGCCTTGAACCCTTGAAGATTTTGTTAAAATAATGATATTAATTCTCACTTATTCTCTGACTCTTTCTCTCTCTCAAATAACTAAATGAAAAAATATCTCAAAAAGTAGGGACTGAAGAGATGGTTTAGTGGTTAAGTCACTTGCCTGCAAAGCCAAAGGACCTATGTTTGATTCCCCAGGACCCATGAAACCAGATGCACAAGATGTTGTATGCATCTGGAGTTCATTTGCAGTGGCTGGAGGCCCTGGCATGCCAATTCTCATTCTTTCACACTCTCTCTGCCTCTTTCTCTCTCAAATAAAGAAAGAAAATAAAGAAAACAGTGATGTTGCTTCAGTAAATCCATAGTAGTTCCTCTTTAAATAGAAAGCTACAGAGTATTATACTACTCAGTCAAGAAATTTATAGGCAGATTCCAGACTTTAACCTCAAAATTCCTTTAGACAGAAAACCTTTAGTTCCAGCACTAGTGAGGAAAAGGTAGGAGGATGATTGTGAGTTTGGGGCCATCGTGGGACTACAGAGTGAGTTCCAGGTCAGTCTGGGCTAGAGTGAGACCTGCCTTGGAGGAAAAAAAGAAAGAACAAAAAAACTAGCTATTTGAGAAAATAATTTTGTTGTTTAGATAGAATGATAAACTTTCTGTTTAAATTCCTAGGGAATTTCTACTTAACAAATGGATATAAAGCACAAGTTCTTATATAAATGTAATTGACTAAGTAGAATGATGCCAGACACAATGGTCTCTTCAAGCTTAGAATCCTCTGGATTTGGAATATATAACCACAGAACTCTACATTGCAATCTTAGAAATTCAAGATGTGTTATTTTACTTTTATTAGTGTTTGTGTGTCTGTATTTATGCATGGATGTATATAATGGGTGTGTGTGGGGGGTGTGGGTGCGTGTATCATAGTGCACATGTGGAGGTCTGAGGACAACCTTGGGGTGTTTGTGTCTCCTTCCACTTTTGCTGGAGGTAGTTTCTCCCTTGTTGTTGCTTCATGTGCACCAGCTTAGCTGACCCTGAGTTTCTGGATTCCCCTGGCTTTGCCTCCCAGTGCAGCAGGTGAATTGGGATCACAGATGCACGGCACTCCTTTGTGTCTGGCTTTATGTGGGTACTGTAGAATAGGACTTAGGCTGGAAGACTTGTAACATATCTCCAACTCCCTTTTATTTTAAAAATGATTATTGAATATTTTAAAAAACCAAACTGCATTTTTTAATTGGTATATAAAGCTTAGAAACCAAAGCATTTATAATTCATATTATAAGGATCTGGGGCATGCACCTTAGGGGCAAAGCTCTGCCTTGCTGGGTTGTATCACTAGGACCACAAAAATCAAAATTACACAACATAGAATGCACACTGTAAAAGACAATCCTGGGGCTACGGAGATGGTTCAGTGGTTAAAGGCACTTGCTTGCAAAGCATGTTGACCTGGGTTCAATTCCCCCCATACCCACATAAAAGCAGATACACAATGTGGCCCATGCATTTGTAGTTCACTTGCAGTGGCAAAAGATCCTGACATGCCCATATTCTTTCTTTCCCCCCCTCTCTTCTCACAAACAAAATGAAAAACCAATCTGACTTTAACATTTAGCATTAATACTTAAGCTGCAATCTTCTACTACAGAGAATGCCACTAAAAGATGAAAGAGATTGGTAACAGGAACACTTGAAGACATGAGGAAAAATAAAACAAAAGCAGAAGGTTTAGCCATATGAAAACTATTGAAATGTAAAGCCAGAGGGTTTTCTTTCTTCTTTTCATTTTGCAGTGCTGGGGACTGAACTCAGGGCCTCATGCATGCTAGACAGACACTTTCATGCTGTGCTATTCCTCACCCCTAAACTAGAGACTTTTTTTTTTTTTTTTTTTTTTTTTTTTTTTTTTTTTTTTTTTTTTTTTTTTTTTTTTGGTTTTTCGAGACAGGGTCTCACTCTAGGCCAGGCTGACCTGGAATTCACTATGTAGTCTCAGGGTGGCCTCAAACTCACCACAAACCTCTTCCTACCTCTGCCTCTCAAGTGCTGGGATTGAAGACATGAGCCACCATGTCCAGCTGTTAAATTAGAGATTCTTGTTGCAAACATGGTGCCAATAAAAACCACTAACGAGGCCTAATAAGCCAGTGAACTGCCTAGGGATTTCATAGCATCAACCTTTCAATGGCAAGAATATTCACGCTACACTCTTGCAGATGTTTGCTTAAAGACTTGCTCAGTTTGCTTGCCAGTACAGAGTGTATTTGCTATACAGAATCAATAGTTATTACCTCTCCAGAATCACAGTTTCTTTCCTTTCATCTAGGGAAGCTTCAGTGTTATTCACAACAACAATGTGCTCAGCTGAATATCATTTCCACTCCTCCCTCTTGTAGCAAAATAGGGGCTTAGGCTAAAATTCTGACCAATTTTTTTTTTTTTTTTTTTTTTTATTTGAGATGAGATTTTATTTGGTCTAGGCTGACCTGGAATTAACTATGTAGTCTCAGGGTGGCCTTGAACTCACAGCAATCCTCCTACCTCTGCCTCCCAAGTGCTGGGATTAAAGGCAGCCGCCATGTATTGGGACTGCAGGCAATTTTTAAATTTATTTTTTAAAATATTTTAAGGTGAGATGAGATTCTGAGGGAAATACTTTAAACAGGTGATTGGCCTCAGGTGTCACTATTGTGTGTGTGTTTGGGGGCCCTATGTACAGCCCAGGGTGGCCTGGAACTTGCTCTGCAGCACAGTGTGGCCTGGCAGCCTTACCATGTATTGGAACTGCAGGCATGTATCACTGCACTCTACCTCGAGTGGCACTATTTTACACCCATGCATATGCACACCTAAGTCATAAAGAAGATAACTATTTACTCAGTAACTCTTGAAAGGCTTGGTGAGGATATTATAATCAAAATTATAACTAAGCCTAAGAAATCAGTAGAGCAAGAGAGCTGGAAATATCTCATGTTGTATAAACTAGTATTAAAAACAAATAGAAACACATGTGGTTAGTAAGGTTTTTAAGTTTTTAAGTTTTCCTAGATATATATCTTTGAAAAGACTGCTTTTATTTTCCGAACTCCCCTTACAAATGACTGTTTCTAAACTCTAAAAATTATTACAAAGCTGCCAGGTGTGGTGGCACACTTCTTTAATCCCAGGACTTGAGAGGCAGAGATATGAGGATAGACGAGAGTTCGAGGCCAGCTTGAGACTACATAGTGAATTCCAGGACAACATGAGCTGGAGTGAGAACCTCCCTCAGAAAACTTAAAACAAAACAAAACAAAAAAAAAACAAGATTATATATCTATATCACAAAGTGGGCAGTCTGGTACCTAGGGTAGGACAATTTCTGTGAGTTTGAGGGCAGTGTGAAGCTACAGAGTTGAGTTCCAGGTCATGCTGGCTAGAGTGAGACCCTGCTTCAAACAAACAAAATAAAACAGAACAAAACAAATATAATCACAAAAAAATCAAAGTTGAGTTTTAGAGGCCCATATAGATATGGTACCATCAAATAAAAACAAAACAGATGGACAGAATGGTTTCTTAGTAAATTTTTAGTGCCTTATTTTACCTCAGCAGTGCATTTCTCTAACATGAATCAACTACCCCTTTAGGATCATTGGGTCCTATCTCAGGGTGGACTTGAATTCACAGCACTCCTCCCTCCCCTGCTGCCTCCCGAGTGCTGGGATTAAAGGCCTGTGCCACCATGCCTGGCTCCTGAGATATTTTTACATGACAATGCAAATGCTGAAATCAGTGCTTAAGCTGCTGGCTCACTTTGTAAATCTCCCCTTTTTGCTTTGGCTAGCTAAGGCCTGATTTCATCATTTATGTTGATAGTCCTCATAAAACAGGAAAGTACCAATCCCCCCTTCTCCCAACAGGGTCTCACTGTGAAGCCCAGGCTGTCCTTAAGTTTTGATTCTCCTGCCTCAGTTTCCCAAGTGCTGAGATGAGAGGCACGCACCACAGTGGCCAGAAAATAGCAACATGATTATGAATTCTGACAACTCTGTCCATTCTTCTGAAATCGTCTTACATTCTACTTAGCCTTGTTCTCAAGCTGCTGGAAGTGCCTGTATTTAAAATCCTGCTGTGAAGCCGGGTGTGGTGGCACAGGCCTTTAATCCTAGCACTCAGGAGGCAGAGGTAGGAGGATCACCATGAGTTTGAGGCCACTCTGAGATGACATAGTGAATTCCAGGTCAGCCTGGCCTAGAGTGAGACCCTTCTAAAAAAAAAAAAAAAAAAAAAATCCCCTAAACATCCTGCTGTGAAACACTGTCCTTCAGGTATCGCATGGTCTCCAACTCAATCCTCCACGTATCACTTGGTCTCCAACTCAAAACCAGAGCAGCAGTGGATAAACCCCAGGAGGCCATCAGAAGATTAGTCTTATTCTTTCTTTTTTGGTATTTAAAAAAATATTTTATTATTTATTTATTTATTTGAGAGATACAGAGAGATACAGAAATAGGCAAGTAGAGAGAGAGAGAGAGAGAGAATGGGCATGCCAGGCCTCCAGCCACTGCAAACGAACTCCAGATGCATGTGCCCACTTGTGCATTTGGCTTACGTGGGTCCTGGACAATTGAGCCTCAAACCGGGGTCCTTAGGCTTCACAGGCAAGCGCTTAACCACTAAGCCATCTCTCCAGCCCTTTTTTTGGTATTTTTAAAAGATTTCTTTTTATTTATTTATTAGAGACCAAGAGAGGAAGAGAAAGAGACAGTGATAATGGGCATGCCAGGGCCTCTGTCCACTGCAAACAAACTCCAGACGCATGTTCCACCTTGTGCATCTGGCTTATGTGGGACCTGGAAAATCGAACCTGGTAGGCTTTGCAGGCAAGCACCTTAACCACTAAGCCATCTCTCCAGTGCAAGACTAGGCTTATTCTTATTCTCTAGTGGAGCGGGGGTGGTCATCAGTTCTTCATGTGTGACAAAGGCCATTTCTTCTCTCCTACCCAACCAGCTCCATGTCATCCTGCCCCAGCTCCACAGTCTCTGGCCATGCTGAAATCTACAGGAGGTGGAAGGTTAGCAAAGAGTACACTGTAGAAAAGCAACTTTCTCAAGTCATCACATGCACTGCTAAGGCCTTCCATAATGCAGCCGCCACAGTCACTCTCCCTCTTACAAGTGACCCTAGTAAACTCACTGGCTTGCCAAACTAGGCTTGAGTGGAATCATTTCTTGTTGTAACCTTCTCTATCTAGGATGAGTAGAAACAGACTTTCTGATGTGTCAGATAACAACTTTAGACATTCTTAAATATTAATTTCAATTCCTGTCATCTATTTTTTTTTTGAAATAGGAACTTGCTATGAAGCTCAGGTTGGTCGTGAACTTGCGGCCATTCTCCTGCCTCTCCCTCCTAAGTTCTAGAATCAGAGGAGTTTGTCCCCATGCCCAGCAAGTACTATTATCTTTAAAGTAAATACAAAATCAAATGTTGATAAATTGGTATTAATGAAGAGCAATAACAACTCTCTCCAATTCCACTTCTACTTCCTTTGGGCATCTTCGTCCTCATTTAAATTCTTCTTCTTTCATTCTTTTGCTTATAGGTTTATTTTTGGTTGAACTCGCAGCAGTCTTCCTGTCTCAGCCTCCTGTATTATAGGCACACAGTACTACATCTGGCTTTCTTCTAGAAACATTTTTATTCGATTCTTCAGGGTCCTGTCTTCCAACTGCTCTCCTCCCCCATCCTTACTGGACTCTTTGAGGGAATTCTGTCCCATTTCCAAAAGTTCAGGTTTTTTCCTTCTTGCTGGTGACTCATGGACTTATAGTTTTAGCTCTGTAAAGCAATTTTATTTCATGCCTCCCTGTTCATATTTTCACTGGGGTTCCCAACAGACACAACAGATGGAGCAGGTCTGTATTTTGTTCCCATGCTGCCCTAACACCATTGCATTGTAGCTGCATGTTCCCACGTCTGTGCTCATTTTAGGGAGTGTATCCTACTCATTTAAACAATATTGTAAGGAGTCCTCCCCTTCCTTTGACTCTTACATTCTTTCTGTTACCTCTTCTGCAATGGACTCTTTGCTTTGGAAGGTGTGTTAGAGATCTTTCAGTGCTGAGCACTCCTCTGTCTCTTCTTCTCAGCTCCATGGTGCCTTCTGAGTCATCCCAAGGTCACCACCATCTGAAAAGAGAAGCTTCTTTAACCAAAAGTGAGAGTAGCATAATGGGCTGGATATCCATGACCTCACAGTGCCTGGAAATACCTACAAAAGACCATCATAATAGGAGGAAAAGCCGGGTGTGGTGGTGCACACCTTTAATCCCAGCATTTGGGAGGCAGAGATAGGAGGATCACCTTGAATTGGAGGCCACCCTGAGACTACATAGTGAATTCCAGGTCAGCCTGGCCTAGAGTGAGTCCCTATCTCAAAAAAAAGGAGGAAAAGATGATGACATCAAAATTAAAAGAGAGACTGATTGAGTGGGGGAGGTGATACAATGGAGAGTGGAGTTTGGAAAGGGAAAGTGGGGGAGGGAGGGAAGTACCATGGGATAGTGTCTACAATTAAGGAAGTTGTCAATAAAAGTAAATAAATAGGGCTGCAGAGATGGCTTAGTGGTTAAGGCACCTGCCTGCTAAGCCTAATTATCTGGTTCCAATCTCCAGGTCCCACGTTTAGCCAGATGCAAAGTGACCCTAGGGCTCAATGCTGCACTTAACCACAAGGGGGCGCACACATCTGGATTTCATTCACAGCAGCTGAGAGACTGCTGGCATGCCCATCTCTATCTGTTTCCCTCTCCCTCTCTGTCTGTCTCTCTCTGTCTCTCCAAAAATAAATAAAATAAAAAAGTAAATAAATAAAATAAAATAATATAAATAAAGAGCAGTCTGTTGGGCTTGCCTCAAAACTAACTAACAAAATAAATAAAATCCAGGTGTTTCTAAAAAAAAATATTGTTTTTTGTGCTGGTCATGGTGGTGCACGCCTTTAATTCCAGCACTCAGGAGGCAGAGATAGGAGAATCACTGTGAGTTCGAGGCCACCCTGAGACTACCTAGTGAATTCCAGGCCAGCCTGGGCTGGAGTGAGACCCTACCTCGAAAAACTTTAAAAAAACAAAACAGTTTAGGCTAAAACAAAGTAAAATGGAGCTCATTGTTAGGGTGTCCTGACTATAAACATGATTGATATGCAAATTGTCATATCTTGCTAGTTCACTTGCCCCTCCCCTTGACATAAAAACTATAAAAAAAAAAATCTTCAGTTGGGGCCACAACTTCTTTAAAAGCTACCTCAAATGCCCAGCACTGAAACACCTCTGTCACACCCTCCAAGGCTCAGGGACCATTGCGGAAGAGGGGGCAGATAGAATGGAAGAGCCAAAGGAATTGTAAGACTCCTTACAATGCAACTGTCCAGACAGAAATTGGCCTTGGTATCCATGACCTTGCAGTGCCTAACAATACCTTCGCAAGACCCTCATAATAAGAGAAAAAATGATGACATCAAATTAAAAGAGAGACTAATGGAGAGAGGGAGGGGATATGATGGGGAACGGAGTTCTAAAGGGGTATGCGGGCAGGGGGTGGAAACATTCATTTTTTGTATGTAAGTATAGAAGTTGTCAATAAAAAATTAAAAATAAATAATAATAAAAATTTTAAAAAGCTACCTCAGGACTGGGGAAATGGCTTAGTGGTTAAGGCACTTGCCTGTGAATCCTAACAACTCAGGTTTGATTCTCCAGGTCGCACATAATCCAGATGCACAAGGTGGCACATGAGTCTGGAGTTCCTTTGCAGTGGTTGGAGACCCTGGTGTGCCTATTCTCTCTCTCTCTCTCTCTCTCTCTCTCTCTCTCTGTGCCTCCAATAAATAAATAAATAAATAAATAAATAAATAAATAAATAAATACAAATAATTCTTTTTTTAAAGGTACCTCAAACTTTTTGGCCCCCGGGTAATAAACTTCTCTACTTTCATTCATTACTGGTGGTAGAGTGATTTTTCCATAAAATTTCTACAACAGGGCCAAAACCAGTTCAGAAGCTGGAGCAGGCACACCTTTTGGGGCTAACTCTTGCTCTGGAACATATTGATCCCTTATGTTTTCTTGTTGGTAGTCAGAAAATAGATAACTACCATGCCTCCCAGGTCAAGCAACAGACTCATCCAGATTTCTAGGGATAATAGCTGTCTGAGTTCTTTTTATATTTATTTGTATGTGTGTCTTTGTGTACATGAATGCCCAGCTCTCTGAGTGCTAATCTTTATAAGTTGTTTACTTAAAGTTACTTGTATATTTGTTCTTGTGTATGGGGTATGTGGTGTGTGTGTCTATGCATTGCCCCAAGCAGTCATCTGTGGGGATGGGAGGGGGGGTCACTGACCAGCAGGGCTGCAGGGGAATGTTGGGCGTCCTGCTCTATCCCTCTTCCACCCATTCTGGAAGAGGCTCTTACTGACTCTGGGAATTTTCTTTTAATTTGCATGTGTGTGTGTGTGTGTGTGTGTGTGTGTGTGCATGGTATATGCACATTACAATATCCTGTCCAAGGGCACTTTCCCGATGACCTAACTTGCTTCTAGAGGAGGTTCCACCACCTCCTAATAGTACCACAGGCTGGGGACTTCCCAATGACAGCAGCAACCTAAGACAGTTATGTCAACTATAAGCGATTGCTTTGTAAATCAAGGTCTTATCAACAGAATGATACATGTTGCATTTTTCTTAAGATTTTACAAGTGAATTTATAAGGCAAAGGTTTTGTCCCAATATTTAACACGTTAATAAGAAGATTATAAGCTGTGATAAGCAGTTGAGAGAACAGTTGCCTGCAGAAAATGGACCCTCTCAGTGGTACTAGGAAAGTCCACTTCCTGATTTTCAGTGCTTCTCATCCCAGTACCTTTCCTTTCTCATCTCTGGAAAGGACAGTGGCATTTCTGTTCCTGAGCAGTGCCATCCACTTCCTGAGTCAAGGCAGAGTTGCTGCCCTTCTGCCCGGCTCTGCTGGAGCACTGCCAGGTTGTGTGATGTCTGAGGAGTGCGGGAAGAATGGTGGGGAAGATGTTCTGTAACCCCAGGGTGTTCATTTGGGCAAGTCATACTTACTAAGTCGTCAGAAGAGTGCTTCCATATGGTAACAGTCGATGTTAATTAATTAGTGGTATTTGTGGTGAAATGACTCTTCACCTTAGCTTTTCTACTTAAAATAGATAAAAACTCCAAAGAGCATTAGGATTTTTTTTTTTTTTTTTTGGTTTTTCGAGGTAGGGTCTCACTCTAGCCCAGGCTGACCTGGAATTCATTCTGTATTCTCAGGGTGGCCTCGAACTCATGGCGATCCTCCTACCTCTGCCTCCCGAGTGCTGGGATTAAAGGCGTGAGCCACCACGCCCGGCACAGCATTGGGATTTTTTTAACCCTGGGCCTGGAGAGATGGCTCAGCAGTAAAGGCACTTACTTGGAAAACCTGTAGGCCTGGGTTTGATTTCCCAGTGATACATGAATTTTGGGTTCCTTGGACACCAGTGTACCAGTAATTTGAGGGTGTTCCCAGCTCCTTTTCCTGTGAACTTGAAGAATGAAATCCACTGACCAGAGGACAAGGTTCAGAAAGACTTGATTACAGTTTAAAGCTTTAGGGGCTTAAACCTAGGGAGGTGAGAGAGCTTTGAGAAGCCCCATGAGGGAGAGGGCAGAGCTCTTGCCCAGAGAGGTAAGAGGAGGTTTGAGACACCCACCTTGAGACTCAGGTCTGGTTTTTTTTGTTTGTTTTTTTTTTTTTGTTTTGCAAGGTAGGGTCTCACTCTGGTCCAGGCTGACCTGGAATTGGGTTTTGTATGATCCTCCTACCTCTGCCTCCTGAGTGCTGGGATTAAAGGCATGAGCCACCACACCCGGCTAAGGTCTGGGTTTTTGTATGGGGAATGGTTACGTGAAGAAGTGGTACCAGGTCAGCAGTTGCTGTGAACAAAGACCAGCTTTTACAGCTGGGCCAGTCATCTTAGGTGAGGGTCAGAGTTTCTGTCCTTTAGCAAGAGTGCAAGCTTAATCTAGAGATCTTTCCTGGAGGGTGCAACATTTGGGTTTCTGCAAGCTTAGTGACATTTCCTGCTTTTAGTCAAGGAATAAAACACCATTACTTTGGGGGACCTGTTAACCTGACTACATAGCCAATTTCTGTCTCCTATCACCAGTACCTGTGTAAAGCTGTATGCAAAAGTGGTGTATGTACCTGGAGTTCCTTTGCAGTGGCAGAGGCCCTGGTGTGCCCATTCTCCCTCTCCCTCTCCCTCTCTTTCTCCCTCTCTGTCTTCTCTCTTACTCTTTCTCTCGAAGAACAGGAAGGGAAGAAGGGCGGGAAGAAGGAAAGAAGGAAGAAAAACATTTTTACAAAAGAATTTTAACTCTGGTTCCACGTGGTTAATTACTTTTCTATTCTTTAGCTAAGAAGCTTATAAAGCACACATGTATATTTATGGAGGGAGATGCAAGTGTTTGGTAACTGACAACTCTAGCACATGCATTTGAGTTTTGGTGATAGGTGATGATAGGGTTATCCAAACTTTGAATTTTCTCTTTGCTCCAGAGGCATAAGGAAGTGATGGCAGGCCCTTCCTCCTAACAAGAAGCAACTGTTTAAAGAGAGTGTGAGGAATACTCTGTGGAAGTTGTTCCTGGCTCTCAGTGGTTTTGGATTCCTGTTTGTAATGTTTTATTTCATTTACCTGGAAGTGAGTCCCGTCACAGGAAGGAGTAAACTGCTGCTTGTGGGGAAAGAGCATTGCAGACTTCTGTCGGAGCTGGAGTATGATCTCGTAAGTCATGACAAGAGTGGGTTTTCATGAGATTGCTTCACGTAATGCACAGAGAGGGAGTTTCTTAAATATGGAGGATGCATTGCTTTGAACTTTAGTCTTGACAAGAAGTGAGTTGAAAGCCTCAGACCTGGAAAAGGTGTTCCCACTGTGCATCCGCTAACTAGTGCTATCTGTCCATGTGCACACCCCCACTGTCACTTTCCTGGGAAAAGGAAAAGGTGTTCCCACTGTGCACCCACTAACTAGTGCTGTCTGCCCATGTGCACACCCCCACTGTCACTTTCCTGGGAAAAGGAAAAGGTGTTCCCACTGTGCACCCACTAACTAGTGCTGTCTGCCCATGTGCACTGTCACTTTCCTGGGAAACATCTTTGATGCTCAGATGGAAGGAGTGCCGAGTGTGATGAGGGGACACCGCTGGGCTGTGCCCTGGACTGTCTCCGCATGTGCAGGCAGTCCTGGGGTGTGTCAGGCAGGGCCCATGCTTGTTTCTTGTCTTGACCTTCTGTTCTCCTGCAAGCGCGTACAGGAGGTGAAGGGATGTTGGTCTTCCTCCTGACCTTTCACTGGGGTGAGCACAATGGAGCCAAGAACCTTCTCTGTTTTTTATTGCTTTTTAAAAGTTTTATTTATTTATTTATTTATTTATTTATTTATTTATTTATTTGTTTGTTTATGAGAGAGAAAGAGAGTAAGAGAGAGAGAGAGAGAGAATGGGCACGCCAGGACCTTCAGCAAATGAACTCCATACACAAGTGCTCCCTTATGCATCTGGCTTATGTGGGTCCTGGGGAATCAAACCTGGCTTTGCAGGCAAGAACCTTAACCATGAAGACATCTCACCAGCCCTGTTTTTTTTTTTTTTTTTTTTTAAATTAAGGACTAGCACAGCATGCAAAGTAATGCCCAATGTGTGTTAATTGAATGAATAAATAACTCTGTAGTGAGAATATTTATATTTTGAAAGCAAGGTATAATAAGATAGTATTTGGTCCTAAATGTCTTTTGGCAGTTTGTTGTGTTCCCTTCCCTCCTCACAACCTCTCTCCTGTCCTACTTTCCTTCCTGCCTTTCTCTCTTTCTCCTTTTCTCTCGTTTTCTTTCACTTCTCTTCCTCTGTTCTTTCTTCCTTCCTTTCTTCTTCTTTCATTCCCTTTCTCCCCTCCCTCCCTTCTTCCCTTCATTTTTTCCATTCCCTACCTGCCTGCCTCTTTTCTCTTTCTTTTTCTTTTTTTTTTTTTTCTTTCTTTCTGTTCTTTTCTTTTCTTCTCTTCTTTCTTCCCTTGCTATGTAGCCAAAGTTGACCTTCACCTTGTGATCCTCTTGTCTTAGGTTCTTCTGTACCCCAGGCTGGCCTGGAACTCATTATGTAGTCCAGGCTGGCCTTGAATGTAAAACGATTTCCTACCTCAGCCTCTGAGTGCTGAGATTAAAGGCACGAGTTATCACACCTAGTACTTATTTTATTTTACTTTATTTTATTTTTCGTTTTTCAAGGTAAGGTCTCACTCTAGCCCAGGCTGACCTGGAATTCACTATGAAGCCTCAGGGTGCCCTCGAACTCATGGCAATCCTCCTACCTCTGCCTCCTAAGTGCTGTGATTAAAGGCATGTGCCACCACGCTGGCTTTTTTTTTTTTTTTTTTTTTTTGATAACTTTTTTAATACACATGAATTTTTGACCTTATCCATGGGAGGGGATTAAAAACAAAAGCAACAATGAGTTCTTAGTGTAAATTTTTTTCTTAGTTAAAACCAGTCTTTCAGTACTGCACCTATAAAGATTTAAATTGTTTCATAGGTTTTAGCCTAGTAAGAGGCAAGTTGAGAAAATATTTTGGGAAGAGGGAGACAGGACCTCATATTAAATTGATGTATATTCTACCATTTGTATCATTAAGAAAGTGTTAAAAAATTAAGAAACAAAAGCCGGGCATGGTGGCGCACGCCTTTAATCCCAGCACTCGGGAGGCAGAGGTAGGAGAATCGCCTTTAATCCCAGCACTCCAGGAGGCAGAGGTAGGAGAATCGGTTAAACACTTGCCATGAGTTCGAGGCCACCCTGAGAATAGAGATGCACAAGGGGGTGCATGCAGGTCAGCCTGGGCTAGAGTGAGACTCTACCTCGCAAAAACCAAAAAAATAAAATATAAAAAAATTAAGAAACAAGACCTGAAAGTGTTAAAAAATTATATGTACATGTATATCTGTATATATGCATGCATACATATATATATAGGTTTTTAATTTTTTTTTTGAGGTCGGTTTTCACTCTGGCTCAGGCTGACCTGGAATTAACTATGTAGTCTCAGGGTGGCCTCGAACTCACGGTGATGCTCCTACCTCTGCCTCCCGAGTGCTGGGATTAAAGGCCTGCGCCACCACGCCCGGCTTAGATATAGGTTTTAATGTACCAATTTAAATGCCTGCTTGATATGAGAATTAAACACATCCTTATGTGATATTATCAATGAAGTACTCTATTCAGTACATGTGATCTTAAACATTATCAACTTAATTTATGTGTGAATGATGCTGGGCGGGGCTGTCCTCTGAGGTGGAGAACGGGGAGGCGGGTGAAGCAGTTGGAGTGGCCACCTGTGGAGCCTGAGGGGGGCTGGCAGGGGGCGGGGCAATACACGGGGCGGGGCTGTCCTCTGAGGTGGAGGAGAGGGGGCGGGGTGAAGCCGTTTCCCAGACGTGGCCACCTGTGGAGGTGGAGGGCCGGAACGAATGAAGCGGTTTTCTGGTGGGTGTGGCTACATGCTGAGGTGAGGGTGGGGGCGGGGCGGCGGCATGGGGACTGTGGACGGGGACCCCTGTAGATGGGGCGCCAGGGGTGGGGAGGGCGGGGGTCCAGGTGGACGGTTCCCAACCGGGTGGAGGGGGAGGGCCGGGCTGGGCGGGCACCCTGTGGGCGGGGCACCAGCCGGGGATGGGGCGGGGGTGGGGCTGCGGTGGCGAGTGCTCCCTGGGGAGTGCACGTGTGGAGGGTAGAGGTCCCCCTGGTGCACGGGAATGGGAGTTGTCCTTTCTCAGTGCCCTCCCAGACCCCCGTGTGCCCCAAAGCCTGCTGAAGGTCCCTAAAGGCCTTGCCTTTGCCTCCGCGCCGGCTGACGCCGGCTTCCACGGACGCCGGAAGCCTTAGCTCATTTTGAGATTAGCGTCTTTCTATATGATACTGAGCAATGAGTGTTTCTCCTAAACACTGTTTGTATCACCTGCCTCTTTTGCTAAAAAGCAATCATTCCCAAGCTCTAATTATTTCAAATTTTACCCTTCCTGTAATTATTTTTCTTTTCTTCTTTGTTTTTCCTTTTGGTTTTTTGAGGTAGGCTCTCGCTCTGGCTCAGGCTGACCTGGAATTCACTATGTAGTCTCAGGGTGGCCTCGAACTTGTGGTGATCCTCCTACCTCTGCTTGCCAAGTGCTGGGATTAAAGGCGTGTGCCACCACACCCTGCTTTCTTCCAGTAATTATTAACATATTTGCAATGTAGTCAGAAAATTCACTCAGCATGTGTTTGTTGTACTCATTTAAAAATATTTTATTTATTTGAGAGAGGGGGAGGGAGGGAGGGAGAGAGAGAGAGAATGGTCCTCTGCAAATAAACTCCAGGTGCACGTGCCACCTTGTGCATCTGGCTTTATGTGAGTACTGGGGAACTGAATTTGGCTTGTTAGGCTTGGCAGGTGAGCACCTTAACTGCTGAGGCATCTCCCCAGCCCTGTTTTACTCTCTCTCTCTCTTTTTTATTTTTTGGTTTTTTCGAGGTAGAGTCTCACTCTGGTCCAGGCTGACCTGGAATTAACTATGTAGTCTCAGGATGGCCTCAAACTCATGGTGATCCTCTACCTCTGCCTCCTGAGTGCTGGAATTAAAGGTGTGCACCACCATGCCCAGTGTGTTTTACTCTTTTTACTCATTTTTAATTGTTTGTTAAACATATAAGTACCTTTTTTCCACATAATTAGTCAGAAGTAGATATTCTTTCACTGAAAACAGGAAGGTAAATTGCAAAATGTTAAGTCAAAAATGCAAATAATAAGCTGGATGTGGTTGGCGCATGCCTTTAATCCCAGCACCTTGACTGCTAAACCCATCTTCCCAGCCCAGTCTTCAGCTATCTTGCACCCCTGGTAATGACTGGCGTGTGGTCATTGTCAGCCTTACATTGACCTTCCCCAGTGAGCTTTAATGGCAAATAGTGAACCTTCAGACCATTGAACTTACATTAACATTATTATATGAAACAAATATTTTATATAAAACCTTGTTTTGGTTACTTCTCTAATTAAATTTGAAAATTCATTGGATCCAGTTCTTTGGTGAGAAGTACAAAACATATATAGCTAGAAACTTTCATAACTGAGTTATGCTTTCATGTGTTAGGTCATAAAGATCGGAGAATTATTTCTGTGACTGATGCGCTGCCTGCTGAACTAAAGAGGCACCTCAAAAGACTCATTTAAAATAAACTTTTAATCGTTTTTTGAATTGTTCTTGTTTTAACGGGTTCGTCTGTTATAACATGCTTCATCTTTCTTTGGAAAGATGGTCTGATGGTAAACACATTACTTGTTTAAAAAGACAGAGTGTCTGCATTAGCAACTGAAGAAGCCTGGGCTTGAGTTTTGTTTGTGTACTAATAGCTATGTGAATTTCTGAAGGTTTTTTTTTCCTTTGTTTGTTTGTTTGTTTTTTCAAGGTAGGGTCTTGCTCTATCCCAGACTGACCTGGAATCAGTCTCAGGCTAGCCTTGAACTCACAGCGATCATTCTACCTCAGCCTCCCGAGTGCTGGGATTAAAGGTGTTCACCACCACACCTGGCCTGGGAACTTTTTAAAATCTTCATTTCAGACTCATTATCTGTCCATGGGGGTAGTTGTGGCCATTTTGTAGTTTTTGTGCTGATCAGATAAACAAAACTGTAGGTTAAGGAACCCGTCATTCTCCTTTGACTGAAAGTCACTCAGAAAATGGGAGTTAAAGGCACATGAGACTTGTAGGTATGTAAGCAAAGAGAAGTACAAGAGCCTGTGCAAGACACATCCTCTAAAGACAGCACTTTGGATCTAGGTTGGTGAAGGCCAGTTAAACACATGTGATTATTTAGTGTGATTTGCACAATAACTAGAAAATATACATTTGCAGTGTCTTAGTTTGTTAAATATAATTTTCACTATCTTTATTATTTTCAGGCAGAAAAGGCCAGCTTGGCTCATTTGCTGGATTTCCTTGGTATGATTTTTCTCACAATGATATGGGCCATTTGTCCACGAGATAGTTTGGCAATTGTGGGCCAGTGGATACAGTCCAAGTTACAGGAGGTAAGTGTAAAATAATTTGTATTTGTAATGGTCTGTGGTGAAGGTGTTATGTCATCTTTGAAAAGCAACATGTATTAGAAATGCTTACACATTTTGTCATGAAATATGGGTCATTTATTTATAGTGCATTTTCCCCATTTTTTTGGTTTTTCAAGGTAGGTTCTCACTCTAGCCCAGGCTGACCTGGAATTCACTATGTAGTCTCATGGTGGCCTCGAACTCACTGTGATCCTCCTAATTCTGCCTCCCGAGTACTGTGATTAAAGGTGTGTTCCACCACGCCCAGCTAACTATGATTATTTTATTTTATATAATTCCTCACATATTTCCTCCTGGTCTGGGAGGTTTGGTTATTAAGGAGCAGCCTGATACTTGTTTAATGATGTGTTGGAGCACCCATCTATGTACCATCTGGGTTCTGTTCGAGTCTGTTGTGCAAATTCTATGAGAAAAATTGTTTTGGAGATTGAGGGGGTCATTTACAGTGTTGGTATTTAAATGGCTTCATTTATTATGAAACAAAGGTTCTCAAATTGAAGAAGGAAATATAGCGCTCAGGTTATAGAACCATGGATGTATTGGAAATATCACTAACTTGCTGGGCTGTCAAAGGAATTTCTGTAATTTTCCCATTAATGCATAGGTGCTTTTTGTTTGCAATGGAATCAGAAGGCTTGGCTATAACACAGGAACCTTGCAGCTGTAGTATTCTTAAAATACTTGAATTTTGCCTTGTCCCTGAATCAGTTTAATAATTTGCCTTGTGAAACCCTTTCCCTGAGCTGAGGTCCTGCAGTGATTTTGTTGGCAAGGTGACTTTCCCTCTGCAGAGTCCCCCTCATTGTGTTTGGAGACCAGAAGGGAAGGTTGGTATTAAAGTCATTATGGAGTGGCGTTCCTTACATTCTTCTGTCAGTCATTCATTTGCTGGGATGGTTGAATGACACAGGAAGGGACGATTGACTTGGAGCTATTGATATTTGGTGTGCATTATAGCTTGCTGCAGAGAGTTCTTCTGCGTATTGCAGATGTTTTGTGGCATGTCAGGTCTCTGCCCACTAGATTCCAGCGGCTCTGTGTCCCCACAGCAATGACATTCAAAACTGCCTCCCAGAGGCCGTGGATGGCACACCGCTGTATTCTCGGGTCCTTGAGAGTCTAAGGCAGGGGGAGCACTGAAGCCCATGAGTGTGAGACCACTGGGGAAATGCTGTGATTCTATCTCAAAAATAAAAATAAAAAGATAGACAGTTAAGAATATCCCTAAGGAACAAACATCACACTGGGTTGAGAACCACTGAGTTAAGGCATGTGGCACAGTACTGCATCTGAAGTTAGTATGAGCTTCTGATTTTAGGACTGGTTCATCTTGTCTTCTTGCAGATCTAGGGTTTGGTTTTGTTCCCAGCTTCATTTTGCATGTGTTCTCTGTCATCTTCTTTCTAAGCCAGTGTTTGAGCAGAGTACTAGTACCCTCCACGGGGCACATGTAGAGTTCCTAATGAGAGTGAAGGCGAAGGCTCTATGTGATGTAGCTCTTCACTGAAAAACATGTAACTGAGAAGGAAGGAAGTCCTATCTAACTCTCTCATGTCAGAGGGTTGATTCATTGCATTATTTCTAGCCATCACAAACATGTTGCTACCTTTGAAAAATGGCTTGGTTGATTAATTGTGCTTTACTCAAAAGTGTTGCCTATTGATTTAGTATTTATTGAAAATTATAATTTAACTGGGGAGCATTCTTATAAATGCAAGCAATTAGGAATATTAAAGATATATTTCTTGTTTTTTTAATTTGAAGTCAGAAGAAAATTTTATTTTTCCAACTAATCAATACTTAGGAAAGGCAAAGGAAATTAAGAAAACTTATCAAAGAATGAATGTCCTGCTCTGTGGTTAATTTTCTTACTGAAATACATTGTCTAGTCCTGTCATTGACTATAGTTTACCTGTATTGTTTTCAATTTTCAGTTCAAACTGCAGGATCTGAATGTTTCTTGGCCTTGTAAACAGCTGAACTAGTGAGCTGTCTTAGGAAATACTCTGTTCAGTAGTGGAGATTGTAATTGGGAAGAAAGAAGTAAGCTAACAATACTACAGACTTTCCAGAATTTGTTTGGAGGACTTTTCTATTTTTTTCATTTTTTCCAAAGTATTAAACTATAATGAAAAGATAGAACCTATTTTAGAAAATATTTGCTAGACAGAGACACACACACACACACACACACACACACACACACACACACAGAGGCAGATAGAATAAGACTGAGAATGGGCACATCAGGGCCTCTAGCCACTGCAAACAAATGGAACTGTATGCACTACCTTGTGCATCTGGCTTACATGGGTTCTGGGGAATTGAACCAGGGTCCTTAGGCTTCATGGACAAGCACCTCAACTACTAAGAAATGTCTCCAGCCCCCTATTTTTTGTATTTTATATCATGATGATCTGTAAATATGAGTTATTGAGTGTATAAATTTTATTCTGGAGCTTGGGAGTTGGCTTGGCAGTTTAAGGCATTTGTTTGCAAAACCTGCAGGCCTGGGTGTGATTCCCCAGCACCCTTATAAAGACATATGCACACAGTGGCACATGTGTTTGGAGTTTGTTTGTAATAGTAAGATTCCCTAGTGCACCTATCCTCTCTTTTCTTCTCTCCCCTTCATGCTCTTCAATAAATAAATAAAAATATTTTAAAATTGGAAATTTTAGCTGGATGTCATGGTGCACACCTTGAATCCCAGCACTCAGAAGGCAGAGGTAGGAGGATCAACATGAGTTCAAGGCCAGCCTGGGACTACATAGTGAATTCCACATCAGCATGGCCTGGAAAAAGACCCTACGTCAAAAAACAAACAACAAAAAGATAGAAATTTTATCCTACATTCTCCATGCAATTACTTTTAAACATATTTTGTTATTCTTTTTGCCATGAACTAAACCACCTTATCCTTTTCCTTCTTAGTATATATGTTTGACAGAGCATACAGTAGAAGACTGGAGCAGAAGACTGACAAAGTTGGACTACAGCTTCCCACAAAGGTAATGTGATTTGTAGTTGAAAATACACTGTCCCTCATCTAGGAGAAGACAAATGTGTACAGCCTTCAGGTTTGTAATGGGGAATAAGGGACAGGTGCACTGTGTTAACCCAGTCAGCTTCACTTTACATTACAAAATGCTCACTTACAATAAGAAGCAGCTCCCAGTTTTAGAGATTTGAAGGCATGTTGCCTGCATGGATTCAACATGGGTTAGGGTAGAAAATGGTGTCATAGGATCATGTATAAAAGCAGATCAATAATATCCAGTCCCAAAACAGAGAGAAAGAGAAGTCAGGCAGGCTCTCACAGAATCTTGAAAGGGCCCAAAAATCTCTTATTAGGCCCCATATTCAGGCTCTGCCACTTCCCACCTTGAGGCAAAGGCTTTAGTCACAATGGATTCTTAGGGACTACACAGACCTCATCAAAACCATAGTACTCTTGATGCAATTTTCAGTGACCCACAAAATTTGACAATCCATTATTTCTCCTCCTAATTCTGCCTCCCGAGTACTGTGATTAAAGGTGTGTTCCACCACGCCCAGCTAACTGTGATTATTTTATTTTATATAATTCCTCACATATTTCCTCCTGGTCTGGGAGGTTTGGTTATTAAGGAGCAGCCTGATACTTGTTTAATGATGTGTTGGAGCACCCATCTATGTACCATCTGGGTTCTGTTCGAGTCTGTTGTGCAAATTCTATGAGAAAAATTGTTTTGGAGATTGAGGGGGTCATTTACAGTGTTGGTATTTAAATGGCTTCATTTATTATGAAACAAAGGTTCTCAAATTGAAGAAGGAAATATAGCGCTCAGGTTATAGAACCATGGATGTATTGGAAATATCACTAACTTGCTGGGCTGTCAAAGGAATTTCTGTAATTTTCCCATTAATGCATAGGTGCTTTTTGTTTGCAATGGAATCAGAAGGCTTGGCTATAACACAGGAACCTTGCAGCTGTAGTATTCTTAAAATACTTGGTGAATCTTGCCTTGTCCCTGAGCTGAGGTCCTGCAGTGATTTTGTTGGCAAGGTGACTTTCCCTCTGCAGAGTCCCCCTCATTGTGTTTGGAGACCAGAAGGGAAGGTTGGTATTAAAGTCATTATGGAGTGGCGTTCCTTACATTCTTCTGTCAGTCATTCATTTGCTGGGATGGTTGAATGACACAGAAAGGGACGATTGACTTCGGAGCTATTGATATTTAGTGTGCATTATAGCTTGCTGCAGAGAGTTCTTCTGCGTATTGCAGATGTTTTGTGGCATGTCAGGTCTCTGCCCACTAGATTCCAGTGGCTCTGTGTCCCCACAGCAATGACATTCAAAACTGCCTCCCAGAGGCCGTGGATGGCACACCGCTGTATTCTCGGGTCCTTGAGAGTCTAAGGCAGGGGGAGCGCTGAAGCCCATGAGTGTGAGACCACTGGGGAAATGCTGTGATTCTATCTCAAAAATAAAAATAAAAAGATAGACAGTTAAGAATATCCCCAAGGAACAAAAATCACACTGGGTTGAGAACCACTGAGTTAAGGCATGTGGCACAGTACTGCATCTGAAGTTAGTATGAGCTTCTGATTTTAGTACTGGTTCATCTTGTCTTCTTGCAGATCTAGGGTTTGGTTTTGTTCCCAGCTTCATTTTGCATGGGTTCTCTGTCATCTTCTTTCTAAGCCAGTGTTTGAGCAGAGTACTAGTACCCTCCACGGGGCACATGTAGAGTTCCTAATGAGAGTGAAGGCAAAGGCTCTATGTGATGTAGCTCTTCACTGAAAAACATGTAACTGAGAAGGAAGGAAGTCCTATCTAACTCTCTCATGTCGGAGGGTTGATTCATTGCATTATTTCTAGCCATCACAAACATGTTGCTACCTTTGAAAAATGGCTTGGTTGATTAATTGTGCTTTACTCAAAAGTGTTGCCTATTGATTTAGTATTTATTGAAAATTATAATTTAACTGGGGAGCATTCTTATAAATGCAAGCAATTAGGAATATTAAAGATATATTTCTTGTTTTTTAATTTGAAGTCAGAAAAAAATTTTATTTTTCCAACTAATCAATACTTAGGAAAGGCAAAGGAAATTAAGAAAACTTATCAAAGAATGAATGTCCTGCTCTGTGGTTAATTTTCTTACTGAAATACATTGTCTAGTCCTGTCATTGACTATAGTTTATCTGTATTGTTTTCAATTTTCAGTTCAAACTGCAGGATCTGAATGTTTCTTGGCCTTGTAAACAGCTGAACTAGTGAGCTGTCTTAGGAAATACTCTGTTCAGAAGTGGAGATTGTAATTGGGAAGAAAGAAGTAAGCTAACAATACTACAGACTTTCCAGAATTTGTTTGGAGGACTTTTCTATTTTTTCATTTTTTCCAAAGTATTAAACTATAATGAAAAGATAGGACCTATTTTAGAAAATATTTGCTAGACAGACACAGACACACACACACACACACAGAGAGAGACACACACACACACAGAGGCAGATAGAATAAGACTGAGAATGGGCACATCAGGGCCTCTAGCCACTGCAAACAAACGGAAATGTATGCACTACCTTGTGCATCTGGCTTACATGGGTTCTGGGGAATTGAACCAGGGTCCTTAGGCTTCATGGGCAAGCACCTCAACTACTAAGAAATGTCTCCAGCCCCCTATTTTTTGTATTTTATATCATGATGATCTGTAAATATGAGTTATTGAGTATATAAATTTTATTCTGGAGCTTGGGAGTTGGCTTGGCAGTTTAAGGCATTTGTTTGCAAAATCTGCAGGCCTGGGTGTGATTCCCCAGCACCCTTATAAAGACATATGCACACAGTGGCACATGTGTTTGGAGTTTGTTTGCAATGGTAAGATTCCCTAGTGCACCTATCCTCTCTTTTCTTCTCCTCTCCCCTCATGCTCTTCAATAAATAAATAAAAATATTTTAAAATTGGAAATTTTAGCTGGATGTCATGGTGCACACCTTTAATCCCAGCACTCAGAAGGCAGAGGTAGGAGGATCGCCATGAGTTCAAGGCCAGCCTGGGACTACATAGTGAATTCCACATCAGCATGGCCTGGAAAAGACCCTACGTCAAAAAAACAAACAACAAAAAGATAGAAATTTTATCCTACATTCTCCATGCAATTACTTTTAAAAATATTTTGTTATTCTTTTTGCCATGAACTAAACCACCTTATCCTTTTCCTTCTTAGTATATATGTTTGACAGAGCATACAGTAGAAGACTGGAGCAGAAGACTGACAAAGTTGGACTACAGCTTCCCACAAAGGTAATGTGATTTGTAGTTGAAAATACACTGTCCCTCATCTAGGAGAAGACAAATGTGTACAGCCTTCAGGTTTGTAATGGGGAATAAGGGACAGGTGCACTGTGTTAACCCAGTCAGCTTCACTTTACATTACAAAATGCTCACTTACAATAAGAAGCAGCTCCCAGTTTTAGAGATTTGAAGGCATGTTGCCTGCATGGATTCAACATGGGTTAGGGTAGAAAATGGTGTCATAGGATCATGTATAAAAGCAGATCAATAATATCCAGTCCCAAAACAGAGAGAAAGAGAAGTCAGGCAGGCTCTCACAGAATCTTGAAAGGGCCCAAAAATCTCTTATTAGGCCCCATATTCAGGCTCTGCCACTTCCCACCTTGAGGCAAAGGCTTTAGTCACAATGGATTCTTAGGGACTACACAGACCTCATCAAAACCATAGTACTCTTGATGCAATTTTCAGTGACCCACAAAATTTGACAATCCATTATTTCTTTTGTTATTGTGATAGAATGCGCCACCATGCCCGGCTCCATTATTTCTTTTGTTATTGTGAAAGCAAGTAGGAGGGAGGGAGGAAGGAAGGGTTCATTTTGACTAACAGTTTCAGGGTGCCATCCATGATGGCCAGGAAGGCTTGGTGGCAGGAGCTTGAGGCCTTTGTGGTGCATCTGCAGCCAGGAATCAGAGATGCATGCTAGAGCCCATCTCACCCATTCTCCATGTTATACAGCATGAGGACCCCCCCCCATGGAATGCACCTCCCATAGGTAGGCTGGGTCCTCCCACCTCATTTCATTTTCTTTAGCAAATTCCTCACCCACTCATGCAGTGAGTGCTTTCTGCGGTCATTCTAAGTCCTGTGCAGTTGACAGGCAAGATTATCAATTATGACTCTCTTCTCCATATGAGGCTGTGTCATGCCTTTGACAGCGTGTACAATTATAGTGTTGTAATTAGTAGGGTACCTTTTTAACAACCATAGTCTTTTGTTAAAGTGGTTTTTGCATATATAAATATTTAGGTTAGAGACATGAAGTTGGTACATTGAAATTTTTCACCATATGGGTCTGTCAAACCTCAGCCCCATTTTAAATGTGCTTCTGGAAAGGAGTGCTTTTGTTTCACTCCTCTCTTTCACCTTGTTGATGTAGGAAGCTTTGTGTGTGTGTGTGTGTGTGTAAATGTGGTATACTTTCATGTGTGTATGCATGTTTGTGTATGTGGGCACAAATGTGTGGGGTGCATGTGTGTGTGGAGACCAGAGGTGATGGTGAGTGTCTCATTGTATCATTGTCGACCTTATTATTAAAATGTTATTTATTTGCAAGCACATTAAGAAAAGGGGGTGGGGGCTGGAGAGATGGCTTAGCAGTTAAGGCACAAGCCTGCAATGCCTAAGGACCCCAGTTCAAATCTCCAAGTCCCATGTGTGCATGCGTCTGGAGTTCATCTGCAGTGGCTAGAGGCCCTGGCACGGCCATTCTCTCTCACTCTCTCCCTCTCTCTCTGTCTCTAATAAATAAATAAAAATAAAATCTTTAAAAAAGAAAAGAAAAGAAAAGAAAAGAAAAGGGGTAGAGACCAGGCGCACCAGCACCTCCTGTCACTACAAACATGTCTATGTTGTGCATCTAGCTTTAAGTGGGTGCTGGGCAATGGAAACTGGACTACAAGGATTTGCTGGGAAACACTTTTAACCTCTGAACCATCTCTCCAGCTTGCTGAAACACATTTATTTATTTATTTAATTTTTAAAAAGTTATTATTTTTTTTGGGTTTTCTCACTCTGGCCCAGGCTGACCTGGAATTAACTATGTAGTCTCAGGGTGGCCTTGAACTCACAGCGATCCTCCCACCTCTGCCTCCCGAGTGCTGGGATTAAGTGGGCCACCATGCCTGGCTTAAAAATTAATTTTTTAAAAATATTTTATTTTCATTTATTTGGGGCTGGAGAGATGGTATAGTGGTTAAGGCGTTTGCCTGCAAAGCCAAAGGATTCTGGTTCAATTCTCCAGGACCCATGTAAACCAGATGCACAAGGGAACATGCATATGGAGTTCATTGCAAGTGGCTCAAGGCCCTGGTGTGCCCATTCTCTGTCTGCTTCTTCTCTCTCTCTCTCTCTCTCTCTGCTTGCAAATAAAAAAATTAAAATTAAAAATATTATTTATTTGAGAGAGAGATAAAAAGATACAGAAATAGGCAGGGGACAGAGAGAGAAAGGGTGGATGCACCAGGGCCTCCTGGCACTGCAAACGAACTCCAGATGTGCGCCCCTTTGTGCATCTGGCTTAATGTGTCCTGGGAGTCCAACCTGGGTCCTTTGGCTTTGCAGGCCCTTTGTGCATCTGGCTTAAGTGTGTCCTGGCCCAGGGAGTCCAACCTGGGTCCTTTGGCTTTGCAGGCAATCCTCCTTTACTGCTCTGCCTCTCCAGTGCTGGGATTCTCCGCCTTTTTTCTAAAATTTTTTTTTTTTTTTTTTTTTTTTTTTTTTTTTTGGTTTTTCAAGGTAGGGTCTCACTCTAGCCCAGGCTGACCTGGAATTCACTATGTAGGCTCAGGGTGGCATTGAACTCATGGCAATCCTCTTACCTTTGACTGTTTCAGTGCTGGGCACTCCTCCATCCCTTCTTCTCAGCACTATGTTGCCTTTTGTGTCATCCCAGTGGTCATCACCATCTGAAAAGAGAAGCTTCTCTAGCCAGAAGTGAGAATAGCGTTAATATGTGGACATGAACATTTAGTGTAGTGTCCCCAGGGCAGCTTGGTGGGAATAATATATACATTTAGTCAGACATGAGCAGGCTTATACCCCCAAGGCTCATGACCTCACCTACCATAGACTTTTACTTAGGTTTTTCAGTACGGGTATGTATTCCCTCCCGTAGAGAGGGCCTTCAGTCCAATTATGGAGCAGTTGGTTACCCCAAGAGTAGACACGCCACTATTGCACCTGTTCAGTCATTGGGCCTGTCTGGCCAAGCTTGAATATTCAGCATCCACTATTTTCACTGTTGATGGCTTCTGTCTCCCATACGCTGCGTGCAGTGCAGCTTTTTCCAGCTTTCAGTTGGCTGGTCTACAGGGAGAAGGTTTTCTGCTCAGCACCAGCTTGCTTTCTCAGTGTCCTTGCCTCTCAGGCATGAGATGTCTTCAGCAATAGGGTCTTACTATCTATTTCTCTAGGGAAACCAAGGGCTTTGGCAAAAGCCTTAATGTTTTGGAGGCTACCGGGACCTCCTTGGCCAACATCTCACTGGAAGGAGTTCCATCCCAGGTACTGAAAATTTTCTAGTAACAGTCTACATCTTCTAGACGTGACCTTAATCAAAAAGTAGTTTTACATATGTCTTATTGATAATATCTTGAGTTTAGATTGTCCCTCCCCTGCCCTTTTTGTATGCATTCTCTTCCCATGGCCTCGCTTTAGGCCATTCCCCTCCCTGAACTCAGATCTTCTACTTACATATGTGTATTACCATACACTTAAGTCCTTCCCTTTCTTCCCTCCCTTATAGCCTTTTACCCCCTTACTGGTTTCTGGTACCTCTTTTTGGTTCCAGTTCATACCCAAGTCTATACATTGGTAGCTAGGATCCACATATGAGAGAGAACATGTGACGTTTGGCTTTCTGAGCCTGGGTTACCTCACTAAGTATAATCCTTTCCAGATCCATCCATTTCCTGCAAATTTCATAATTTCATTTTTCTTTACTGCTGAATAGAACTCCATTGTGTAAATGTACCACAACTTTATTATCCACTCATCTGTGGACGGACATCTAGGCTGCTTCCATTTCTTAGCTATTGTGAATAGAGCAGCAATAAACATGGTTTTGCAAGTATCTCTAAGGAAGTGAGAAGAGTCCTCTGGATATATGCCTAGGAGTGCTATAGCTGGATCATATGGTAAATCTATTTCTAGCTGTCTCAAGAACCTCCACACTGATTTCCACAGTGGCTGGACCAGCTTACATTCCCACCAACAGTGTAGAAGTGTTCCTGTTTTTCCGCATCCACGCCAACACTTATTGTCATTTGTTTTCTTGATGGCAGCCATTCTGACAGGAGTGATATGGAATCTCAAAGTGGTTTTAATTTGCATTTCCCTGATGGCTAAGGATGTAGAACATTTTTTTAGATGTTTATATGCCATCTGTATTTCATCTTCCGTGAATTCTCTATTTAGTTCCGTGAGCCCATTTTTTAACTGGGTTGTTTGAATTCTTGTTATTCTGTTTTTTGAGTTCTTTGTATATTCTGGATATTAATCCTCTGTCAGTTGAATAACTGGCAAAGATTTTCTCCCATTCTGTAGGTTGTCTTTTGCTCTATTCACAGTGTCCTTTGCTGTACAAAAGCTTTGTAATTTTATAAGGTCCCAGTGGTTGATTAGTGCTTTTATTCTCTGAGCAATTGGAGTTATATTCAGAAAGTCCTTGCCTATTCCAATATGTTGAAGAGTTTCCCCTACTTTTTCCTCTAGCATTTTCAGAGTTTCAGGTCTGATATTGAGGTCCCTGATCCATTTGGACTTGATTCTTGTGCAAGGAGAGAGACAAGGATCTATGTTTATCCTTTTACAAACAGATGTCCAATTTTCCCAGCACCACTTGTTAAAGAGACTATCTTTTCTCCAATGAGTATTTTTGGCGTTTTTGTCAAAAATCAGGTAGCTGTAGCTATCTGGATTAATATTTGGGTCTTCTATTCTGTTCCATTGATCTACCTGTCTGTCCTTGTGCCAGTACCATGCTGTTTTTGTTACTATGGCTTTGTAGTATAACTTAAAATCGGGTATGGTTATACCACCTGCCTGATTTTTGTTATGCAAAATTGTTTTGGCTATTCGAGGTTTTTTGTGTTTCCAGATGAATTTTAGTATTGTTTTTCTATTTCTGTGAAGAATGCTATTGGGATTTTAATGGGGATCGCATTAAATGTGTAGATTGCTTTTGGTAAGATTGACATTTTCACTATATTGATTCTTCCAATCCAGGAGCATGGAATGTCTTTCCATTTCCTTGTGTCTTCTGCAATTTGTCGCTCGAGTTTTTTATAGTTCTCATTGTAGAGATCCTTCACTTCCTTGGTTAAGTTTATTCCAAGGTATTTTATTTTTTTGAGGCAATTGTGAATGGGAGAGATTCCTGATTTCATCCTCTGCATGTTTGTTGTTAGTGTATAGAAAAGCTACTGATTTCTGTGTGTTTATTTTGTATCCTGCTACATTGCTAAAAGTGTTTATCAGCTCTAATAATTTGCTGGTAGAGTCCTTAGGATCTGTTATGTATAGAATCATATCATCTGCAAATAATGATAATTTGACCTCTTCCTTTCCGATTTGTATCCCCTTTATGAGTGCCTCTTGCCTTATTGCTATGGCTAAGACTTCCAATACTATATTAAATAATAGTGGAGAAAGTGGACACCCTTGTCTTGTTCCTGAATTTAGAGGAAAAGCTTCAAGTTTTTCCCCATTAAGTATTATGTTGGCTGTAGGTTTGTCATAAATAGCTTTTATTATGTTGAGATATGTACCTTCTATTCCAAGTTTCTGTAGTACTTTCACCATGAAGGGGTGTTGGATTTTGTCAAATGCCTTTTCTGCATCTATTGAGATGACCATGTGATTTTTGTCCTTCAGACCATTTATATGGTGTATTACATTTATGGATTTGCGTATGTTGAACCATCCCTGCATCTCTGGGATAAAGCCTACTTGGTCAGGGTGAATAATCTTTCTGATATATTCTTGTATTCTGTTTGCCAGTATTTTGTTGAGAATTTTTGCATCTATGTTCATGAGGGAGATTGGTCTATAGTTTTCTTTTTTGATCTGTCTTTGTCCGGTTTGGGTATCAGGGTGATGCTGGCTTCATAGAAGGATTTTGTAGAATTCCTTCCTCTTCTATTTTATGGAAAAGTTTGAGAAGCATTGGTGTTAGATCTTCCAGGAATGTCTGGTAAAATTCAGTAGTGAATCCATCTGGGCCTGGGCTTTTTTAATTGGGAGACTTTTTATGACTGCTTGGATCTCTGTGGTTGTTATAGGTCTATTTAAATGGTTTATCTCATCTTGATTTAATTTTGGTAGGTCATATATAAATCAAGGAAATCATCCATTTCTTTCAGGTTTTCAAACTTAGAGGCATATATATTCTTAAAGTATGTCCGTATGATTTTCTGAATTTCTTTGGTATCTGTTGTGATGTTGCCTTTTTCATCTCTAATTTTATCAATTTTTGTCTCTTCTCTCTTTCTTTTGGTCAGATTTGCTAAGGGTTTGTCAATCTTGTTAATCCTTTCAAAGAACCAACTCTTTGTTTCATTGATTTTTTTGATTGTTTTTTGGTTTCCATTTCATTAATTTCTGCCCTAACCTTTATTATTTCTTCCCGTCTACTGATTTTTGGTTTGCCTTGTTCTTCTCTTTCCAAGGCCTTAAGGTGAAGCATTAAATTGTTTAGTTGTGAACTCTCTAGTTTCTTAATATAGGCACTTAGAGCTATAAATTTCCCTCGTAGGACTGCCTTCATTGTGTCCCACAGGTTTTGATATGTTGTATTCTCATCATCATTTGATTCTATGAATTTCTTGATTTTTCCTTCTTAATTTCTTCAATGACCCATGCGTCATTCAATAATGTACTGTTTAGTCTCCATGAATTTCTGTATGCTCTGTAGTTTTTCTTGTTGTTGATTTGCAGTTTAATCCCATTGTGGTCAGATAGCATACAAGGGATTATTTCAATTTTCCTGTATTTGTTGAGATTTGATTTGTGTCCTATCATATGGTCTATTTTAGAGAATGACCCATGTGCTGCTGAGAAGAATGTATATTCTGCAGTATTTGGATGGAATATTCTGTATATATCTGTTAAGTCCATTTGTTCCATGATATCATTTAATGCAGTTGTTTCTCTGTTTATTTTTGTTGGGTAGACCTGTCAAGTGATGAGAGCGGGTATTGAAGTCACCCACTACTATTGTGTTAGGTGTTATTTCTGACCTTAAGTCCGATAGTGTTTGTTTGATGTAATTGGGGCCCCCGTGTTGGGAGCATAAATGTTTAGGATTGTGATATCCTCCTGTTGGAGTGTTCCTTTAATCAGTATAAAGTGACCTGCTTTATCTCTCCTCACTAATGTTGGTTTGAAGTCTATCCTGTCAGAAATTAGAATGGCAACCCCTGCTTGTTTTCTGGGTCCATTTGCTTGATATATCTTTTTCCAGCCTTTCACCCTAAGAATGTTTCTATCTTTTATTCGGATGTGAGTTTCCTGAAGGCAACAGATGGTAGGATCCTGCTTTTTAATCCAGTCTGCAAGTCTATGTCTTTTGATTGGGGCATTGAGGCCATTGATATTAAGAGTTATTATTGAAAGATATGTATTTGATCTGTCCATTTTTCTTGTTTTGTAGTTCTTCCTGGTTTTCTTTTTACTCACATGTTCTAACAGTTGAATATGATTTCTTTTTTCCTATTTCCTGCTGTGTGTGTTTTGCTTTTTCTTCAGCATGAATGATTCCTGCAAGTATTTTCTGTAGAGCTGGCTTAGTTGTCATAAATTCCTTTAGCCTGTCTTTGTTGTGGAATGTCCTTATTTCTCCATCAATTTGGATAGAAAGCTTTGCAGGATAAAGTAATCTTGGTTGACAGTTTTTATCTTTCAGAACTTGGAATACATCACTCCAGGCCCTCCTGGCTTTTAGGGTTTGTGTTGAGTAATCTGCTGTGACCCTGATGGGTTTCCCCTTAAATGTCATTTGCTTTTTCTCTCTAACTGCTTTCAGTATACTTTCTTTGGTTTGTGTATTTAGTAGTTTAATTATAACATGGCGAGAAGAGGTTCTTTCTAGGTTTTGTCTGTTTGGTGTTCTAAATGCTTCTTGTATCTGCATTGGCATTTCTTTCCCAATTTGGGGAAAATTTTCTTCTATGATTTTATGGAAAACACCTACTAAGCCTCTGGATTGAAATTCTTCCCCTTCTGCTATACCTTGAATTCTTATGTTTGATCTTTTCATAGTGTCCCTCATGTCTTGGAGTTCCCATTCATACCTTTCTATTAGCTTGTCTTTCTCTTTGTTGGACTGTGATAGATCTGCCACCTCGTCTTCTAGCTTGATATTCTGTCCTCTCCTTCATCCATTCTACTAGTGAGACTTTCCACTGAGTGTTTTATTTCACTGGCTGTGTTCTTCAGGGCCAGGATTTCAGCCTGGTTTTTCTTCAGTAGTTCTATTTCCTTATTCATGTCTTCTAATGACCTTTTTATTTCATTAAACTGTTTCTCTGTAATCTCCTTCAACAGTTTGTTTTCTTCTCTAATTCCTTTGTTTTCTTCATGGATTGCTTTCATTTCTTCTTTCATTTCTTTGAGCATAGATAACATCATTCCCTTGAAATCTTTGTCAGGAATTTCATCTAAAAGAGTCTCATTGGAGAACCCTTCTGATGGATTTGTAATTTTTGGTGGGATTGCATTGTCTTGATTCTTTGTGTTTCTTGTATTATAATGTAGTGACTTATGCATCCTGGATTGATTTGATGCTTAGGTTTCCTATTTATCTTCAGTGTTCTTAGGTGTTGTGATCCACCTTTATATAATTTCAGGATATGAGTTTAAGGTGTCAAGTGTAGCACTTGTACCCAAGTCCAACCTCAGAGGTACTCCTAACTGTTGAGTTTGCTTGTTAAGTAAGTATTGTAGTGGACTAGTGGAACAATTTAGAGGCAAGTTCTAAACTTCAACAAAGCAAAATACACCTTCAATTAACATGAACACAGAGTATATAAGTGTGAGAATTGAGCCAAACAGTCCTATAGGGTCAAATCCCTCAGGGCATGCGATGGTCCATGCCCTTAGTCCTGTCTGCTTGGGAATCAGACCCTGTCCTCAATAATAACTGAAGCAAAAGGTAAAGGCCCTTTAAATCTATAAGTTGTACAGATAGCAATATTCAACCCCTCATATTCAGCTTATTTGAAAATGGTAAAGCCACCCACAAATATGTAATACATACCCTGCCTTGACCTGGAAAGAGTGGTTATCACTTCCAGTGCAGGCCTTTGTTATCTTTTTTGTGGCTTTTAAACTCACCAATGCTGGGGGCCCACCTCGTTCCCTGGGCTGTGGAGTTTGGGTCAGGTATGCTGGGTCCGGTGTTGGCGATGTGGATCAGATCTGCCACTAGGTGCTCGATTCTACCGACACCCTGGGGAACTGATGATTGGGGGATGGGCGAGTTCAGGAAGCCTGCAGCAGCTCACCGTGTATGTCTCTTTCAGTAGCTCCACAGATTTTTCTTTGATTTCTGGGCTCTGTGGGGAGACTGATGAGGTTGAAAAGTCCACCCCCCTTTTTTTTTTGTTTGTTCGGGCGGCGTTTGCAGTGGAAGCTCAGCAGGGCTTAGCTGATCTGGGTGGCAGCTTTGAACCGAGGGTTGGAGCTGCTGGGGTGCCCTCGGGGTGGAGGGAAGCCGCTGGGAGCCTGCGGATGTGGAGCCCGTGGATGGGGAGTCCGCGGCTGGGGATCCCTCGGCGTGGAGCGGAGCCGCGGGAGCCCGCGGATGGGGAGTCCGCGGCTGGGGATCCCTCGGCGTGGAGCGGAGCCGCGGGAGCCCGCGGATGGGGAGTCCGCGGCTGGGGATCCCTCGGCGTGGAGCGGAGCCGCGGGAGCCCGCGGATGGGGAGTCTGAGGCTGGGGAGCCCTCGGCGTGGAGCAGAGCCTCGGGAGCCTGCGGATGGGGAGCCCGCGGATGGGGAGTTCGCGGCTGGGGAGCCCTCGGCGTGGAGCGGAGCCGCAGGAGCCTGCGGATGGGGAGCCCGCGGATGGGGAGTTCGCGGCTGGGAAGCCCTCGGCGTGGAGCGGAGCCGCGGGAGCCTGCGGATGGGGAGCCCGCGGATGGGGAGTTCGCGGCTGGGGAGCCCTCGGCGTGGAGCGGAGCCGCGGGAGCCTGCGGATGGGGAGTCCGCGGATGGGGAGTTCGCGGCTGGGGAGCCCTCGGCGTGGAGCAGAGCCTCAGGAGCCTGCGGATGGGGAGCCCGCGGATGGGGAGTCCGCGGCTGGGGAGCCTCGGCGTGGAGCGGAGCCGCAGGAGCCTGCGGATGGGGAGCGAAGAGAGACAGAGCAAGAATGGCATACCAGGACCTCCAGCTGCTGCAAATGGACTCCAGATGCAAGTGCTACTTTGTATATCTGGATTTATGTGGATTCTGGGGAATCAAACCCAGGTCTTTAGTGTCTTTGCAGGCAAGTGTCTTAACAGCTGGACCATCTCTCCAGCCCCCTGAAACACTTCTTCAAAAATTATATCTTAATTGGTTTACCAATAGTAGGTTTCCATATGGCTTATTCACATATGCTTGGTTTTGATTCATCCTCCCACCATCCCATCCCTCCCTAATCCCCCACCCCTATTTAAACCCTGCCCTCTTGTGATTACTCCCATGTGCTCCCATGTGTTCCAGTGTCCTCTCACAGTAGCTGCCACTGCCTCATCCTAGCGCCTTGTTCTCTATAGACACTCTGACTTTCAGCTGTTCATCTAGAAATTTGAAGCTCAGATCTGCAAGTCAAAGAGAGTGTGCAGCTGTGGCGTTCTGTGATGTGAACTCTGGGATGAGGACACAGAAGCCTTGTCCACCTGAGCACCTGTCTTAGTGTGCTGGTGCTGGCACTGTGCTTGCTCCCCTGCAGTGCTGGGGGAGGGTGACTGACTGTCCTTGGCTGGGACAGACTAGCTTAGGCTTCCCATGCCCAGGTCCTTGCAGGCCCCTTGAACTAACCCTGCCCCAGTTTCCACTGGACGGGGTCCTCTTTTCTGGATTTTGATCCATGGCAGCCATTGCTGAGATTTATGTGGTAAGGTGTGTGAAGCTGGGCATCAGGAGACAGCCAAGGCTCTCATTCCAAGGTCCCTGTCATTCTGAGAGGGGAATACAGTTAGGGTGACTGGACCCCTGAAGGTAGAAAAAAAAGCACAAGAAAGTCTACACTTGCCAGAAGTCCAGGATGATCTGACTTCTTATCTCTTGCCTAGTTCCATAGACCTGTTTCTCCACAAGCAACCAGGACCCCTCCTGGGAGAGAGGTCTTCATAAGATTTAAGCATTGTGGTTGGTCAAGTTCATCACCTGGAACTTGGTGCCAGGGCTAGCCTCTTCCTGAGAGCCCCTAGCCCTAACCAACCAGCTGTGTCCCTGGTTCACCTGAGCCAGAAGACAGCCCACCACCCTAAAGTTATAAATACCTTTACAAGGGGAGGGCAGGCTCCCTGACCACTTGGGGACTGCAAGCTATGGCTAAGTTTTTCCCTCAGCTGGGGCGCCTAGGCCTTACTCTCCACATGGGTTCTTTATCCCCTCCAGCTCCCCACATGGCAGGAGCTCCTTGAACTTTCTTTCTGTGGTTTTTCCAGGCACTCCACGTGGGATCTCTAGCCATGTGAGTGCTTTTCCTTGGCGCTGTACTGCCCTCAGCAGATGTAATAATTTAATCATTAATCTTCTCAGTCTTTTTTTTAAGTCTTTGATTAAAATGAGGAATGAACATGGGGTTTGGGGCTCAAGGACTTTCATGCACCCCTAGCATCCCATTAGAGTTCCTTGTAGAAGCCTCTGGTTGATCTTCAGTCCTTGTTGTGCACTTTGTTCTGTTTTGTTTTTTTGTCCTGCACTGTTCTTGCTCCCCTGCATGGCTGGGAGTTGCTATGGAATAGTCAGGTGTTTCCTCCTGGTCAAATGCCACTGGACACCCAGCCATCATCAGCCATTGGCTGGGGAGTAGGACTCAGCCAGGGTTGCTCCCCAAATGTCCTTGTCCTGTGTCTCTGCCACCCCAAGCCTGGGGTGCTGCAGGGGAGTGCCTGTCACCCAGGTAAGGGCTGCTTGATCCTGTCTGTCAGCACTGTTTTCAACCTTGCTAATTTTTGTCATTTTCAGAAAAAAATATTATTTCATTGTCTTTTGAAATCGTGGGATATTTTTCCTATTAAATTGAACATATCATTTGTGGCAGTTTGATTCAGGTGTCCCCCATAAACTTAGGTGTTCTGAATGCTAGTTGCCTCAGCTGATGGCAATTGGAAATTAAAGCCTCCTGGTGGTATTGTTGAGGGTGGGCTTTATAGCCAGCTTCCCCTTGCCAGTGTTCAGCACACTCTGCTGTTGCTATGGTCCATGTTATGTTGACCAGTGGGAAATGTCTACTCTCTGCTCATGCCATCATTTTTGCTGCCATCATGGAACTTTCTGCTCCAGCCTATAAGCCAAAGCAAACCTCTTTTTTTCCCCATCAAGCTGCTCTTGGTTGGGTGATTTCTACCAGCAATGCAAACCTGACTGCAACAGTGAAATAGTACTAAGGAGTGGAATTACTGCTAGACACCTGACTGTGTGGTTTTGGCCTTTTGGAGTTGATTTTTGAGAAGATCTGAAACCTTGGCCTAAGAGACACCTTGCAGTGCTGTAAGTACAGCATAATGGACTATTCTGCTCACAGTTGAAAGGCCTGAATGCAGTAAGAACTATGGACTGTGAGGTTTAGCTTATGAGGGAGAGAAGGAGCTTTACTTGGACTTGGCTAGCAGTTCGTGTGAGATGCTTGAAGTTATGCCCGTGTCCTGAGAAGTTCTGCAGGGTTGCTTTGCTTAGAAATGAACTGATGTGAGCAGAAAAAATGAAATCTTTGGGCTAAACTGCTGCCCGTTCACCTGCAAAATTTTGAGACATTATAACTTTTGAGATTGAGCCAGCTGACCTGCACTGGGGCAACAGGAAGAATGTAGACTCTTTTGAAGGTGTCTGAATGCTGAAGGAGTGTCCTGTTCTTCAAAGTCTGCTTTATTCCCCCCTGGATTAACAAATTGTCACTTTACCTGGTATAATGGTGTATAAGAAATGCAGGAAAGAGAGAGTCATTGAGTTTGCAATGCGATCTTGTAATTTAGCAGTGGCCATGGGCAGTGTGAAGTAGGTTTGCTGGATGCCTCTATGGAGATCTCATGGGGCCATGAGGACGGACCTTGAGTTGTAGCGAGACCCAGTGGAGATGCTGGGACCATGAGACGGCTGCCAAGGAGGGCTGCTGGCCCCAGATGAAGTTTTCCAGGACCGTAAGTAGCCTAGCTGGTGGGGCGGAATTGGAACTCCAGAGACTTGTTGCTGGTTAGAATTATCACTCTTGGAGATTTGTCATTGACTAGAGTTGTTGGACTTGGAGCTACAGAGTTTGATGTTTGCCCTGGTTGTTTTAAATCTTGCTTGGTTGAATATTTCTTTGCTTGGCCCAATGCCATCCTTTGCAGTGGGAATGTTTATTCTGTGTCATTATGGGTTTAGGGAGGACTTTTTTTTTTTTTTTTTTTGGTGTTATGGCTCAGTTAAAAGACCTTGGATTATGGGGATGTATGAACATTATTAGGATTGATAAAAACTATGGTGACTTTGAAAGTTGCATGAATGCATTGCATTTTACATCATGTATGGTTAACAGTTTATGGGGCCAGGGGTGGAATGTGGTGGTTTGATTCATGTGTCCCCCATAAACTTAAGTGTTAAGAATGCTAGTCTCTGGGGCTGGAGAGATGGCTTAGTGGTTTTGATAAGGATCGGTTTGAGGCTTGATTCTCCAGAACCCCGTAATCAGAAATGCATCTTAAGCAGTGGCTGCCCTTGCCCATTCTCTCTCTCTCTCTCTCTACCTGCCTAATCTCTCTCTGTCTGTCTAAATAAATAAAAATAAAATATTTTAAAAAAAAGAATGCTAGTCTCCCCAGCTGATGGCAATTGAAATTAAAGCCTCCTGAAGGTAGAGTATTGTTGGGGGTGGGCTTATAGGAATTAGAGCCAGCTTCCCCTTACCATGTTTGGCACACTCTCCTGTTGCTATGGTCCATCGTATGTCGGCCAGGGGTGATGTCCACCCACTGCTCATGCCATCATTTTCCCTGCCATCATGGAGCTTTCCCCTCGAGCCTGTAAGCCAAAGTAAACCTTTTTTTCCCCCACAATCTGCTGTTGGTCAGGTGATTTCTACCAACAGTGCGAACCTGACTGCAACATCATCCCATTAAAAATATTTTATTCACTTGTTTGATAGAGAGAGAGAGAGAGAGAGGAAGAGGCAGATAGACAGAACAGGCACCACCAGGGCCTTCAGCCACTGCAAAGGAGTTTCAGGCACATGCTCCACCTTGTGAATCTGGCTTATGTGGGTCCTAGGGAATCAAACGTGTGTCCTTAAGCATTGCAGGCAAGTGCCTTAACTGCCAAGCCATCTCTCCAGCCCTATCATCCCTTTTTTATTGGCTATTTTATTTCCTTTATTTTCCTCTCAGGATTGCTTGAACTATCTGAGGTCATTCGTGCTTCCAAATTAATTTTAAGAGTGGTGTGTGTGTGTGTGTGTGTGTGTGTGTGTGTGTGTGTGTGTGTGTGACAAATGGTGGTCGGGTCTTGGTGGGGATTGCATTGACTGTGTAGATTTTTTTTTTTTTTTTTTTTTGAGGTAGGGTCTCACTCTAGCTCAGGCTGACCAGGAATTCACTTGGTAGTCTCAGGGTGGCCTCAAACTCACAGCGATCCTCCTACCTCTGCCTCCCGAGTGCCGGGATTCATCTCTCTGTCTACCTCATCTATCTATTTGTGGCAATTGTGAATGGGATTGTTTCCCTGGTTTCATCCTCAGCATGTTTGCTATTGGCTTTACATGGGTACTGGGGAATCCAACTAGCGCCATCAGGCTTTGCAAGCAAACACCTTTCACCTCTGAGCCATCTCCACAGCCCATATTAGATATTGGTATATAGGAAGGGTACTTAGTATTTTTTGTTGTTGTAAACTTAAAAAATAATTCATGTGTTCATTTGGGGGGAGAGATAGAACAAATGAATGAACATGAGCAAGCCAGGACCTCCAAGTCATCAGGCATTACAAGCAAGCATCTTTGACCACGGAGAAATCTCCAGCCCTTTTAAAAACTTTTCATTGAGGCTGCAGCAATGGCTTAGCAATTAAGATGCTTGCCTGTGAAGCCTAAGAACCTAGGTTCGATTCCCCAGGACCCACGTAAGCCAAATGCACAAGGTGGAACATGTGTCTGGAGTTTGTTTGCAGTGGCTGAGGCCCTGGCGTGCCTATTTTTCTCTCTCTCCCTCTTTCTCTTAAATAACTCCATAAAAAAATTTAAGTACCTTTATTGACAATTTCCATAAATGAAGACAATATACCATGATCATAACCCTCTCTCACCACCCTCCCTTCCCCCACCACGATCCTCCTCTTTTGAATCTCTTCTTTCTAACTAGTTTCTCTTCAATGTTGATGTCTCCATGTTTTTCCCTCCTATCATGCAGGCCTTGTGGAGGTAACGTTAGCCACCTTAAAAATCATGAATATCCTAGACACTTTGTGTGATAATTTTTTTAGCTTAATTTTATTTATTGGCAACTTTTGTACATGTGTATGACGTGTTTTGACCATAATCATCTCCCATTACCTTCTTTCCTTTGTCCCACTGAACTCTTCCTCCTTCCCACCTAGTAGTCCCTCTTCTATGTGGATGTCTTTGTGACTGTGTGTGACCTTGTGTGTGAATATTTGAGTTTCACAGTTTAATGGGGGTTGCTTACACAAGCATGGTGGTGTTTATTTTCTAGAGTTCATGCAACCTTCCAGTGTCTGCAACATTGAATAAAATGTCTCCCCTTCCCCAGCAGCCACTATGTTTTAAAATATTAGTCCCTTTTATTTCTTTTCATAGCCCATTTTTAATTGGGTCATTTGTCTTCTTGATGTGTAGATTTTGGATATCATTACATATCCTAGACATTAATACCCTGTCAGATGTGTCACTTAGAAAGAATTTCTTCATTCTGTGGTCTGGGAAAATGGGTTGATTCTGGTGTATATTTCAAGAGGGTAGTCTGGCATAGTGCAGAAACACATTGGCAGAATTGTGAAGTGCCTGCTCACATCACATCACATCCCATCAGCAAGCAGAGAGGGGACAGGAAGTGAAGCTGAGCTGTAAGACCTCAAGCCTGTCCTCTAATGACTGACCTCTCGTCCCTTCTCCTGAAGGCTCCACAGGCCTCCAGTGCAGCCCCAACGTTTGAGACATTCAGACAGCAGCATGACCCTTATAACTTAACCAACTATCAGACTACCTAAGCCTGTCTGGGGTCCCAAAGAAGTGCTGCAGTCAAATGATAAATGATAGGCTGTGTGACGGCACTGCCCACGCTTGAGAATCTGCTTTGCCAGAGCTGTGTGATCTCCAGCAAGTTATTTTTGTTTTTATACCTCAACTTCTCTCATTCGTGTGATATGACCAGTAAATGGACCTTTTTCATAAGTCGAGTTCTTTGTGTTCAAGTCTTTTAATTATTTATGTTTGCATGTCTTTTATTTTTCTTCCTCCTTTCACAAGGACATCAAACGTAACATATTTCATATTAAATCCTTGATATCTCCTCACATGATTTAGTTAACTTTCCCCTCAATCAGATGTACCACCTTGTATTCACTTTCTTTTTAAAAGCTTGGGGTCCACCTTAGCTGATCCCTAGTTCCCTTAGTTCTTTTCCAGTCTGGACCAGTTCTAAGTCCATTTTTTCTTCTTTTTTTTTTTTTTTTTTTTTTTTTCGAGGTAGGGTTTCACTCTGGTCCAGGCTGACCTGGAATTACATCTGTTTTTTTCATCCAGTCTGGACCAGTTCTAAGTCCATTTTCATCTCCACAACTGGCATCTTTTACCCAAACTTTTGACTACTCTCCTTCCACTATTCCAGTCATAGTCCCCTCCCGCTCTACCCTCCACCCTGACACATAAGGAGCCGCTCAAGTTGAGACTTCAGTGAACCTTGGCGAGCATTCACCTCCCAACTTCGGTTCAGTTTCTGGGCTGAGCAAACGTCAGTACTGATGAAATGCTCCATGACACTGATTGTTATTTATTAGTTGAATACCTGTTTCCTGTGTGTCCAGCACCTGCCAGATTGTGGAAAGCCATTCCATTTTCATGGGAGACAGAGTGTGCAGTATCAGGATGGACACTTCCAGGTGACAGCCATCACTCCATGGGACAATGAAGAGGTTTAACTCTTTCCAGGGATCGAGAAAACTATCTGAGAAGTACATTTAAAACAGAGGTCCAAAGCACAGGGAGTCATTATCCTGGTGAACGTGCCGATGAGGGAAGTGGTACGGGGAGGATTTGACACAGAATACAGTTTGTTCAAAGGCAGGAAGAACAGTGGTGTATTCCAGGAATCAACATTCTAGTATAGCTGAATAGAAGCCAGAGTTTAAGATCAACAGTAAGCAGGAGACCAAATGGAAAAGAAGGCAGGGACTTCTTTTGCCACTGATTTCAGTGATCCTAGGCCTTGAGCACCATAGCAGTTGGGCTCATGTCAGACAGATCTTTGAACTCTGAATTTCTTCTCCATGGCCATAGGTGTATAATTGAATGTCTTTACACCTGTGTTCTAGTCAGAAGAGGAAGAATGGGTACCTTGGACTTAATTTTTACTTGCGGTCTGTATCCGCTGTTTTGGACATTGGTGTATTGGGCACTTCTCTGTGTTTGAGGCACTGGTACAGAACCCAGAGCTTCTTGTATGCTTGGCAAGTGCTCTATGTTGAGCTATTCCCCCCAGTTCTCTCCATCAGACTCTCTGCTTTTTACCATTTAATATTCACATCATGGAATAGCTTTCCTTTTCCAGACCTCCTTATTATAGCCTGACTGTCTTTGCCACATGCCTATAAGACAACAAGTGTGTTGACCCTCTTGGGTCAGGTGCGTGTGGAGGTGCACATGGTGGGTCTGGCAGCTGTTCTTTCCTCTGCAGTTACTCATTGGCACTGTGGGTCTGTGTCCATCTTGCAAGCATAGTTAATGGGAAGTGCTCTGGGAGCTCGATCATTGGTTATGTGCTGTTTCATTGGAGTTATGATCTTTCAAGGCTGAAGGCCAAAAGCACATGGAAAACTCACTAAAAGAAAGTTACTATGAGGACTTGCTTCAAAACAGTCAGCTCTCATTCCCCAAGGTTCTTTGTGTCCTGCTCCACTGTGGCTGTGAGTTTGTTTTTACACTGACATGTTTATAGTCTAAGTTTCAGCTCTGCAGATCAGCATCATAACAAGCATCAGGGTGATGACTGCAGAGTTCATATTCTCTAGTAGGACTGATGTGGGAACTAAAAGACAGTAACAGCGTTCAGAGATATCTGAAATCCATGGTTTTGTGGTCTCTGTTTGTTCATTGCCACTGAAATTTGTTCATTACCCAGAAATGGCTTTTGTTGCAGAAGCTTCAGGTTCGCTGAGAATTTAGACCAGGCACAGTTATGGAGGAAGGGATATTATTTATTACTTACAGATCCAGGGAAGTTCCATAACGGCAGAAGAAATGGCTCTTCACAGGGCCAAGCAGAGAAAAGAAACCAAAGCCAGCCACCAGAGCAATGAGCAAAACTACAAACAGGTCACAGTTTCACATTTGCATAGTGTCAATGATCTCAAACCATCAAATAAGAGTGAAAGGTGATTACAGAACAAACTATAAAGTAATAAAACACTGAATTTTTTTTCACAGCTTTCAAAAGACAATTTCACAAATGACCAAAACATCCAGTTTCACTTTTGAGTGTCTGATACTAAAATAAGAAAAGAAAACCCCTTGACCTATAAATGGCATCATGTGATCACCTTAAGTGCTCAGGTGATGAGGTATGCTCCTTTGTTACCTGAGGGTAAGGGTAATGAGTATAACTACAGAGGCTTGGAGAACCTGGTCATGCCTTAAGAAACCTGAAATAGCTGTGCCAATAGCACCATCTAGTGATCGAAGTAGGTCACTGCAGAGTCTACTTTTGTCACAGAAAAAAAGAGAAAATGCGCTTTCAAACTTCTTGTAAAAAAGTGGATTTCTGAAGCATAGACTTTTGGAAAAGGGATTAAATGGAAGGTAATTTAATCCTTCTTGTCCATTCACATACTGTGACTAGAGAGTCTAAAGAGGTGAAGTGATTGATCTCATATTGTGGCTAGTTAGTAGCAAAACATCTGGCTCTTGTTTTCCAGGTTAGGATTTTGCATCCTCATTACAGCGAACTATGCTTGTATTTTACAGGAATTACTGTCTTAGGTTTGTGGCTTAGTCATTTAAGGCAAACAAAGTAGGTAAGGAGAATGTAAAGAAACGTTCATAACGCACACGTTATGGGTAACATGCTCTTTTGAACCTGATTTCATCACCCAGAGAAATGTGTGTTTATTGTATGAAAGAGAAAGGGAGGGAAGGAGGAGGAACAAAGAGAATTGGCATGCCAAGGCCTCTAACCACTGTAATCAAACTCAGATGCATGTGCCACATTGTGCACATGTGTGACCTTGTGCGCATGCATGTCCTTGTGTGTCTTGCTTATGTGGGTTCTGGGGAGTTGAATCTGGGTCCTTAGGCTTCACAGGCAACCATATTAAATGCTAAGCCATCTCTCCAGCCCTGAGTATTAGTTTGTAGTTGCCATGATTGAGTTAAGACTGTTGAGCCTCATGATTAAACTTTTAAGAGAGAGAAAGAACTGTATGTGAAAATTTATTTAAAATGTACTTTATTATATTGAATGAAGAATTGACATCTGGCAATCAAAAATGCAGAAAACATGAATAATAATGGGCTTGGAAAATATTTTTCATTTCCTAAGTCTTGTAATTTCAAAGTACTCCCCATGATTTCTGCAAATTTCATGAGAGCTTGTGCTTTTTAAAAATTATTTCATTTATTTCAGAGAGTGAGAGAGAAAAAGGCAGAGAGAGAGAGAGAGAGAGAAGAGAAGAGAATGGGCATGCGAGGACCTCCAGCTACTGGAAACAAACTCCAGAAGCATGCGCTACCTTGTGCATCTGGCTTACTTGGGTCCTGGGGAATGGAACCAAGATCCTTTTGTTTTGTAGACCTGGCTTGTGCTTTTATATTTACTCTGCTTATATTCTCAAGGTAGAAAAAGACAGCCAAGCATGGTGGTGCATGCCTTTAATCCCAGCACTTGGGAGGCAGTGGTATGAAGACCGATAGGAGTTTGAGGCCATCCTGAGACTACATAGTGAATTCCAGGTCAGCCTGGACTAGAGTGAGACCCTATCTCCAAAAAAAAGAGAGAATTCACTCCCATCACATCCTCACAATTCCCCATTCCAGAGAGAATCTTTAGACATGAAAGCCATGGTCCATCATATGCATGATGGACCACTTGTCCCATTTTATTATTTATATATTTTACTTATTTGTGTGAGTGACAGGCAGAGAGAGAGAGAGAGAGAGAGAGTAAATGTTTGCTAGGGCCTCTAGCCATGCAAAGGATAGCATCTGGCTTTCTGTGGGTACAAGGGTATCACACCTGGGTCCTTTGGATTTGCAGGCCCTAAGTGTCTTAACTGATAAGCCATCCCTCTAGCCCCAACTCATCCCATTTTAGACATTCCTGTGGGGTCCACCCCTTTGCCAACCTGCCAGGGGAGCGTTTCATGGGACACTTAGACTCATGTGGCCTCTACTGGGACATGGACTGACTTTCCTACTCTTTGTTTGTTTGTTTGTTTTGAGGTATGGTCTCACTCTACCCCAGGCTGACTTGGAATTCACTATGTAGTCTCAGGGGGAACCAGAGCAACATGGGGAATGCTCACCATCCCACAGCGATGTGTCCTCCATCGCCTGGCCGGGGTGAAGACGGGCATGATGGTACCAACGAATGGTGGGCACTTACAAGGGGTTCCTCTGAAATGAAAAGGGTAAAAGAGTCATAAAAATAAGCTACTTAAGAAGCAAGAATGACAGTGCGACTGGCCTTCAGCCTAGGAATCAGGTTCCTACTGGCCTGGGTGAGTGGGAAGTAAAAGAACACTGCTCCTCGCATGTCACGGAGTTCTGCCTCTCCTTTCAGGGTCCTGCACCGACAATCGAGTGCATTTCAGAAAAGCTGAGTCCCTCTCGTCATCAACAACAATGACAGGCAAGTCAGTGGTCCAAGTAATTGGACTCAAAGCCCCAGGGAGATTTTTAAATCTCTCTACCTTAGTATTTGAAGAAGGGCCTCGCTACTGGCCGGCTTCTAACTCCTCAAGGCCCTTGCCCGACAGCCCTCCACGATCTCCTTAGTTACGCTGGGCTATTCCTAGGAAAACACACCCTCTGTGACCTGTTTGTTCATTTTTCACACATACCCCTTCCGGTAGGCTTGTAACTATGAGTGATGGCATTAAATCTAAGATATGGCTCCGTTTCCAAAAAGACCCTTCCGCGCACCACCTGTCCCCTGGCTCAGCAGTCTAAACTCAGGCAGCCACTTTGAGCGTTTTTTTGGAACAAGCAGATTCTCTAACCTGGGGTGACGGTGGACGCGGGAGACAGAGAGAGAGAGAGAGAGAACGAGAGAGAGAGTTAGAGAGAAAGAGGAAGACAGAGATGGGCGTGCAAGCAGTGTCTCAGCTGCTGTGAATGAAATCCAGATGTGTGCGCCCCCTTTTGGCCAAGTGCGGCATTGCGCCCTTGCGTCACTTTGCATCTGCCTAAACGTGGGGCCTGGAGATTGGAACCAGTGTTGTTAGGGTTAGGAGGCAGGCGACTTAACCCGTAAGCCATCTGTCCAGCCCAGAAATTCCTTTTGCCTTATAAGCCTTATGAGCTGAGGAGTGGGCAGAAGGAATCGAGAACCTCAGACTTGGAAAGTGGACCTAGAGGCACAGAGTCCCCACAAGGAGGCGCTTGAGAACCTTCCTGACAACACAGTGGATGCAGGTGTCGTGATGGACCACAACAAGGGCAAGGTATGGAAAAATGGCCAATATGCCATTTGTTCATTCACTCACACTTGCAATCAGGAATGAAAACATGGTCAGTACACAACACCAGGACCCCTATTAACACAGGGAGAATTTGCTGTGGCCACACGTGATGTACAAAATAATTCAAACTGCAAATGTGACGTTGAAGAGAAAGAGCAAGCGCACAGTTACGCTTTACACTTCTATGGAAAATATCATTTCAGACAGTGATTCCACTGTCTGGAAACACTTTAAAAGGTTTCTCAGTAGAATGACACCTTTACTTGCCAGGACAGGATCTCATTAGCGTTGGGGACAAGTCTCTCACAATCACACGTTCCTTTCCAGGGCATCTTGGTTCAATCACAAGTATTGAAAAAACTATGTGTGAAATTTGACCTATGATGCGATCTCGGGATTTTTGTCTGTGATTTTCCACCACCAGGAGGCATGAGTTTACTGAATCCCTTGAGCTTGACGTGGTTCAATGCACCTTGATCCCCAGCACTGACAAGGCAGATGTACATGCTTAGGTATAAGTTCAAAGCCAGCCTGAGATAACATCGTGTGTTCTAGTTCAGCCTGGGCTAGAGTGAGACCCTACCGTGAAAAACCAAAATAGAGCCAGGCGTGGTGGCGCACGCCTTTAATCCCAGCCCTTGGGAGGCAGAGGTAGGAGGATGGCAGAGAGTTTGAGGCCACCCTGAGATGCCATGGTGACTTCCTGTTCAGCCTCAGATCTAGTGGGACCCTACATCGCAAAACCATAATAACAAAAAGAAAAAAGAAAGAAGGAAGGAAGGAAGGAAGGAAGGAAGGAAGGAGGCAAAGTCGCAAGCAAGTAAAAGAGAAAGAAAGAAAAACCAAAATATACAATAAAAATATGATCAAAACAGACTGAAGCTTTGACCTTCCATAGCCTAAATGCCGGGAATAACTGTAAGTGAAGCAATTACATAAAACACATTTGGCAAACGTCTATTAGGTCCTGCTAAGGAGATGACTCGATATTCTTTGAAAATTACAGAAAAACCGTATGAGCTCTATCTCTGCAGGAGAGAGACAGACGGCTATGCAGGCCTTTGTCATGATCAAGAAAATTCAGAGTTGGTTTCAGATCCTTTCCAGAAGATCTCCTGGGAAAGAAAATTCCACAGACACAAGGCCAGTGTCACCTGGTGTCATCACGTGAAAAGTCGATAACATAGAAGCCTCCCTTCAACTGAGATCCAAAGAATGCTCACTGGCACTTACTATGTATGTTAGGACATTAGAAGGATTTAATTCTGAGATTGATACTTCTTAGCAGTTTTTCCCACTTTTCCTGGAAACCAATTGTGAATAAGTACATTTTAGAAGGGTCATGGCTGTGAGTTCAAGTCCAGCCTCAGACGCCACAATGAATTCTGTGTTAGCTTGGGCTACAGCCAGTCCCTACCTCGCACCCCGCAAAATTATATACATACGTAGGTATTTATGAATATAAATTTACATATGGCCTCAACCATAATCCTATTATGATATATATATAATTTATATATTTACATATAATTATATATATTTGTATATGTATATATTATGTAGTATATATAACGTATAAAAATTTATAATACATGTAATAATATACATATTCTATATGTACAAACTTACATGTATATTCATATATCAACTCACATATTTGCATATAAGGTTATATATAAATTTAAATATATATTTATATGTGTATATATTATGAATGATAGAAATAAAATAAATATTATACATAATATATATATATATATATATATATATATATATATGTGTGTGTGTGTGTGTGTGTATACATATATATGTATGTATATATCATGCTCAGAACACCTCCTCCTGCTTTTGGCTGCATGACACTGTACTTACGGTAGATGTTACATTTATTTGGTTGGTTTTGGGGGGGTTTTTTGGTTTTCGAGGTAGGGACTGGCTCCTGCCCAGGGTGAGCTGGAATTCACTCTGTCAGGGTGGCCTCGAACTCACAGACACGACCCTCCTCACTCTCTGCCTCCCTCCTATTGCCACTGGGATGAAAGGCGTGAGCACCACCATCAATATATTTTATTTTATTAATAATATTATTATTATTATCATTATTATTTCATTTTATAATTTTTATTATTTATAGGAGAGATAGAAGGAGTCAGAGAGAGAGAGAGAGAGAGAGAGAGAGAGAGCAAATGTGACTTCCAGGTCAGCCTGAGCTAGAGTGAGACCCTAGCTTTAAAAACCCAAACATAAATAAATAAAATATAGAAGGGCTGGATCGATGGCTAAGTGGTTAAGGCATTTGCTTAGGAGGCCAAAAGAGCCAGGTTTGATTGCCCACGTCCCACCTTAACCAGATGCACATGGTGGCGCATGCATCTGGAGTTCATTGTATTGGCTGAGGGCCCTGGCGCATCCATTTTCTTTCCTTCTCCGTCTTCTTCTATATCTCAGAAATCAATCAATCAATCAATAGAATCAACAAGTGTTTCAGAAACACATTTGGTCAAGGTCTATTAGGTCCCACTAAGGAAAGGACTCGATATTCTTTGAAAATTAGAGAAAAACTCTATGAGCTCTATCTCTGCAGGAGAAATCCAGACTGTTATGCAGGCCATTATCGTGATCAAGAAAATTCAGAGTTGGTTTCTGAAGTTTTCCAGGTGAGAGAAAAGAGGGCCGTATGGTACAGAAACCGCAACAGTGGCTCTCCTATAAAATCCCACTGCCTTCTGTGGTGTAAAAACATTAAAAACAAAAAATATAATTCTTTGAAAATTAGAGAAAAACTCTATGAGCTCTATCTCTTTATTATTTGAGAGAAAAGATCAAAACAGCTCTCCTATAAAATCCATGATTCGCCAATGCAGACTGCAGCTAACTGCATGTTTCCTTTTTCCTTTTCTTTTTCCTTTCTTTCTTCCTTCCTTCCTTTCTTTCTTTCTTTTATTTTTTTTTTTGTCTTTCACAGAGGCAAGGAGATCCAAGGAAAAATTCGACAAAATTCATGAAAAGATACCTCTACCCTTATCAAAAGAGAAGTCTAGCTTGCCAGCCGAAACAAGACCCCAGACACAGCCCAGAGATCTAGAGGAGATGAGCCACAGGGCTGGTTATGGGCAGACTTTGAAAACCTTCACTGGCATGATGGGGAGGAAAAACAAAATGTACGACGGAGCAGAGTTCTAGAGGCTGCTAAACTCTGAATATTAGAATAGACTTCAACCAGCACAAAGGTGAATGATATTGGCACAGAGAACACTCAACTCCCGTGGAGTCCAGAGACACAGAGAACCAGAGACACAGAGGCTCCCAGACCTCATCAGCGAAGTCGGCATAACACTCAACCCAGCCGGCTCAGAGAGATCCATGCAAGTGGGGGCTGAAAGATTGTGAGAACCACAAGGTGGGACAGAGACATGGCCTCGCCCCGATAACTGACAGCTATCCCAAATGCACGACCTGCAGTACCCATGGCGATGTAACTGGCATCCCCAGGGATCAGGGTCCCTTGGGGGAGGGGCGGGGATGAGGGTAAGGATGGAAACCACACATGCTGTTTACACGCTCACTGAGAGGGTCTATAACTAAAAAGCCGACAAGCACCGCCAAAAATCAAACAGAGTCACCAATGCTCAGGAGATTGTGCAGAAGAGATTGTGCAGAAAGCAGAGGGCGTGGGGCAACATGGACAGGCACTGAATCCCACCACTAGTGGAATGCTGCTGCAAAAAGTTAGGAACCAGAGCAACATGGGGAATGCCCACCATCCCACAGGAAGGGTCCTCCATTGCCTGGCACGGGTGAAGACGGGTATGATGGTACCAATGTATGGTGGGCACTTACAACGGGTTCCACTGAAATGAAGAGTAAAAGAGTCATGAAAATAAGCAACTAAATAAGCGAGAATGACAATGCTACTGGGCTTCAGCCTAGGAATCAGGTTCCTACTGGCCTGGGTCAGCAGGCAGTAAAAGAACACTGCTCCTGGCACGTCACGGAGTCCCGCCTCTCCTTCAAGGGTCCCGCACCAACAACCGAGCACACTTCAGAAAAGCACAGTCCCTTTTGTCATCAACAACAATGACAGGCGAGTCAGTGGTCCAAGTAATTGGACTCCAAGCCCCGGGAAGATTTTTAAATCTCTCTACCTTAGTATTTGAAGCAGGGTCTCGCTCTCCAACGGCCGGCTTCTAACTCCTCGAGGCCCTTGCCCGTCAGCCCTCCACGATCTACTTATTTGCACTGGGCTATTCCTAGGACAACACACCCTCTGTGTCCTGTTCGTTCATTTTTCAGACATCCCCTTCCAGTAGGCTTGTAACTTTTGAGTGATGGGATGAAATCTAAGATATCGCTCCATTTCCAAAAAGACCATTCCACACACCACCTGTCCCCTGGATCAGCAGTCAATTCTCAGGCGGTCATTTTGACCGTTTTTTTGGAATCTGGATCTGGACGGGCCAGGAGAAGGCCTGGTAGATCCAGGGACTCTCTGCGTGGTAGAAAAACGGGGCTCCTCACAAGCACCTGACTCATCTGCTCACATCTGTCTGGGACCTCCAGAACTGACAGAGGATTTGACGTTCGCTAGGAGTTTTGAGAACCCTTTATGCCAGAGGCCCACCCTTCTGGTGGAGTGTCCTAAGTCCCCAAAGGAAAAAAATAGGGGTATCTTAAACCCATATGCGTCTACAGAAATTTCTTTTTTTTTAACTTTTTATTTTTTATTACTTTTTTGGACAGAGACAGAGAGAGACACACAAAGAGAGAGGGGGAGAGGGAGAGGAAAGAGAGATGGGTGCAACAGCAGCATCTCAGCTGCTGCGAACGAAATCCAGATGTGTGCTCCCCCTTGTGGTCAGTTGCGGTATTGCGCCCTTGCGTCACTTTGCATCTGGCTAAACATGGGACCTGGAGATTGGAACCGCTGGAGATTGGAACCAGTGTTCTTAGGCTTAGGAGGCAGGCTCCTTAACCCCTAAGCCATCTCTCCAGCCCAGAAATTCCTTTTGCCTTATAAGCCTTAGGAGCTGAAGAGTGGGCGGAAGGAATCGAGAACCTCAGACTTGGAAAGTGTACCCTGAGGCACGGTGTCCCCACAAGGAGGCGCTTGAGAACCTTCCTGACAACACAGTGGATGCAGGTGTGGTGATGGACCACAACAAGGGCAAGGGATGGAAACATCGCCAATATGCCATTTGTTCATTCAGTCACACTTGCAATCAGGAATGAAAACATGGTCAGTACACAACACCAGGACCCCTATTAACAACAGGGAGAATTTGCAGTGGCCACATGTGATGCACAAAAAAATTCAAACTGCAGAAGCCAGGCGTGGTGGCGCACGCCTTTAATCCCAGCACTCAGGAGGCAGAGGTAGGAGGATCACCGTGAGTTCAAGGCCACCCTAAGACTACATAGTTAATTCCAGGTCAGCCTGGGCCAGAGTGAGACCCTACCTCGAAAAACCAAAAAAAAAAAAAAAAAGAATTCAAACTGCAAATCTGACGTTGAAGAGAAAGAGCAAGCGCACAGTTACGCTTTATGCTTCTATGGAAAATATCATTTCAGACAGTGATTCCACTGTCTGGAAACACTTTAAAAGGTTTCTCAGTAGAATGACACCTTTACTTGCCAGGACAGGATCTCATTAGCGTTGGGGACAAGTCTCTCACAATCACACGTTCCTTTCCAGAGCATCTCGGTTCAATCACAAGTATTGAAAAAACTATGTGTGAAATTTGACCTATGATGCGATCTCGGGATTTTTGACTGTGATTTTCCACCACCAGGAGGCATGAGTATACTAAATCCCTTGAGCTTGACGTGGCTCAATGCACCTTGATCCCCAGCACTGACAAGGCAGATGTACATGCTTAGGTATGAGCTCAAAGCCAGCCTGAGATAACATTGTGTGTTCTAGTTCAGCCTGGGCTAGAGTGAGACCCTACTGTGAAAAACCAAAATAGAGCCAGGCGTGGTGGCGCACATCTGTAATCCCAGCCCTTGGGAGGCAGAGGTAGGAGGATGGCAGACAGTTTGAGGCCACCCTGAGATGCCATGGTGACTTCCTGTTCAGCCTCAGATCTAGTGGGACCCTACATCGCAAAACCATAATAACAAAAAGAAGGAAGGAAGGAAGGAAGGGAAGGGAAGGAAGAAAGACAGAAAGCAAAGACGTGAGAAAGCAAGCAAAAGAGAAAAAAAGAAAAACCAAAATATACAATAAAATAAAATAAATTACGATCAAAACAGACTGAAGCTTTGACCTTCCATAGCCTCAATGCCAGGAATAATTGTAAGTGAAGCGATTACATAAAACACATTTGGCAAACATCTATTAGGTCCTGCTAAGGAGACGACTCGATATTCTTTGAAAATTACAGAAAATCCCTATGAGCTCTATCTCTGCAGGAGAGAGACAGACGGCTATGCAGGCCTTTATCATTATCAAGGAAATTCAGAGTTGGTTTCAGATCCTTTCCAGAAGATCTCCTGGGAAAGAAAATTCCACAGACACAAGGCCAGTGTCACCTGGTGTCATCACGTGAAAAGTTGACAACATAGAAGCCTCCCTTCAACTGAGATCCAAAGAATGCTCGCTGGCACTTAGTATGTATGTTAGGACATAAGAAGGATTTAATTCTGAGATTGATACTTCTTAGCAGTTTTCCCACTTTTCCTGGAAACCAATTGTGAATAAGTACATCTTAGAAGGGTCGTGGCTGTGAGTTCAAGGCCAGCCTCAGACACCACAGTGAATTCTGTGTCAGCCTGGGCTACAGCCAGTCCCTACCTCGCACCCCCCAAATTATATACATATGTAGGTATTTATGGATATAAATTTACATATGGCCTCAACCCTAATCCTATTATGATATATATAAAAATTTATATTTTTACATATAATTATATATATTTGTATATGTATATATTATGTAGTATATATAATGTATAGCAATCTATAATACATATAATAATATACATATTCTATATGTCAACATATATCACATATATTTATATATATATGTGATATATGTACAAATTTACATGTATATTCATATATGAACTCACATATTTACATATAAGGTTATATATAAATTTAAGTATATATATTTATATGTGTATATATTATGAATGATATAAATAAAATAAATACATATTATATATAATATATATATGTGTATACATATATGTGTGTTTATATATCATGCTCAGAACACCTCCTCCTGCTTTTGGGTGCATGACACTGTACTTATGGTAGATGTTACATTTATTTGTTTGGTTTTGTGGGTTTTTTTTGGTTTTCGAGGTAGGGACTGGCTCTAGCCCAGGCTGAGCTGGAATTCACTCTGTCGTCTCAGGGTGGCCTCGAACTCACAGCCACAACCCTCCTCACTCTCTGCCTCCCTCCTAGTGCTGCTGGGATGAAAGGTGTGAGCACCACCATAGATTTGTTTTATGAATATAATAATTATTATTATTTCATTTTATTATTTTTTCATTTTATTATTAGTGGCTGGAGGCTCATGCATGCCCATTCTATTTCTTTCTCTCTCTGCCTCTTTCTCTCTTGCTCTCTCAAATAAGTATATAAATAAAACATACAAAGTTTAACTAATATATGTATATTTTAATTACATTTGTATGGCTATGACAAAAATTCCTGACAGAATCAAGGGAGGAAGGATTTATTTTTTTTGAGAGAGAGGCAGAGAGAAATAATGGGTGTACCAAGGCCTCTTGCCACCGCAAACGAACACCAGAAGCATTCACTCCCTCATGCATCTGGCTTATGTTGGTCCTGGGGAATCAGACCTGGGTCCTTAGTCGTCCCAGGCAACTGCCTTTAACTGCTAATCCATCTCTCCAGCCCTAAAGGAAGGATTTTGATTGGAAGTTTTAGATGGTTCCTGGCAGGGAGGGTGTGATAGAGGGGCACCACTCACACCATGGGGAACCAGGGAACACAGGAAGGAAAATACCTTCACTGGAATAGCTGGCTTTTTCTTCTATTAGGGTACTCAGTTTGAGTCTTCTCGCTAAGCTAATTCTCTCTAGAAATGCCTTCACAGATACACTCACATGTATACCTTACCAATTCCTAGATGAGTCTAAATCCAGTCATGAAGAGTATGAAGATTAACCATACAAGTGTTGTTATGGTCAGCTCCACAGTGCTGGAATGAATCTCCAACCCAGAAATAGTTTATGGGAGAAATGGAATTTATTTCAGACCTACAGATCCAGGGGAAGTTCCATAATGGTGGAAGAAGCTGGCCCCCTTTGCCAAATCCACACAGAAAAACCACCACCAGCACCACAAGTAAGCACACTCCAGGAACTCCAGGCAGAACTCAAGTACCCTGCATACCTTTAGGCTAGAAACAGATCCACTCCCAGTACCACCTTAGGGCTGGACCCCAGGATCCATTCAGTGACATCTCTTCTAGCTAGGCAGATGGAAATCTAAATTAGAGCCTATTGGGGGACATGAATTCAAACTACCACATTCTGCCACTGGCCCCCAAAAGACTCATAACCATGTCATATTATAAATTGCATTCAATCCAACTTTAATTTTTTAAAATTTATTTAGTTGTAGCCGGGCGTGGTGGCACACGCCTTTAATCCCAGCACTCGGGAGGCAGAAGTAGGAGGTCCAGGTCAGCCTGAACCAGAGTGAAACCCTACCTCGAAAAACCAAAAAAAAAAAAAAAAATTATTTAGTTGCAAGCAGAAAGAGACAGAAGGAGAGACAGAGAGAATGGTGCAGTGGGTCCTCCAACTGCTGCAAATGAACTCCAAATGCATGCACCACTTTGTGCATCTGGCTTTACATGGGTACTGGGGAATTGAAACTAGGTTCTTTGGCTTTGAAGGCCAAGCCATCTCATCAGCCCTCAGTCCAATTTTAAAGATTCCCATAGTCTTTACCAAAATAAGATTGTTCCAAGGCTGGAGAGATGGCTTAACAATTAAGGCATTTGCCTGCTAAGCCAAAGGACCTTGGTTTGATTCTCCAGGAGCCATGTAAACCAGATACACAAGGAGCATCTGCAGTTTGTTTGCAGTGACTGGAGGCCCTGGTGCACCCATATTCTCTCTCTCTCTCTCTCTCTCTCTCTCTCTCTCTGTGTGTGTGTGTATCTGCCTCTTTCCCTCTCTTGCTCTGTCAAATAAACTTGTTTGAATTTCTCCAATTTTAAATCTTATATCTCTCAGTACTGTATCATTAGCCAAACACATCAGTATGATACAAATTTAACCTTGATCAATCTCTCTGTACATGGGCAACAGAATGAAGCAAGCCTTTATGCCAGTAGTCCAGTTCCAACAAAGTTCTCTGCAGTCTTTCCTTTCCTTTTGAAAGTTCATAAGCAAAGCCTCTAAATACAATTCTCTCTATACTTACCATTTTCAAACTCTCACCAGAATAGTCCATAAAACTTGGCTTACTGCTCTGTAAGTCATCTTCAGTTGCAAGTCCATGCCCATTCTTCCAGAACAAAAGTTCCAAAAGACCAAAATCCACATGGCCAGGTTCATCACATAGCAACATCCCACTCCTGGTACTAATTTCTGTTGCAGTCAGCTCCATGTTGCTGGGATGTACCTTCAAACCAGACATAGTTTATGGGAGGAATAGCATTTATTTCAGGCTTACAGATCCAGGGTAAGTTCCATAATGAAAGAAGAAGCTGCCCCCCTTTACCAAATCTACACAGAGAGAAAAACCACCACCAGCACCACAAGCAAACACACTCTGGGAACCCCAGGCAGAGCTCAAGCAAAAAAAATTTAAGTGCCAGGCGTGGTGGCACATGCCTTTAATCCCAACACTGGGGAAGCAGAGATAGGAGGATTGCCATAAGTTTGAGGCCACCTTGAAACTACATAATGAATTCCAGGTCAGTCTGGGAGTGAGACCCAACCTCGAAAAAAAAAAATTAAGTGAATTGTTATATTTCATTTTAATTCATTTTATTTATTTATTTTTTGTTTCGTTTTTTGAGATAGGCTTTCACTCTAGCCAAGGCTGACCTGGAATTCACTATGTAGTCTCAAGCTGACCTCCAATTCACAGCAATCCTCCTACCCCTGCTTCCCAAGTGCTGGGATTAAAGATGAGCTCCACCACACCCGGTTTCATTTTCTTTTTTCTTTTTAATATATTTTATTTATTTACTTATTTGAGAGAGAGAGACAGAGAATGGGCATGCCAGGTCCTCCAACCACGGCAAACGAACTCCAGATGCATACGCCCCCTTGTTCATCTGGCTTACGTGGATCCTGGGGAATTGAACCAGGATTCTCTGGCTCTGTAGGCAAACACCTTAACTGCTAAGCCATCTCTCCAGCCCATGAGCTGAGTTTTTAAAGTAGGATTTCTTGGTTGAATGAGTTTGACAAAAGCTGAACATCATAACAATTTCTTTTCATATATATTTTTTGAGAGAGGGAGAGAGAGAGAGAAGCTATGTAGAGAGAATGGGTGCACCAGGACCTCCAGCCACCTGCAAACAAATTCCAGATGCATGTGCCACCTTGCACATCTGGCTTATGTGGGTACTGGAGAATCAAACCTGGGACCTTAGGCTTTGCAGGCAAATGCCTTAACCACTAAGCCATCTCTCCAGTCCCATAACACTTTCCTGAAGACTCAGCACATGTCAATATCATCAGAAGTCGTGAAACCAACAAGTCTGTTCACCTTTACCTCGCCTGGCACTTATCAAGCTTATCTGACCTCTTTCCTCTAACTTGCTGACATGCCAGTGAGCTTTGCTCACCCAACAACACTAAAAATGCCTTCTAGCCATAGCTTTGTGGATTAAATAGGATATTTCTTCTTAATTTTGCTTATAGCTAAATATATTGTCACAATATGAATCTGAGGAAGGCAAATTTGTTATATTATAGACTGTATTAATGCTAACCTTCCCTCGCTTACCATTATTATTGTTGTTGTTTGTTTGTTTTGATTTTCAAGGTAGGGTCTTACTCTAGCTCAGGCTGACCTGGAATTCACTGTGTAGTCTTAGGGTAGCCTTGAACTCACAACGATTCTCCAACCTCTGTCTCCTGAATGTGGGATTAAAGGTGTGTGCCACCACACCTGGCTTTAATTATTTTTTTAAAAAAATATTATAGGGATAGAGAGATGACTCAGTGGTTAAAAGGTGCTTGCTTGTAAAGTCTAATGGCCCAGATTTGATTCCTCAGTACTCAGGTAAAACCTGATGAACAAAGTGGCACATGCATCTGGAGTTTGTTTGTGGTGGCAGGAGACCTTGGCATGCCCATACTCTCTCTCTCAAATAAGGAAATAAAAATATTTTAAAAGACTATATAAATAACACATTTGATATTCAAAAATTTACCCCCAAAGTTTAGTGTTTTAAAATAACAATAAATTACCAGGTGTGGTGGCACACACCTTTAATCCCAGCACTAGAGAGGCAGAGGTAGGAGGATCACCGTGAGTTTGAGACCACCCTGAATCTACATAGTGAATTCCATGTCAGCCTGGGCTAGAGTGAGGCCCTACCTAGAAAAAAACTAAATAAATAAATGACAATAAATATGCTTCATAGTTCCTATGGATCAGGAATTTAAAGTACCTTGCCTAGCAGTTCTGGCTTGAGGTCTTTCAGAGGTGGCAGGTGGCAGCCAGGGCTATTGTCTTCTGAAGGCTCCACTGGAGCTATAGGCTCTGCTTCCAAGAAGGTGTACTCACATAGCAACAGGCTACTGCTGTCTCTTGGCAGAAGGCCTCAGCTTATCACCTTGTAGGTCTCTCTAGGAGCTACTTAGTATCCTGTGGGCCAGGGTTTTTGATTCCCTAGCACCCACATCAAGCCGGCTGCACAAAGTGGTACATGCATCTGGAGTTTGTTTGCCAAGCCATCTCTCCAGCCCCAAAATAAAATATTTATTTGAGAAAGAGGCAGAGAGAGAGAGAGAGAGAAGAGCACACCAGGGCCTTCAGCTACTGCAAATGAACTCCAGAGGCATGCACTACCTTGTGCATCTGGCTTATGTGGGTACTAGGGAATTGAACCTGGATCCTTTGGCTTTGCCAGAAAGTGCCCTAACTGTTAAGCCATGTCTCAAGCACTGTTTGTTTGGCAATTGAACCCAGACCATCAGGCTTTGCAAGCAAGTGCCTTAACCACTGAGCCATCTCACCAGTCCTCATTTGTCTTTCTATACTTTTTTGATGAATCTTGGGTTTCCATCTATAAAAAGCAAGTTCTCTAGGTCCTATGCAGCCTAGTCTCAAGTAACCACTTTTTTTTTTTCGAGGTAGGGTCTCACTCTGGCCAAGGCTGACCTGGAATTCACTATGTAGTCTCAGGGCGGCCTTGAACTCACGGCAATCCTCCTACCTCTGCCTTCCAAGTGCTGGGATAAAAGGCATGCGCCACTACACCCGGCTCAAGTAACCACTTTTTTACGGGGGTGGGGGTTGAAAATTGTTGCGCCAGGGCCTCCAGCCACTGCGATTGAACTCCAGACACATGCAGGACCTGGTACATGCATCACCTTGTGCGTCTGGCTTATACGGGACCTGGGGAGTTGAACATGGGTCTTTAGGCTTCACAGTCAAGTGTCTTAACTGCTAAACCATCTCTCCGGCCCTCAAGTAACCACTTCTGCTAAAAATCATTGACTCCTCACTTGGGCCCACATGGTAACTAAAAGCAGGATGAAAACCTACCATCTCTGCCTCCATCTTATACCAGTCTCCTTTAGGCATCTTCCTGTCAGCTCTCACATATCCTTTCCCAGATCCCAAGAAGGCTCTCCACTCAGTGCCCGAAACCTGCAGTCATCTTGGATTCCAGGAACAGGACTGGCCCATAAACATCTTCATGATTGATATGAACGGCAGACCTAGGCCCAAACCCCTGCCCGGAATGTGGTCAGTTAAGTCTGATGGTGAGGCTTTGGCCTGAAGTGATGGTAATCTCTAATGGGAATAGAATTGCTATCCTCAAGCAGGAAAGACTCCTTAGAACCATCTTGCAGAACAGGAAATGAGACGGCCATCAACCGGACCACACCATGACCAGAACTGCTTCTTATGCACACCTCTTGACCCCTGCTCCAATTCTTGCTCTATTTAAACCAAAAGCTCAGCTGGGCATGGTGGCGTATGCCTTTAATCCCAGCACTCAGTAGGCAGAGAGAGGAGTTTGTGAGTTCGAGGTCACCCTGAGACTCCATAGTGAATTCCAAGTCAGCCTGAGCTAGAGTGAGACCCTACCTCAAAAAAACCATAAGTAAATAAGTAAGTAAGTAAGTAAGTAAATAAATAAATAAATAAATAAATAAACCAAAAGCTCATGTCAGTACCCTGAAATTAGAAAGACACACTTGGAGGTCATTGAACCTCTTTATCTGTTACTCTTCTTAGTGTGCATGTTGACTAAATCTCCTTTACCTGCTTTTAACCATTCTCTTTCTCTGTCTTCCTCTCTCTCTCTCTCTTTCTTTTTTTGTTTTGTTTTTTGAGGTAGGGTCTCAGTCTAGCCCAGGCTGATCTGGAATTCACTCTGTATTCTCAGGGTGGCCTCAAACTTACAGCAATCCTCCTACCTCTGCCTCCCGAGTACTGGGATTAAAGGAGTGCACCACCATGACTGGCTATCTCTTTCTTTGTTTGCTTGTCTGTTTTGCTTTTTACAAGATAGAGTCTCACTCCAGCCCAAGCCAACCTAGAACTCACTCCTCCTATCTGAGCCTCTCAGTGCTGGGATTAAAGGTGTGCACCACTCTCTTGAGGGTTTTGCAAGTAAGCACATTTGTTTTGTTTTTGTTTTTGTTTTTATGTGACAGGGCCTGCCTTACTCTATAGCCCCAGCTTTGTCTGGAATTTTAAGTGATCCTCCTGTCTCAGCCTCCTGAATTCAGATTAAGTCGCGAACCACAACATCTGGTTTAACTAGTTCTTTTATTGGCATATTGGGGTGGGTGCCCAACCTGGCCTATTGGGGGCCCTTAGCTAGACCTTTTTGTCTAAAATGCTAACAATAACTAGATCCAATCTCTCCTTGGCAAAGTGTTGGTGTGTTGGTCTAGAATTTTGTTTAGCAAAATACTTTATCTGAAAGAGAGAAAATAAAGCTGGGCATGATGATGCAAGCCTTAAACCCCAGAACTTGGGCAGCAGAGGTAAGATTAGGAGGATTGCTTTGAGTTCAAGGCCATCCTAAGACTACATAGTGAATTCCAGGTCAGCCTGGACTAGAGTGAGACCCTACCTCAAAATTTTTAAAAGCTGGGCATGGTGGTGCACGCCTTTAATCCCAGCACTCAGGAGGCAGAGGTAGGAGGATTGCCGTGAGTTTGAGGCCACCCTGAGACTACATTGTGAATTCCAGGTCAGCCTGAGCTAGAGTGAGACCCTACCTCAAAAAAACAAACAAACAAAAAAAAAAAAAAGGAGCCAGGCATGGTAGCGCATGCCTTTTAATCCCAGCACTTGGGAGGCAGAGGTAGGTGGATGGCAGTGAGTTTGAGGCCACCCTGAGACTACATAGTAAATTCCAGGTCAGCCTGAGCTAGAGTGAGACCCTACCTCGAACCCCCCCCCAAAAAAATACTAATGAAGGGGCTGGAGAGATGGCTCAGGCTTTAAGGTGCTTGCCTATGGAGCCTAAGGAACTAGGTTTGATTCTCCAATACTCACATAAGCATGCCTATTCTCTCTCTGTATCTTTCTCTCTCTCTCAAATAAATAAATAATCTTTAACTGTTAATAAAGGGGTGGAAAGATTGCTCAGTGGTTGAGGTGCTTGCCTGTAAAGCCCAATGACCAGGGTTCAATTCCCCAGCACCTACGTAAAGCCAGATGCACAAAGTGGCACATGCATTTGGAATGTGTTTCCAGTGGCTTGAGGCCCTGAGGGTCCATTCTCTCTCTCTCTCTCTCTCTCTCTCTCTCTCTCTCTTTCCCTTGCAAATAAATAAAATAACATATAAAAAAAGTTAATGTCCAGGCATTGTGGTGCCTCCCAGCACTTGGGAGGCAGAGGTAGGATTGCCATGAGGTCAAGGTCACCCTGAGACTACTGAGTGAATTCCAGCTCAGCCTGAGCTAGAGCGAGACCCTACCTAAAAAAAAAAAAAAACAAGACCAATAAATGCTAATGAAGCCGGGCGTGGCGGCACCTATGTCTTTAATCACAGCACTCTTGGGAGGCAGAGGTAGGAGGCTCACTGTAAATACGAGGCCACACTGAAACTACAGAGTGAATTCCAGGTCAGCCTGAGCTAGAGTGAGACCCTACCTCGAAAAAAAAACAAACAAAAATGCTAATGAAGGGGCTGGAGAGATTGCTGAGTAGTTAAAAGCTCTTGCTGGCAAGGCTTAAAGGCTTGGGTTTGATTCCCCAGGACCCACGTAAAGCCAGATGCATAAAGTGGCACATGAAGTTCATTTCAGTGGCATGAGCCCCTGGTGCTCCCATTATAAATTTTTTAAATGCTAATGAGAAACGATTGGGAAGACAGATTTGGGGATCACCGTGAATTCGAGGCTACCCTGAGACTACATAGTGAATTCTAGGTCAGCCTGTAGAGTGAGATACTACCTTGACAAATAAAAAATAAATAAAGGTATCAACATAATGCCACTCTTGGACACTTGCTGCTAACAATCACTTGACAACATTTGTAAAGCCCTCAGTAATCTTTCTGGGGGGGTGTGTGTGTGTGTGTGTGTGTGTGTGTGTGTGTGTGTGTGTGTGTGTGCTGTGATGTGTGTAGAAATCAGAAGACAATCTGGGGATGTCAGTCCTCACTTCACACCTTGTTTGAGAAAGAGTCTGACTTTATGTGGGTACTGGGGAATTGAACCCAGGCTGTTAGGCTTAGCAAGCACCTTTTATTTGTTTTTGTTTTTGTTTTTGTTACCTCTGCATCCTGAGTGCTGGGATTAAAGGTGTGCGCCACCACGCCCAGCTAAGCAAGTACCTTTAACCACTAAGTATCTCTCCAGCCCCAATAGTTATACATTTCTTGTAGTGAAGTGTGACTAAAGGTTCTTTTGGCCAGACAAATGACTTTCTGTTTGTTTTCCAATCTGGCTTACACTGTTTTTCTTTCTTTCTGTTTTTTTTTTTTTTTCTTGTTTTGTTTTTGCAAGGTAGGGTCTCGCTCTAGCCCAGGCTGACCTGGAATTCACCAAGTAGTCTCAGGCTGGCCTCAAACTCACAGCCATCCTCCAACCTTAGCCTCCTGAGTGCTGGGCTTAAAGGCAACTGGCTTGGATTTCCACAATTTTGAGTTCAGCCTGGGCTACAGAATGAGTTCCAGGTCAGCCTGGGCTAGAGTGATACCCTGCCTAAAAACACAACAAAAAAATTCTTTTTGCTTTAGTTATCTGCTTTTGGCTTCTACTGCTACAACTAGCAGCCCTGGTTGGTCTTTTCTATTAGAATCCCAGGGCTGGGAAGATTGCTCAGTGGTTAAAGGCATTTATCTGCAAAGCCTGCCAGCCCGAGTTCAACTAACCAGTACTCACGTAAGCCAGATCCACAAAGTGGAATTCCAGTGGTCTGCTGCATGTGGCAGTTAATTGTCCATGATTGTTGAGAACTGAAAACAACTTAGAAGTCAAACAATCATGTTTGACTGACTTCCACAAAAAAAGCAGAGGCTTGCATCATCAGTGCCCAGCTTTATCAGCCCCATGAAATTGTTCAGATAAAGTATTTTCCTAAACAAAATTCTGGGGAAGGGGCGGACCAAGTCGTGACCTCTAGGGAAGCAACATGTTGAGTTCAGGGCAATAAATGGTTCATAGCCAAACTGTGCTGGATTTGTTGCTGGGTCTTGCTCCAGACAAATAAAGCTCCAATAAAACCATCTTAGTGAGACTTCCTGATTGGTGAACAACTCAATCAATGTGTCAGGAGGCTGTTAGGTCACCAAGAAGCTGAGCAGGATCAGCTCACAAGGACCATGTACCCCACCCCATCACACAGAAGCCTTTCCATCACTCTCAACGTGCTTAAGAGCAACATGTTGGAGTCAGGGAAGGTCAGAAATGCATTTGGAAATCAAACCATCCAGACTTCCTGATTGGTGAACAACTCATCAATGTGTCAGGAGGCTGTTATGCCCTGATTCTTCAGGCAGAGGTCTTAGCAATGCATTTGGTCTTGACTGGTCTTGACTTGTGTCCTTTATATTAAAACTATAATTGTAGGGCTGGAGAGGTGGCTTAGCAGTTAAGGCACTTGCCTGAAAAGCCAAAGGACTCACGTTCAATTCCCCAGGACCCACGAATGCCAGATGCACAAAGGGGCACGTGTGTCTGGAGTTCGTTTGTAGTGGCTGAAGGCCCTGGCATGCCCATTCTCTCTCTCCCTCCCTCCCTCTCTCTCTCTCAAATAGATAAATTAAAAATTAAAAACTAGCCAGGCGTGGTGGGGTTTAATCCCAGCACTCAGGAGCCAGGAGCCATGAGTTCAAGGGAGAGGATTCCAGGTCAGCCTGAGTTTGAGGCCACCCACAGGATGCAGACATGAGTTTGAGGCCACCCTGAGACTACATAGTGAATTCTGGGCTACAGTGAGACCCTACCTGGAAAAACCAAAAAGTAAAATAAAATAAAAACAAATTTAAAAATCTATAATTGTAAGTATGTCGCTTTTCTGACTCCTGTGAGTCATTCTAGTGAATTATCAACCAGAGGGGACTGTGGAACCCCCCAAATTGGTACCTTGTTGGGTAGGTGGTCCACAGATGCCTGAGTGCAGCTAGAATGAAATGAAGGCAGTTTTATTGGAGACTGTGCCTTATAATTTGTGGGTTCTGCGCTAGCTTTGGGTGGTTGGTGTCAGTACTTCATTACAGTACACTAGTTGGTGTCAAACTACTACCTTATATGGCAAAGGATGTAATTAAGTTAACCATGTTGAGATGAGCAGTTTATCCTAGATTATCTAGATGAGTACTAAATATAATTACATTGTGGGGTTTTTGTCCTGTTTTGTGTTGTTTCTGTGACAGTGTCCTGCTATGTAGCCCAAACTGGGTGTTATACTTGTTATCCTCCTGGCTCAGCCTCACAAGTGCTGAGATTATACGTATGTACCATCACATCCGGCACATGTGTTTTTTTTTTTTTTTTTGATTTTTCAAGGTAGGGTCTCACTCTGGCCCAGGCTGACCTGGAATAGTCTCAGGGTGGCCTCGAACTCTTGGCGATCCTTCTACCTCTGCCTCCCGAGTGCTGGGATTAAAGGCGTGCGCCACCACGCCCAGCCACATGTGTCTTTATAAGAGGGAGTTTAGGTGCCAGGCATGATGCTGCACACCTTTAATCCCTGCACTCAGGAGGCAGAGAGGCCAGTCTGGGACTACGTAGTGAATTCCACGTCAGCCTGGGCTAAAGTGAGACCCTACCTCGAAAAAAAAAAAAAAAAAAGAGAGAGAGAGATGTTAAATAAACAAATTATACACACACACACACACACACATTACATATTTATATTTATATATATATATATATGACAGGGAGGCACAGGGAAATTTGTGCACATAGGAGAAAGACAACATGACCACCAAGGCAGAGACTGGAATGTGATAGCCACAAGCTAACAAAGTTTGACAAGCCCTGAAATTGAAGAGGTAATGAACAGATTCTACCCTATAATTTTCAGACAGCATATGACCCTTCCAACATCTTGATCTTTGCCAGTGAAACTGATTTCCAACATCTGAATGTTACAGCTGGAAAAGAGTAAATTTCTGTTGTTGTAGGCCATCAAACGTGTGGGAATATGTTACAGCAGCTTCAAGAAACTAAGCTCCTGGGCTGGAGAGATGGCTTAGCAGTTAAGGCATTTGCCTATGAAGCCTAAGGATCCAGGTTCAAGTCTGCAGGTCCCACATAATCCAGATGCACAAGGTGGCACATGCATCTGGAGTTTGTTTGCAGTGGCTAGAGGCCCTGATGCGCCCATTCTCTCTCTCTCTCTCTCCCTGACCCCTCTCTCTGTCTCTAATGAATAAATAAATAAAATTAAATCTTAAAAAAATAAATATAGCTTCTTCTTTTTTTTTTTTAAGAAACTAACAGCTCCTGTATAGTCAGAGTTCTGTAGAGGAAAAGAGGATTTTACACAGTATTGGATAAACAGTCCAACAATGGCCGCCTGCAGGCTGGAGAGCCTGAGAACCCCGTAGCTGCTCTGTCCACGAGGCTGCATGCATTAGCAGTCTTAACCTGGCACTGAAGGCCCAGAGGATTCCTGAAGAGCCACTGCTCTTCTGTCCATGTCAAAAGGCTGAAGGAGCTGGCTTCCAATGTCCATGAAGGATGGTGCCAATAGGGTGGGTACATCCACCAGTCAGTAGCACAAACAGCCAGGTAAAAGACACCATATTCGCTCAGAGCTTCTGAGTTTTTTGAAATTTAGAAAAATTTTTGAGCCAGGCAGAGTGGCATACATATTTAATCCCAGCACTCAGAAGGCAGAGGTAGGAGGATTACCATGAGTTCAAGGCCAGGCCGAGATTACATAGTAAATGCCAGGTCAGCCTGGACTAGAGTGAGACCCTACCTCAAAAAAAACAAACAAAAAAAAACCAAGAATTAGATAATAGTTTCTATTATTGCCAGACCTGGTAGTGCACAACTTTAAGCTCAACACTCATGAGGCAGAGGATCACCGTGAGTTCAAGGCCAGCCTGGAACTACAGAGTGAGTTCCATGTCACTCTGGGCTAGAGTGAGACCCTGTCTTGAGAAACCCGCCCCCTCAAAAGAAGAATTTGTTTAAATAGTTTATTATTATTATTATTATTATTATTATTATTATTTTTGCTATAACATTTAGTGTTGGTATTTTCAATATGTTGGAAATCCTTGTCTATTTAATCTTGGAATGAAAATGTATTTATTTATGGGTTTTTTTGGTTTGGTTTTGGTTTTTGGTTTTTCAAGGTAGGGTCTCACTCTGGCCCAGGCTGACCTGGAATTCACCATGTAGTCTCAGGGTGGCCTTGAACTGACAGCAATCCTCCTACCTCTGCCTCTCAAATTTTGGGATTAAAGGCATGAGCCACCAACCCTGGCAGAATGAAATTTTAAATGTTAATTGAGCTGGTGGTGGCTCATGCTGGTAGGACATTGCTAAAGAGGTGAAGACAGTTGGATCAGGAGTTCTAGGCTAGGCTGGGCTACACATTTAAGGGGCTGGATAGATGGCCCAATAATTAAAGGCACTTGTTTGCAAAGCCTGCCAGCTCAGGTTCAATTCCTCTGTACTCATGTAAAGCCAGATGTATAAAGTGACATGTGTCTGAAGTTCATTTGCAGCGGCAAGAGATCCTGGTGCTCTCACACAGTCTCTTTCTCTTTCCATACACATAAATAAATGAATGAATAAATAAATAACATAGCCGGGCATGGCGGAGCACACCTTTAATCCCAGCACTCAGGAAGCAGAGGTAGGAGGATTGCCATGAGTTCCAGGCCACCCTGAGACTACATAGTGAATTCCAGGTCAACCATGCCTAGAGTGAAACCCTATCTCAAAAAAATACAAGAAAAATACAAATAAAAATAAATAACAGGTGGGGAGATAGCTCAGAAGTTAAAGGCACTTGCTGGTAAAGACTACTGACCCAGGTTCAATTCCCCAGTACCCATGTAAAGCCAGATGCACAAAGTGGTACATGTATCAGGAGCACCCATATTCTCTCTGTATGTTCACAAAGAAATAAATTAATTTTTAAAAAGGGAGTGGTTAAGGCACTTGCCTGCAAAACCAAAGGACCCAGGTTTGATTCTCTAGTACCCATGTAAAGCCAGATGCACAAGACAATGCATGCATCTGGAGTTCATTTGCAGTGGCTGGAAGCCCTGGCACACCCATTCTTTCTCTATCCACCTTTCTCTCTATATTAAATAAATGAATAAAATATTTAACTAATAAATAAATACCTAAAAATATTTTTAGACAGGGAAGGTGGCACACACCTTTAATTCCAGCACTTAAGAGACAGAGGTAGGGCTGGAGAGATGGCTTAGCAGTTAAGGCGCTTGTCTGTGAAGCCTAAGGACCCATGTTCAACTGTCTATATCCCTCATAAGCCAAACACACAAAAGGTGAGGCAAGCACAAGGTCACACATGCCCATTAGGTGGTGAAAGCGTCTACAGTTCAACTGCAGTGGCTAAGGCCCTAGCATGCCAATTCTCTCTGTCTGTCTCTCTGTCTCTTTCCTTAACAAAAAAAAAATTTAAAATTTAAAAAAAGAGGCATAGGTAAGAGGATTGCTATGAGTTCGAGGTCAGCCTGGTACTAAGAATGAGTTGCAGCCGGGCGTGGTGGCCCACACCTTTAATCCCAGCACTCGGGGGGGCAGAGGTAGGAGGATCGCCATGAGTTCGAGGCCACCCTGAGACTACATAGTTAATTCCAGGTCAGCCTGGGCCGGAGTGAGACCCTATCTTGAAAAAAAAAAAAAAAAAGAATGAGTTGCAGATCAACCTGGGCTAGAGTGAGATCCTGCCTTGACAAAAAAAAAATTTTTGAATAAATATTATCCAGGCATGGTGGTACATGTCTTTAATTCCAGCACTCAGGAGGCAAAAGTAAGAGGATCACTGTGATTTCAAGGCAGACCTGGGACTACATAGTTTCAGGTCAGCCTGAGCCAGAGTGAGTCAAAACATAAATAAATAAATATGGGCTGGAGAGATGGTTTAGCAGTTAAGGTGTTTGCCTGCAAAGCCAAAGGACCCAGGTTTGATTCCCCAGAATCCATGTAAACCAGATGCACAAGGTGGCACATGCATCTGGAATTTATCTGCAGCAGCTAAAGGCCCTGGCATGCCCATTCTCTCTCTTTCTCTCTCTCTCAAATAAATAAAATTAATCCAGGTGTGGTGGCACACACTTTTAATCCCAGCATTCAAGAGGCAGAGGTAGGAGAATCTCCATGAGTTCCAGGCCACCCTGAGACTACATAGTGAATTCTAGATCAGCCTGGGCTAGAGCGAGACCCTACCTCAAAAAAAAAACAAAAAAATTAAAAATTAAAGGATATATAAGCAAAGGCATTTTGACTGTATTTTTTTTTAAGTTTAGAGAGACTTTATTAGTTTAGGAGGAGATAGTATAAAGAGTTCTTGCCCATGAGAAGACAAGAGGGGGTAAAGCCCATCCATTTTGGCTGTTAACATCCTTCTTTATTAGAATCCCATCAGAAATGATGGTAATAGAGGCTGGGAGCTGAAAACTAAGGAAAATTAACTGAATATAAATGCCATCACTGGCAGAGACATTCTGGTTTTATTCATAATATGAACTGAAGGGCTATGGGTAAGTCAGTGGTAAAGCATGCATGCCTAGCAAACACAAGGCCCTGGATTCAATCCCAGCACCACCAGGAGAAGGAGAAAACAGAGAAGGAGAAGAAAACAAAGAAGGAGAAGAAAAAGAAAAAAAAGAGTGGCGGAGAAGGAGACATAATACAAGCTGTGTTAAGCATTTGTGATACATTATGTCAGTTAATTCTGACAATTATCTGATAATTTAGGTTCATCTTACAGATGAGGAAAGTGAGGTTCAGAGAGGTTGTGGCTGGCCTAGACTTACAAAGGTGTTCATAATAGTTGAGAATTAAACCAATTTCTGCATCTGAGTTTTAGCCACACCACTGCAATTTGGCAGAGAGTAGAAGGCCTCCCCTAGCTCACTAGGAGTGGTAGGCAGCAGCATCTGGCAGTAGCAGCAGCGAGAGCCACATCAGCAGAAAGCAGGCATAGGACAGCCATGGAAAGAAGACCAAGGCACTGTGGTACCTAGGCCAGTACTCCAGACTCTGCAACCTGTGACGAAGATGGAGTGACCTCTGGTGGCCTAAAACAGGCAACCATTCCCATGACCTACGGAGAGCTCGGAAGTTAGGCCTCCACTGTCCTGTCCTGTCTTGGTGGGTATAATTCTGGGCGATGATGAAGGGTTGGGGACACCTCAGCTGCTACCAGATCACTGCCTTTGCATCATGCTTCTAGAATATTCATGATATGTAGCTATATTTTTATTTTTAACCTTTCTTCTCTTTTATTCATTATCCTTTATAAACATTTTTTTTTTCGTTTGTTTCTTTTTGGTTTTTCGAGGTAGGGTCTCACTCTAGCCCAAGCTGACCTGGAAATTCACTATGTAGTTTCCGGGTAGCCTCGAATTCACTGTAATCCTCCTACCTCTGCCTCCTGAGTGCTGGGATTAAAGGCGTGTGCCACCATGCAGGGCAACTTTCTTTTTTGTTTGTTTGTTTTTGAATAGGGTCTTGCTCTATCCCAAGCAGACCTGGAATTCACTAGATAGTCCTAGGCTGGCCTTGAATTCTTGGCAATCCTCCTACCTCTGCCTTCCAGCATGGAGTGGGGCACTGGGTCAGGGAGTATCATACTATAGTGGCTACACTTTCAGACTCTGGACCCAGGCACTTTTGAATCCTTGCCCTAGTCCTTACTAGAGTATGATCTTCCACAAATTATAAAGTTTTAGTTTCTTCTTAAAATTCCTACCACAGGGCAAAGAGATGGCTTAGCAGTTAAGGCACTTGCGAAGCCTAAGGACCCAGGTTCTATTCTCCAGATCCCCCATTAGCCAAGCGCACAAAGGTGAGGTAAACACAAGGTTATACATGCTGACTAGGTGATTCAAGCATTTGGAGTTTGATTGCAGTGGCTGAGGCCTTGCCACACCAATTCTCTATCTCTCCTCTGTGTGTGTGTCTCTCTCTCTCTGGCTCTCTCAAAAAAATTTTTTTAATTAAAAAGAAATCCCACCACATAGTGGTGATACACGCCTTTAATCCCAGCAATTGGGAGGCAGAGGTAGGAGGATAGCCATGAGTTTGAGGCCACCCTGAGACTACATAGTGAATTCCAGGTCAGCCTGGGCTAGAGTGAGACCCTACCTTGAAAAACTCCTATGGGAGACAGAAGTCATCAGTGGTGAAAACAGTGGAAGCCTCAAGTTTGGTCAGACAGACCAAATGACCAAACAAGTACAATAGTGGCATGTCTGCTCTGGGGGAAACCAACAGCTCTCTAATTAAACTGTAGGCCCGCTCTGTGGGAGGGAATACATGCATAATACTGAAAACCTATTCAAAAGCCTATGGCAGGGGAGGTCATGAGCCTTAGGGGTATAAAGCCTACTCTTGTCTGGCTAAATGTATATATTATTATCACCAAACTGCCCTGAAAGCACTACACTTAATGTTAATATTCATGTATTAATGCTATTCTCACTTATGGTTAGAGAAGCTTCTCTTTTCAGATGGCGATGACCACTGGGATGACCCAAAAGGCAACACAGTGCTGAGAAGAAGAGACAGAAAAATTTCTAGCATTGAAACATCTCTATCACACCCTCCAAGGTTTAGGGTCCATTGTGGAAGAGGTGGCAGAAAGAATGTAAAAGCCAAAGGAAGGGTACCACTCCTTACAATGCAATTGTCCAGGCAGAAATTGGCCTCGATATCCATGACCTCAAGTGCCTAGCAATACCTCCGCAAGACCCTCATAAGGCTGGGTATCGTGGTGCACGCCTTTAATCCCAGCACTCAGGAGGCAGAGGTAGGAGGATCACCATGAGTTCAAGGCCACCCTGAGACTACATAGTGAACTCCAGGTCAGCCTGGGCCAGAGTGAGACCCTACCTCGAAAAAACAAAAATAAATAAATAAAATAAGTAAATAAAAGAGAGACTAATGGAGAGAGGAAGGAGAGATGATGGAGAGTGGTGTTGTGAAGGGGAAAGTGGGGGAGGGGAGGGAAATATCATGGGATTTATTGTCTGTGTATAGAAGTTGTCAATAAAAAATAAAATAAAAAAAAATAAAAATAGGGCTGGCGAGATGGCTTAGCAGTTAAGCGCTTGCCTGTGAAGCTCAAGGACCCTAGCTGGAGGCTTGATTACCCAGTACCCACATAAGCCAGATGCACAAGATGGTGCATGCATCTGGAGTTCATTTGCAGTGGCTGGAGGCCCTGATGCACCCACTCTCTCTTCTTCTGCCTCTTTCTCTCTCTCTCTTTCTCTCTCTCTCTCTATTGCTTTCAAATAAATAATTAAAAATAAGCAATAAGTAAATAAATAAATAAAATTTAAAAAATAAAAAATGGTGGGGAGGATGTAATGAAGCAGGGGAAATGGGAAGGAACCCTTTTACACTGCTAGTAGGAATAAACTATTCCAGCCACTATGAAAATCAGTATGCAGGTTCCTCAAAAACTAAAAATAGGAAAAGTATGTGATCCAGGAGCTGGAGAGATGGCTCAGTGGTTAAGACACTTGCCCACAAAGCCTAATGACCTGTATTCAATTCCCCAGTACCCACATAAAAGCCAGCATGCATCTGGAGAGCATTTGCAGCAGCTAGAGGCCTTAGCACGCCAAAAAGAAAAATTATATCATCCAGCTGTACTACTCCTGGGCATTTATCCCAACGCTTCCAGTCCGCATATCACAGAGACACTTGTATATCAATGTGTATTGCACCATTATTCTCAATGGCTAAGTTATGGAACCAACCTAGGTCTCCATCAACGAAGGAATGACTAAAGAAAATGTGGCAGATAAACAAAATTGAAATTTATTCAACCATAAAGAAGGAAAAAATTATGTCATTTGCAGGAAAATGGATGTAACTGGAGATGATCACCTTAATCAAAGTAAGTCAGCCTCAGAAAGATGAATATTACATGTTTTCCCTTATTTGTGAATCATAGCTTTCATAGAGATTCATAAAACGATGTATGTATACATGACATGAAAGTAAAAGCAAAATTGACTAGGAAGACAAAGAGGACTAACAGGAAGGGGGAGGGGAGAACAAAGGATAGAGGGGTATGGGAGGAAATATGCTCAGAGAACATCATATACTTGCATGAAAATGTGTTTATGTAACCCAGGACCATGTACAATGAGTATATGCCAATCAAAAGAGCCCTTGGTGCTTTTAAAAAAAAGCCGGGCGTGGTGGCTCACGCCTTTAATCCCAGCACTCGGGAGGCAGGGGTAGGAGGATTGCCAAGAGTTCAAGGCCACCCTGAGACTACATAGTTAATTCCAGGTCAGCCTGGACCAGACTGAGACCCTAACCAAAAAAAAAAAAAATCCTACATGTAAATTTGCATGCCTCTGATTCTTTCCTTTTCCCTTTCTTTTACTGGGCACACTGAACTCAAGGCTTTGCATGTGCCACATGCACTCTACCATTGAGCCAGATCTCTAGTCACTTTTGTTGTTGCTATTGTTAGTTTTTCCCAGGTAAAGTCTCCTCTAGCCCAGGCTGACCTGATATGTACTTATTTATTTATTTATTTATTTATTTATTTATTTATTTATTTATGTTTTTCACGGTAAGGTCTCACTCTAACCCAGGCTGATCTGGAATTCACTATGTAATCTCAGGGTGGCCTTGAACTCATGCAGCCAGACGCAAAAATGACACAAGCGTGCAATGTCGCATGTGCGCACAAGGGAGCACATGCATCTGGAGTTCATTCACAGCAGCTCAAAGGCCCTGCTGCCCATTCTCTCTCTCTCTCTCTCTCTCTCTCTCTGCCTCTTTCTTCCTCTCTCTGTCTCTCTCTCAAAAGTTTTAAAAAAAAAAGAGGGACTTACATTTGGGAAGATTTTCCGTGTTAAATGTGCTTGCTTTCCTGTATTCAATTCCCCAGTACCCACTTAAAGTGTCTGGAGTTCATTTGCCATAGAAGAAGGCCCTGACATGCCCAACTCTTTTCTCTCTCTTTCCCTTCCCAAGAAAGAAAGAAAAAAAGAAGGGATGGAGGGAAGGAGGGAAAAAAAGAGGAACTTACCTGGAAAGTGTTAGGTTATGTTCTTTCATTAAATGACACATCCTTTACCACTTTTCAAAATTTTTTTGTCTTTTTAAAAATAATTTAGTTAGTTAGTTAGTTAGTTGCAAACAGAAAGAGCACAGAAAGAGACTTTTCAGGGAAGCATCTTAACTGCTGAGCCATATCACCAGCCCAAGTGAGATTTTTCAAATGTATTGCCACAAAGTTGCAAGTTGTATTCCAGTTCCTTTTATTTTTAGCTATGATTGTCCATTTTTTTTCTTTGACAAAGGTCTCAGGATGCATCCTTGGCTGACCTAGTCGTAAATATGAAGGACTGGGAAGGAGCTCACTGGCAGAGCTTCTCTGATATGCCCAAGACCCAGCGTTCAATCCTCAACAGCAACATCAAACATACACACTGAATCACAAATACTTGTCTTGCTCTTGGGAGACTTTCAAGGAGTTTATTTTATTATCATTTTCAAAAACCCCTTCATGCCAGGCATGGTAGCACATGCCTTTAATCTCAGCACTTGAGAGGCAGAAGTAGGAGGATTGCCCTGAGTTCAAGGCTACCCTGGAGACTACATAGTAAATTCCAGGTCAGCCTGGGTAGAGCAAGACCTTACCTCATATAAAATAAATTAAACTTTCAAACCCAAAAGATAATTTTCAGGTTTATTCTTTTATTTACTATACTGTGTTTAGTTACTTTTTTGTTTTAATTTTTTTAGTATTTTAGTTTTCTTTATTTATTTGAGAGAGAGAGATAGAAAGAGAACGGGCACACTAGGGCCTCTAGATGCGTGTGCCCCCTTGTGCATCTGGCTTACATGGGTCCTGGGGAATTGAACCTGGGTCCTTTGGCTTTGCAGGCAAGCACCTTAACCACTAAGCCATTTCTCCAGCCCTCTAGCTCAAGCTGACCTGGAATTCTCTATGTAGTGTCAGGAGTGGCATGGAACTCATGGCAATTCTCCTATGTCTGCCTCCTGAGTGCTGGGATTAAAGGCGTGCATCACCACTCCCCACTTAGTGACTTATTTTTATTCTTTGCCATGCTAGGCATCAAATACAGGCTCACATGTGCTGGGCAGATGCTCTACTACTCAACTATATCCTGGTCCTTAACTTGAAGATTTCCTTCTTTTTTTAACTTTTTTTTTTCAGTGCAATGGCATATTATTTCTAGTTTGGTAAAGTGGTCTCTCTTTCTTTCTTTTTTCTTTTTTCTTTCTCTCTCTCTCTCTCTCTCTCTCTCTCTCGTGCTGAGATTAAAGGCATGCACTACCACACCTGGCTTTCTGTTTTGTTTTTTAAGGTAGGGTCTCATTCTAGCCCAGGCTGACCTGGAACTCACTATGTAGTCCCAGGCTGGCGTCAGACTCATGGTGATCCTCCTACCTATGCCTCCCAAGTAGCTAGGATTAAAGGCGTGCACCACCACTATGTGGTAGGGTTTTTTTTTTTTTTTTTTTTTTTTTGTATTTTAGATTTTTTTTTTTTTGAGAGAGAGAATGAGAGAGAGGGGAGGGAGAGAGAATTGGCATGCCAGAGCCTCAGCTACTACAAGTGAATTCCATACACTTGTGCCACCTAGTGAGCATGTGCAACCTTGCCCTTGCCTCACCTTTGTGCATCTGGCTAACGTGGGATCTGGAGAGTAGAGCATAGGTCCTTAGGCTTTACAGGCAAGCCCCTTAACCACTAAGCCATCTCTTCAGCCTGGCTTTTTAAAAAATTTATATATATATATATATATATATATATATATATATATATATATTTATTTATTTGAGAGAAAGAGGCAGAGAGAGAGAAGGAGAGAATGGGCACACCAGGGCCTCCAGCCATTGCAAATGAACTTTAGATGTATGCGCCCCTTGTGCAGCTTATGTGGGTCCTAAAGAATCGAACTGAGATCCTTTGGCTTTGCAGGCAAATGCCTTAACCGCTAAGCCATTTCTCTAGCCTGCCCTATGCCTGGCTTTTAATAAAACTTTAAAAAAATGCCGGGCGTGGTGGCGCACGCCTTTAATCCTAGCACTCAGGAGGCAGAGGTAGGAGGATCGCGGAGAGTTCGAGGCCACCCTGAGACTACATAGTGAATTCCAGGTCAGCCTGGGCTAGAGCGAGACCCTGCCTCGAAAAACCAAAAAAAAAAAAAAAAAAAAAAATTTTATTTAGCCAGGCATGGTGGCACCCGCCTTTAATCCCAGCACTCTGGGAGGCAGAGGAAGGAGGATCACCATGAGTTCTAGGCCAGCCTGAGACTGCATAGTGATTCCAGGTCTTCCTGAATTAGTGAGACCCTCCCTCAAAAAACCAAAAAAAAAAATTATTTATTTATCTAAAAGAGAAAGAAATATACAGAGAGTACAGGCATTCCAGAACCTCCAGCCACTGCAAATAAACTTCCAGACATATGTGCCACCTTGTTTATGTGGGATTAAAAGTGCACTGGTGGCTGGAGAGATGGCATAGCGGTTAAGGCGCCTGCCTGCCAAGCCTAAGAACGCCTGTTTGATTCTCCAGGTCCCATGTTTAGCCAGACACAAAAGTAAAGCAAGGGTGCAGTGATGCGCTTGCCCACAAGGGGGCGCACGCATCTGGAGTTTGTGCACAGCGGCTGAAATGGCCCTGGCATGCCCATTCCTCTCTCTCTCTCTCTCTCTCTCTCTCTCTCTGTCTTTTCCTCTCTCTCTGTTTCTCTCTGTCCCTCTCTCTCAAAAGAAAAACAAAGTGCACCAGGCTGGAGAGATGGCTTAGTGGTTAAGGCACTTGCCTGAAAAGTTTATGTGGGTACTAGGGAATTGAACCTGGGTCCTTAGGCTTCACAGGCAAGTGCCTTAACCACTAAGCCATCTCTCCAGACCCCTTCCTTCTTTTCTATCCACCTCGCCTCTCCCTTTCTATTCTGTTTGCTTTTGAGATTCACTATGGAACCCAGGTTGACCTGGAACTCACAATTCTGCCTCAGCATGTGCAACCTTGCACACTTGCATCACCTTGTGTGTCTGGCTTATGTGGGAGCTAGAGAGTTGATTGAACATGAGTCCTTAGGCTTTTCAGGCAAGTGCCTTAACCACTAAGCCATCTCTCCAGCGCAGTGCACTTTTTTTTTTTCTTTTGAAAGAGAGGGACAGAGAGAAACAGGGAGAGAGGAAGAGAGAGAGAGAGAGAGAGAAAACAGGCATGCCAGAGCCATTTCAGCCGCTGTGCACAAACTCCAGATGCATGGGCCCCCTTGTGGGCAAGTGCATCATTGCGCCCTTGCTTCACTTTTGTGTCTGGCTAAATGTGGGACCTGGGGAATCAAATGGGCATTCTTAGGCTTGGCAGGCAGGCACTTTAACTGCTAAGCCATCTCTCCAGCCCCCTGTGCACTTTTAATCATAACACTCCAAAGGCAGAGATAGAAGGATCACCTCGAGTTCAAGGCCAGCCTGAGACTGAATTCCAAGTCAGGCAGGGCTAGAAGTGAGACCCTACCTCAAAAAAAAAGTGAAAAGAGGGCTGCAGAGATGGTTCAGCAGTTAAGGCACTTGCTTGTAAAGCCTAATGACCTGGATTTGATTCCCCAGTACCCATGTAAAGCCAGATGCACAAAGTGGCACATGCATCTGTAGTTCATTTGCAGAGGTTGGAGGCCTTGGCACATCTATTCATTCTCTCTCTCAACCTCTCTCTCTCTTTCTGCTTACAAACAAATAAATAAAAATTTTAAAGGGAGCCAGGTATGGTGGCGCACTCCTTTAATCCCAGCACTCGGGAGGCAGAGGTAGGAAGACTGCTGTGAGTTTGAGGCCACCCTGAGACTACATAGTGAATTCCTGGTCAGTCTGGGCTAGAGTGAGACCCTACCTTGAAAAAAAATTAAAGGGTCTGGAGAGATGGCTTAGTAGTTAAGGCACTTGCCTGAGAAGCCTAAGGACCCAGGTTCCATTCCCCAGTCCCCATGTAAGCCAGATGCACATGGTGGCACATGCTTCTGGATTTCAGTTGCAGTAGCTGGAGATCTTTGTGCACCCATTCTCTCTCTTTCTCTCTCTCTCTCTCTCTCTGTCTCTCTCTCTATTTCTCTCTTCCTCTTTTTCTCTGTCTCAAATAAATAAATAATATTTAAAAAAAATTTAAATGCCAGGCATGGTGGCACACACCTTTAATCCCAGCACTCAGGCAGAGGTAGGAGGATCGCTATGAGTTTGAGGCCACTCTGAGACTACACAGTGAATTCCAGGTCAACCTGAGCTAGAGCGAGACCCTTCCTTGAAAAAAACAAAAAAAAATTTTTTTAAGTAAAAAGAGGGCTGGTAGTATAATTCAGTGATGGAGTGCTTTGCTAGCATATATAAAGCCCTAGGTTCAACACACACACACACACACATACATACACAGAGAGAGAGAGAGAGAGAGAAAGAAAGAAAGAAAAAAAAGGTAGTTCTACCCTAGACAATCCCAGTTTCTCTGACAAGTTCATTTCTATCCCAGTGACTTGCCTAATATATATTTTTCAATCCAGACCTCATTTGAATTCAGATCCATATATTTGCATGCAAACACCTCTACCTGAGAATGCTAATATTTTATTGCTATTGTTGTTGTTTTTTTTTTTTTTCTTTTAGATAAGGTGTCCATATGTAGCCCAGGATAGCCTAGAAGTCAAGATCCTCCTCTCTCAGTCTCCTTAACTGATTATGGGTATGCGTATGTTCAGCTTTCCACCTGAAAATTCTCTTTTGTGTTTTTTTTTTTTTTTTTTTTTTTTGGTTTTTTGAGGTAGGGTCTCACTCTGGTCCAGGCTGACCTGGAATTAACTCTGTAGTCTCAGGGTGGCCTCGAACTCTCGGCGATCCTCCTACCTCTGCCTCCCGAGTGCTGGGATTAAAGGCGTGCGCCACCACGCCCGGCTCTTTTGTGTGATTTTGTGACTAGGTTTCACTGTGTAGCCCTGCCTTGTAACTCATTACATATACCAGGATAGCTCTGAACTTACAGCAATCCTTCTACATCAGTTTTCCAAGTGCAGGAATTATAGGTATGAGTAACCCCGCCCAGTAAGCATCTTTTCATACCAAAGTATCTACCTTCACAGTAGCATGATTTTATAATGCCTAGCACATGGAGATGCTCAACTATGTGTGTGGCATTACGTATACGTACATGACTGGTCAAATGTTTGTATAAGCAAAGCAAAGCCGAGTGGAGTGTGGTGACCTCATAAGGCCTTGTGAGAGCAGCTCATCTGTCTCCCTCAACGACATCTCTCTGGCTGAGCCACTATAATATGCAACATATAATAGGATATACCACCTACTTGTTTGGTTTCTGAATCATGTGAATCCACCCTCACTCAGCAATGTGGTCTATCAGCTTTCAGAGCTAGAATAATAACTGCCATTTATTCATTTGGCTAATATTTATTCTGTGCCTACCCCTGCTGTATTCAAACACTGCTGGGGATGGGGACACACAGGTGCATAAGGGCTCCTTATTATGCTCAAGGAATGTATGGTTTTGAAGGACAGTCTGACATAGAAGCAAATTATAGCTTCCTCTTTTAAAACACTAATATTACAAGGCACACTCAAAGTTTTAAGGATCACAGAGCACCTACCAAAGCACTTAGCAAAACCCTAGCTACAAGAAGTGCTATTTAAGCCAGGCGTGGTGACACACGCCTTTAATCCCGGCACTTGGGAGGCAGAAGTAGGAGGATCACCCGAGAGTTCGAGGCCACCCTGAGACTACATAGTAAATTCCAGGTCAGCCTGAGCCAGAGTGAGACCCTACCTCGCAGAAAAAAAAAAAAAAAGTGCTATTTAAAATAACTACCCAAGGGACATACTTTTCAAATCTTCACAGGTCTAACTTCACACCTGCTTACACCACAAGAAAGCAATTCACTTGGACCATGTTGAACAAGTTTCCATGAGACCCTACCTCGAAAAACAAAACAAAACAAGTAACCAGTGGGCTGGAGAAATGGCTCAGTGGTGCTTGCCTACAAAGCCTAAGGGCCTGGGTTTGATTCCCTAGTACCCACATAAAGCCATATGTATAAGGTTTGCAGTGGCAAGAGGTCCTGGTACACACATTCTCTATCTGCCTCTTTCTCTCTTTCTCATAAATAAATAAATAAATAAATAAGTAAATAAATAAATAATTAAATCTTTTTAACAGTAACCATTGGGGCTGGGCATGGTGGCACATGCCTTTAATCCCAGCACTTGGGAGGCTGAAGCAGGAGGATCATCATGAGTTTGAGGCCACCCTGAGACTACAGAGTGAATTCCAGATCAGCCAGGGCTAGTGGGAGGCCCTACCTTAAAAAAAAAGAAAAGAAAAGAAAAGAAAAGTAACCATTAGGCTGCAGGGATCCCTCAGCGGTTAAGGTGTTTGCCTGCAAAGCCTAACAATCCAGGTTGATACCCAGCACCCATGTAAAGCCAACTGTACAAAGGGGCGCGTGCATCTGGAGCTTGTTTGCAGTGGCTGGAGGCCCTGGCGCACCCATTCTCTCTGTCTCTCTTCTCTCTCTCTCTGCTTGGAAATAAATGAATTTTTTTTTTTGCTTTTTCGAGGTAGGGTCTCACTCTAGTCCAGGCTGACCTGGAATTCACTATGTAGTCTCAGGGTGGCCTCGAGCTCACGGAGATCCTCCTTCCTCTGCCTCCGGAGTGCTGGGATTAAAGGCGTGCACCACCATGCCCGGCTCATGAATAATTTTTTTTTTAAGTAACCATCATTAGGTTTCTTTTTCTGTCCTTGGCTTTGATTAGACATAAAAAATAGTCATACAAACCAGGTGTGGTGGTGCACACCTTTAAACCCAGCACTTGGGAGGCAGAGGTAGGAGGATCACCCTGAGTTCAAGGCTACCCTGAAATTACATAGTGAATTTCAGGTCAACCTAAGATAGAAACCCTACCTCAAAAAAACAAAAACAAACAAACAAAAAAAGTCATACTGTACAAAGGGGGCGTGCATCTGGAGCTTGTTTGCAGTGGCTGGAGGCCCTGGCGCACCCATTCTCTCTGTCTCTCTTCTCTCTCTCTCTTGGAAATAAATGAATTTTTTTTTGCTTTTTTCGAGGTAGGGTCTCACTCTAGTCCAGGCTAACCTGGAATTCACTATGTAGTCTCAGGGTGGCCTCGAGCTCACGGAGATCCTCCTTCCTCTGCCTCCGGAGTGCTGGGATTAAAGGCGTGCACCACCATGCCCGGCTCATGAATAATTTTTTTTTTAAGTAACCATCATTAGGTTTCTTTTTCTGTCCTTGGCTTTGATTAGACATAAAAAATAGTCATACAAACCAGGTGTGGTGGTGCACACCTTTAAACCCAGCACTTGGGAGGCAGGCAGAGAGGATCAGGATCACCCTGAAATTACATAGTGAATTTCAGGTCTAAGATAGAAACCCTACCCAAAAAAATTACAAAACAAACAAACAAAAAAGGTCAAATCACCTTGATTTGCTTTTTGCATCATTCACTGTTTCTTCATAAAGTCCCATGAGAAACAACCTTTACAATGAAGTGAGATAGAAAACAAAACATAACTATGATCTGTTTCCTCTGGTGAGCTGGCTACTTCCTTTGAGATGACAGAATCCATTCAACATGTACTGTGTTTTCATTTCTGTTCTGGCGTCTATGAAGCTGAGAATTAAATATCAAATTCAGTCATAGTCGTATTCTAACTCTACAGTGATTGTGATCTCCTTGTTCTTTGTCTCTAATGTTTGATTTCTGATTTTTTAGCTTAAACATCCTTTACATTTATATGGGCAACAAATGAGCTAAAGCAAATTTAGCATGAGCGGAGATATACAGCTCAATAGAAATCTATCTGACAAGGCCTGACCTCAGGCACAGCAAAAAAAAAAAAGAAAGAAAAGAAAAGAAAAGAAAAGGAAAGGAAAAGAGAAGAGAAGAAAAGAAAAGAAAAGAAAAGAAAAGAAAAGAAAAGAAAAGAAAAGAAAAGAAAAGAAAAGAAAAGAAAAGAAAAGAGGCTGGAGAGATGGCTTAGCGGTTAAGGCGCCTGCCTGCTAAGCCTAAGAACGCTGGTTCCAATCTCCAGGTCCCATGTTTAGCCAGATGCAAAGGACCGAGAGCGCAATGCCGCACTTGACCACAAGGGGGCGCACACATCTGGGTTTCGTTCACAGCAGCTAAGAGACTGCTGGCACGCCCAGCTCTGTCTTCCTCTCTTCTATTTCTCTCTGTGTCTCTCTCCAAAAATAAATAAAATAATTTAAAAAATTAAAAAAAAAGAAAGAGACAGAGAGAGAAAGAAAGAAAGAAAGAAAGAAAGAAAGAAAGAAAGAAAGAAAGAAAGAAAGAAAGAAAGAAAGAAAGAAAGAAAGAAAGAAAGAAAGAAAGAAAGAGAAAGAAAGCAAGCCCAACATTTGATATGTTCAGTCACTTGGGAATTGATATCTTATAATGATAAATGCAAAAATAGGTGCTCTATGCTGATTTTTATTTTATATATTTGTTTATTTAAAAGAGAGAATGAAGTTGTGTGTGGTGGACACGCCTTTAATCCCAGCACTTGGGAGGCAGAGGTAGGAGGATCACTGTGAGTTCGAAGCCAGTCTAAGACTAAGTAATGAATTCCAGATCAGCCTGGACTAGAGGTAGACCCTACCTCGAAAAAACAAAAAAAGAGAGAAAAAAATTAGTCTGTTGCCATGGCAAACTCCAAATGCTTATGCCATTTTGTGCATCTGGCTTTATGTGGTACTGGGGAATTGAACCTGGGCCAATAGGCTCTAAGCAAGTGCCTTTAACCTCTGAATTATCTCCCAGCCCAATGATATGATTTTTTTTTTTTTGATTTTTTGAGGTAGGGTCTCACTTTAGGCCAGGCTGACCTAGAATTCACTATGTAGTCTCAGGGTGGCCTCGAACTCACAGTGATCCTCCAACCTCTGCCTCCTGAGTGCTGGGATTAAATTTAAATTTAAAATTTTTAAAAAATTAAATACATTTATTTATTTATTTATTTATGAGAGAGAGAATGGGCATGTCAGGGCCTCCAGCCACTGCAAATGAACTCCAGATGCATGTACCCCTTGTGCATCTGGCTTATGTGGGTCCCGGAGAGTTGAACTGGGATCCTTTGGCTTTGCAGGCAAACGCCTTAACTGCTAAGCCATCTCTCCAGCCTGATTGGTCTTTTTTATTATTATTATTCAAGAGCACGAGAGAGAGAGAGAGAGAGAGAGAGAGAGAGAGAGAGAGAGAGTTGGTGTGCCAGGAGCTCCAGCCACTATAATCCAACTCTAGATGCATATGCCACCTTGTGTGTGTGTGTGCAACCTTGCATGCATGTGTGACCTTGCGCACTTGTGCGTTTGGCTTACTTAGGACCAGGAGAGTCAAACATGGGTCTTTAGGTTTCACAGGCAAGCACCTTAACCACTAAGCCATCTGTCCAGGCCATGACTCTATTCTTGAACTCAGTGTTAGGGTTCATGGATAGCCACCTTGATTATTAAAAGATAGTATTAGGGCCTGGAGAGATGGCTTAGTGGTTAAGGCACTTGCCTATGAAGTCTAAGAACTCATGTTCAACTCTCCAGGTCTCAAGTAAGCCAGACACAATGACACAAATGCACACAATGTCACACATGTGCACAAGGGGCACATGCGTCTGGAGTTGGTTTGCAGCAGCTGTAGTCCCTGGCACGCCTATTCTCTCTCGCTCTCTCTCTCTCAAAAAAAAGGGGGGGGGCTGGAAAGATGGCTTGGTGGTTAAGGAGTTTGCCTGCAAAGCCAAAGGATCCCGGTTCAATTCTCCAGGACCCATGTAAACCAGATGCACAAAGGGGCGCATGTGTCTGGAGTTCTTTTGCAGTGGCTGGAGGTCCTGGCACACCCATTCTCTCTGCCTCTTTCTCTCTCTCAAATAAAAAATAAATAACATATATTTTTAAAAAGCAGCAGCAGCAGCAGCTGGGCATGGTGGTGCATGCCTTTAATCCCAGCACTCAGCACTCAGGAGGCAGAGGTAGGAGGATTCTGTGAGTTCAAGGCCAGCCTGAGACTTCATAGTGAATTCTAGGTCAGTCTAAGCTAGAGTGAGACCCTACCTTGGAAAACCAAAAAAAGAAAAAAAAAATAGTATCTCAAATTTCACCTGTTTTAGAATAAAATCAATCACAAAAATATGTTGAAGTCAGGTCCCAGGGGGAACAGTCATTCTTTTATATGTTTATTTACAGAAAGGCTTCACATCATCATCTCTGATGATGTTTTAAAACACTGGAACTGCTCCCCAGGAAAATGCAAACACATACAGTTTCTAAAAGCAGAACCTTCCTGTATTCTTTTTTTTAAAAAATTAATTAATTTATTTATGAAAGCGGGAGGGGGGCAGAGCACATAGGCATGCCAGGGCCTCTAGCCACTGCAAAGGAATTGCAGACACGTGGGCCTTGTGCATCGGTCTTTACATGGGTACTGGGAAATCAAACCTGGATCCTTTGACTTTGCTGAGAAGTGCCTTAACTGCTAAGCCGTCTCTCTTGCCCTGTCTATTCATTTTTCCAGCATATCCAAAACACTTTTCAGCCAGCATTGCTATAGAGAATTCAGACAGACCTGAGAAAACCTGAGTTGCCAAGTCAGATGAGACTGGCAAATTTACCTATCAGGTGTAAATCTTTTTTAAAAAATCACACACATATTTATTTTATTTATTTGAGAGAAAGAGAAAGAGATAGGGAGAGAGGGCACACCAGGGCCTTCAGCCACTACAAATGAATTCCAGACCTATGTGCCACCTTGTGCATTTGGCTTATGTGGGTCCTGGGGAATTGAACCTCAGTCCTTTGGCTTCGCAGGCAAGTGCCTTAACCGCTAAGCCAACTCTCCAGCCCTCAGATGTAAATCTTAACACTCTGATACAATTGTTATATGGTTTTAAAAAAATAGTGAGTTTTCTGTTTTTTTTTTTAACTGTTATTTATTTATTAATTTAAGGCAGGGTCTCATTCTAGCTCAGGGAAACTTGGAACTCATTCTGTAGCCCAAGCTGGCCTCTAACTTATGGAGGTCCTTCCTACCACATCCTTGTCCCTAGTGTTTGTGGCACAAGCGCCTGTTGTTCCGTTTTTTTTTTTTTTTTTTTTTTTTTTTGTTGTTTGTTTGTTTGCGAGGTAGGGTCTCACGCTGGTTCAGGCTGACCTGGAATTAACTATGTAGTCTCAGGGTGGCCTCGAACTCTCGGGGATCCTCCTACCTCTGCCTCCCGAGTGCTGGGATTAAAGGCGTGCGCCACCACACCCGGCTCAATAATTGTTCCGTTTTTAACATTGGGGATTCAAGGCATGAGCCACCACATGCGTTTTGGTGTTTTTTTTTTCCCCCCAACTTTTTTTTTTTTTTTGTGAAACAGATCAATTCAGAAAGTTGATTCATTTATAAGGTCATCTATCCCCAAAACACATCCACGAACATACCTCCCCACAATTTCGTCCATCATCTCATGGGGTTCACGGACTTCCTAAAAGCCATCCTTTAAAGCGGCTATGTTTAAGTGAAGATGTCCCTGGGTTCTGCAGAATGCCCTGGATAAGCCTTCAGAATCACCCAGTCTTTTATCCATAGTGTCAAGGGCTGTCGCCAGGAACTCCAGGAAACGCGCACCCCTTGAGTCTCTCACTTAACCTTTCTAAGCTTTCCCCTCCCCCGACGCCCGTGCGGCGCAGGTGCGAAAGCCTCGGGGGCCACCCTGGGCGCGTCGGGCGTGGAGTGTGCGTGTGGGGAGGGGCGGGGGTGAGGAGGAGGAGGAGGAGGAGGAGGAGGAGGAGGCCTTCCCGCGGTTGCTAGGCGACCACGCTCTCCGCCCGGACCGGTCCATTTACTCAGCAGGGGCGCCGCGCGCCGGTGGGGGGGCGGGAACCTCCCGGAGCGATCCTCTTCCGGCTTCTCTCCCCCCCCGCACGCCCAACACACACACCTCCTCCCCGTTCTCGCGGGCGGTGGAGAGCGCCGTGACGTCACAGGAGGCGTGGCCAACGCCGCTGCCGGGCGTTGGAGGCGCCATTGGAGCCGGCTTGGCTTTTTCGAGCCCCGGCTGAGGAGCCCCGCAAAGCTTGGGCCTGCCTTTGCCACCGAGTCTCGTTTTCCAAGTCTCAGACCGCCCCCCGTCCTCCCCACACCCCCTTCAGCGGGTATGGCGTGCGGGGCGACCCTGAAGCGGCCCATGGAGTTCGAGGCGGCGCTGCTGAGTCCCGGTTCCCCGAAACGGCGACGCTGCGCCCCTCTGCCCGGGCCCACTCCGGGCCTCAGGCCCCCGGACGCCGAGCCGCCTCCGTTTCCGATGCAGACCCCGCCGCCCACTCTCCCGCAGCCCGCCGCGCCCGGCAGCGAGCGGCGCCTTCCGACTCCGGGTAACGAACCTGCGGCCCGCCGCCGCTGCGGGCTGGGCTGGAAGCCAGGCCCGGGCATGGGGGGTGGGAAGGGGGCAGGGACGGGGAGAGAGCAGCGAGCCCACGCAGGGACCACCACCACCACCGCCAGCACACACACACACACTTCCTCGCCTTGAGAAAAAGGAACTGGGGTGTCGCTGGGCCTGGTTGCTTCCGGGGACGACAGACATCCGGGAGGGGTAGTGGCCCCACTGGGTTTCTTTGAGGACTAGAGAGCCCAGCGGGGGTGTGGGCACCCTGGAGAAGATCGGGGATACGCACACCCCCAGGCCGCTGAGGGCCCACCCCAGGCCCTGGAAACCCTTCCTGCCTCCCCCGTTGCCCTGCACCGCCCCGCCGATCCAGTGGGTCCGGGGAAATTAGATTCTGCTCACGAAGCCCCAGGCTTGAGGGGGCGAGAGGCTGGGAAGAGGGGCGGGAGGGTGTGCGGCTCCCAGGGAGCCCCGATTTCCTTGAAGTCATGAGGGACCCCGGAGCTGCCGCGGGAGTCCGTGGGGTCCGATTTCAACCTGGCCAAGTCTCTAAAAAGGGCACTGGCCATATTGCATTGTATGGCTATTGTCTTGTACCATATATGGCTCGGAGTGGGTAGGTGGTTGGCTAGAATTTGAGAATCCCTTCAAAGAGACGAGAGGTATTCTGGTAGCAGGAATTCAGCTGCCCGTAACAGCGGGGACTCTCCTTCAATAAGGCATTCCATTTTGGCCAAGGAAAGGGAAGAACTCGTGTGACAGTAAAGATACCTATCATGTTGCAGTAGTAGAGGGGAAAGGGCATCGACATTAATATTCAGCGATTTCTGAAGGGCTCTCGGAAATGAGAAGCTCTCAAAAACTGGATTTTGGCAAGTTATATCTTGGTATTTTTCTTTTCCTTCAGCATAAACACAACCTTGGAATCCTCTTTAAATCATTCTTTCCTAGCCTCTACAGTTACAAATGCCTTTCATTTTCTTCCTCTGCCTGTGCCATCCACTCATTTTCATACCAAGATTCCTGCAGCCAGGTGACCTCCTCAGACTTTCATCTGCTCAGTCATGTTCACCTCTCCTTCGTCCTGAAATTCTAAGGATTTATTAACTGTATATCCTACCTAATCTGTTTTGTGTATATTTTCTTCAAACTGGTCTCTCTTTCACCAGACCCACTTTGCTGTGCTGTTTCCTTTGTCATTTGTAAAGTCTTTCATCCATTACTTAACCATAAGGAACTCTGTTCTACTTTTCAATTCCCCCATTGCTTAATGTCATATGTAGCCTTACACAGAATGAGACAGGTTTTTTTTTTTTTACATTTATTTATTTATTTATTTATTTGAGAGAGAATGGGCATATCAGGGCCTCTAGCCACTACAAACAACTCCAGATGCATGTGCCCCCATGTGGATCTGGTTTATGTGGGTACTGGGGAATAGACCTGGGTCCTTAACCGTTAGGCTATCTATTCAGCCCTTGAAAAGTTTTCTGAAGCAAAGGGCAGGTGGAGCTGAGAAAGGAGGCTTATTTGAGTTCAGGAGTTCCACAGAAGCATGGGAAGCATAGGAAGGCTACATTTCAAAAAAGAATAAAAGATAATGGTAAGCCAGGTGAGGTGGCACAAGCCTTTAATCCCAGCATTTGGGAGACAAGTAGGAGGATTGCTGTGAGTTCAAAGCGAGTTTGAGACTACATACTGAATTCCAGGTCAGCCTGGGCTAGAGCCAATACCCTACCTTGAAGAAACAGACCAAAAGGGTAGTGGGCATTGATGTTCATTTGCAAGATTTCTTCTGGGGTTGGTTGGTTTTATCGAGGTAGGATCTCACTCTAGCTCAAGCTGGACCTGAAATTCGCTATGTAGTCTCAGGGTGGCCTCGAACTCTGGGCAATGTTCCTACCTCTGCTTCCTGAGTGCTGCGCCACCACGCCCGGCTCTTTTCTTCTGGGTTTTATATAAAAGATTTTTCTGGAGCTGGAGATGGCTTAGCGGTTAAGATGTTTGCCTGCAAAACCAAAGGATCCCGGTTTGACTCTCCAGGACCCACGTAAGCCAGATACACAAGGGAGCGCATGCATCTGGAGTTCCTTTGCAGTGGCTGGACACACTAGTGCTCCCATTCTCTCCCTCTCTTTGCCTCTTTCTCTTTCTCAAATAAATAAATAAAAGATATTAAAAATTATTTATTAAAAGACTTTTCTTAAAAGCCAGGCATGGTAGCACAGCCCTTTAATCCCAGCACTTGGGAGGCAGTCCAGGTCAGCCTGGGCTAGAGTGAAACCCTACCTCAAAAAAAAAAAACTGGAGAGTTGACTTGGTGGTTAAGGCACTTGCCTGCAAAGCCAAGGGACCTCAGTTTGATTCCCCAGAACCCACGTAAGCCAGATGCACAAGGGGGCACATGCATCTGGAGTTTGTTTGCAGTGGCTGGAGGCCCTGTCACACCCATTCTCTCTATCTCTCTGCCTCTTTCTCTCAAATAAATAAATAAAAATAAAACTTTTTTAAAAAAGTTTTTCTTTTCCTTTTTTTGGTTTTTTGAGGTTCTCACTCTAGCCCAGGCTGACCTGGAATTCATTATATAGTCTTAAGCTGGCCTGGAACTCGCAGTGATCCTTCTATCTCTGCCTCCCAATTGCTGGGATTAAGGGCATGCTCCACCAGGCCCGGAAAAGATTTGAGAAAAAAAAAAAATCTATTCTCCAGACCATTTGAAAGTCTGAATATGGGAGGGTGCTATTAATACCTCTCTTACCCTCCTTTTTTTTTTTTTTTTTTTTTTTTTTTTTGAGGGGGTGGGTCTTCCTGGTGATTAAATGCCAGGGACTCGTGCTTACACAAGCTCTCCCACGTGTGATTTTATACTTAATTGAATTTGGTTCTGTCATAAAAAAAAATGATCTATTATTCAATGCTTTGGCTTAAGTGAATGTCTTCTAGACTAGAAGAAAGAATAGAGGTGGTTTTGTTAATTGCTCTACAAGTAGAGTAAGTTAGGTCTAGTGGTACATGGCCTGTAATCCCAGTACCCTACAGGCAGAGGCAGGAGGATTGCCTTCAGTTTGAGGCCAGTCAAGGCTACACAGACCTTGTCTCAAAACACCAAACAAGGACTGGAGAGATGGCTTAACGGTTAAGGTGCTTGTATGCAAAGCCTAATTACCCAAGTTTGATTCCCCAGTTCCCACATAAAGCCAGATGTACAAAGTGGCACATGCATCTGGAGTCCATTTGCAGCAGCTATCTGCCTCTCTTATATCTCTCTGCTTGTAAATAAATAAATAAAAATCTAATCTATTATTGCTGCTGTTTCTTGTTTTGTTTTTCTTTTTCTTTTTATTTGAGAGAGAGGGAGAGGCAGAGAGAGAATGGATGTGCCAGGGCCTTTTCAGGCGCTGTGAACGAACTCCAGATGCGTGCACTCCCTTGTACACATGTGTGACATTGCACGCTTGCATCACTTTTGCATCTGACTATACGTGGGACCTAGAGATTTGAACAAACATTCTTAGTCTTGGGCTGGAGAGATGGCTTAGCCGTTAAGGCACCTGCCTGCTAAGCCGAAGAACCTGGTTCCAATCTCCAGGTCCCACGTTTAGCCAGATGCAGTGACACAAGGGCGCAATGCTGCACTTGACCACAAGGGGGCGCACACATCTGGAGTTCGTTCACAGCAGCTGAGAGACTGCTGGCGCACCCATCTCTAGCTGTCTCCCTCTCCCTCTCTCTCTGTCTCTCTCTGTGTCTCTCTCCAAAAATAAATAAAATAGTTTTAAAAAAAACACAAAAACATTCTTAGAGCTGGGTGTGGTGGCGCACGCCTTTAATCCCAGCACTCGGGAGGCAGAGGTAGGAGGATCGCCATGAGTTCAAGGCCACCCTGAGACTACATAGTTAATTCCAGGTCAGCCTGGGCCAGAGTGAGACCATACCTGGAAAAAAAAAAAAAAAAAAAAACATTCTTAGGCTTTGCAAGCAGGTGCCTTAACTGCTATTTATTTATTTGAGAGAGAGTGAGATAGGAAGATAATGGGTGCACCAGAGCTTCCAGCCCTGCAAATGATTTCAGATGCATGTGCCACTTTGTACATCTGGCTTATGTGGGTCCTGGGGAATCAAACCTGGGTCCTTTGACTTTGCAGGCAAGCACCTTAATCACTAAGCCCATCTTTTACTAAAAAAAAAAAACATTTTTTTAAATTTATTTATTGAGAGAGAGAGAATGGGCGCACCATGTCTTCCAGCTGCTGCAAACGAACCAGATGTATGTGCCACTTTGTGCATCTGGTTTACATGGGTCCTGGGGAATTGAACTGAGGTCCTTTGGCTTTGCAGAAAAGCATCTTAGCCACTAAGCCATCTCTCCAGTCCTACTTTTTTTTTTTAAATATGTTTTTTCAGCTGGGTGTGGTGGCACATGCCTTTAAAACTAGAACTTGGGAAGCAGAGGTAGGATTGCTGAGTTCAAGGCCACCCTAAAACTATATAGTGAATTCCAGGTCAGCCTGGACTAGAGAAACCCTAGAGGGAAAGGTATGTGGAAAGACCCTATAAAATTTATCTTTTTCTTTTATTTGTAGTCTCAGGGTGGCCTCAGACTCAGTGCTCCTGTACCTCTGCCTCCAGAGTTTTGAGATTAAAGGTGTGTGCCACCACGCCCAGCTAAAATTGATTTTTTATTGCTGAAAATTATTGAGTATGTTGAGTCAGGAAAGGGGGGGTTGCTGAACTCAGGAAGATGTGTAGAAATTTGTGAGTCTAGCTGCAAGTCTCATGACTTGAGAAGCAGAGAATCCCTTCTGGATTGAGGTACCCTTTGGTTGATGTTGAGTAAGGTTTGGGCAAAGGCATAGCCCCATATCAAGCGAAGGGAAACTACTAGTGCAAAGGCCAGAAACACATTTAAGGAAAAAATAGTTTAGTGCAGCTACTTTGTAGTGGGAGCTAAAAAAACTAGGAAAATAATTTCCACCTGGGTCTTTTTTGTTTTCTCTGCTGACTGTCCAGACTGGCCTCAGACTCACCTGGTAGCCAGGAATGGCCTTGATCAATCTCCAGCTTTCACCTTCTGGTAGGATTAGAATCCTTGCTACCACTGATTCAGGGCTAAGTCATGAAAAGCACTAATTGGCATATTTAAGAGTTTGAATTACACTAGAGGTTTTTTGTTGTTGTTGTGTTGTTTGTTTTAAACATTAGAGTTTTGGGGGGAAGCACAACCTGAACTTAATAATGAGCAACAAGAATTAAAGTTGTTGTTTGCCCTTTTAAAATACTTGCTTTTTCCTACTGTAGGTGGCCTTCAAAAGAAAATCTCATCTTGTTTTTCTCGGGTGTGTGCCATACTTAGATTCTTGGACTGGGTAGTCCTGCTAGCCCCAAAGTTGTATATTTCCCTTTGTTCATTTTGCCATATAGGAGGCAGTTAGAAGTTATCAAAGACCTTCTGTTCTCAACAGTACTGTCTTCGTACTTGTCCTTTCTTGTTTCAAGTCATGGCAGTTGCTTACCTCCTGACTTGAATCTAGCAAGTATATGCTTGAGGAATACTTGCCTTTTTATAGTGCCGTGAGACTTCCTAAAACATAGAGACCTAAACCATGAACTTAGTAGGTTTGTTAAAGGAAAACTTTGCCAATATTACATTGCTCCATCATTTAGACACCTCTGGAGTTTACCTAGGTGTGCAGTTAGTTAGAGAATTCATGATGTGGTTTTGTGGACCCCTACTTTTTTTGTTTGTTTTTCTAGGTAGGGTCTCACTCTAGCCCAGGCTGACCTGGAATTCATTATGTAGTCTCAGGGTGGCCTTGAACTCAAGGTGATTCTCCTACTTCTTCCTCCCCAGAGCTGGGATTAAAGGCATGCACCACCACACCCAACTTGTTTGTTGTTTATATTAAATTTATTTATTTATTTGCAAGCATAGAGGGAGAACACCAGGGCCTCTTATCACTGCAAATTAGCTCCTGATGCATGCTTTACTTGGGTAGTGGGGAATTGAACCCAGGTCACTAGGCTTTGCAAACAAGCACCTTTAAACCACTGAGCCATCTCTCCAGTCTCATTGTTTACTTTTTATGTATTTTTATTTGTTTATTTGGGAGAGAAAGAAGCAGATAAAGAGAGAAAGAATGGGTGCTCCAGCCACTACAAACGAACTCCAAATGCATGTGCCACTTTATGCATCTGGCTTACATGTGTCCTAGAGAATTGAACATGGGTCCTAGGGAATTGAACCTGGGTTTTTGCAGCCAAGTGCCTTAACCACTGAGCCATCTTTCCAGCCCTTTTAATATCTTGGGGGTGGGGCTTGATGTTCATTTGCAGGTTTTTTATGGGTTTTTTAAAAATTATTTATTTTATTGATTTGAGAGAGAGAGAGAAAAAAAAAATACAGAAATAGGCAGGTAAGGAGAGAGAATGGGCGTGCCAGGGCCTCCAGCCACTGCAGACAAACTCCAGATGCCTATGCCCCCTTGTGCATCTGGCTTACGTGGGTCCTGGAGAATTGAGCCTCAAACCAGGGTCCTTAGGCTTCACAGGCAAGTGATTAACCGCTAAGCCACCTCTCCAGCCCTTTATGGGTTTTTTATAAAAGAATTTTCTTTTTTTCGAGGTAGGACCTCACTCTAGCCCAGACTGACCTGGAATTCACTATGTAGTCTCAGGATAGCCTTAAATTTATAGAGATCTTCCTACCTATGCCTCCTGAGTTCTGGGATTAAAAGTGTGATCACCACACCCAGGTTTTTTTGTTTGTTTGTTTGTTTGTTTGTTTGTTTGTTTTAACTTATGAGAGACAGGGAGGGAGAGAGTGAAAATAGGCACACCAAGGCCTCTAGCTGCTACAAGCATGTGCCACCATGTGCATCTGGCTTACATGGGACCTGGAGAATCGAACCTGGGTCCTTAGGCTTCGCAGGTATTTACTTTAACCACTAAACCATCTCTCCAGCCCTTTTTTGGTTTTTTGAGGTAGGGTCTCAACCTAGCTCAGGCTAACTTGGATTTCACTATGTAGTCTCAGGGTGGCCTTGAACTCACAACGATACTCCTAGCTCTGCCTCCCAAGTGCTGGGATTAAGGGGGTGTGCCACCACGCCTGGCCAGGGTTTTTTTGTGTCCCCCCCCCCCTTTTTTTTTTTTTTTGACTTTTTGAAGTAGGGTCTCAGTAGGCTTATCTGGAATTCACTCACTCAGGGTAGCCTCAAAATCATGGTGATCCTCTTACCTATGCCTCTTGAGTGCTGAGATTAAAGACATGTGCCATGATGTGTAGCTTTTTTTTTTTAAGGTCTCTGGCCCAGGCTGACCTGGAATTCACTATGTAGTCTCAGGGTCAACTTCAACTCACAGAGATCTTCCTACCTCTGTCTCCAGAGTGCTGGGATTAAAGGCATGCGCCACCATACACAGCCTCAGGAATTTTATATTTCTACTAAATGATACATAATGACTTCACAAAGTTGCATGCAGCTAGGAAGAAGCAAAGTAGCTTTCTGATTTTTTGTTTTGTTTTGTTTTTTGAGGTAGGGTCTCATTCTAGCCTGGGAATTCACTGTGTACTCTTGGGCTGGCCTGGAACTCACAGTGATCCTACCTCTGCCTCCCAAGTGGTAGGTTAGCAGAAGTAGGAGGATTGCCATGAATTCCGGGCCAGCCCGAGACTACATAGTGAATTCCAGGTTAGCTTGGGCTAGAGTGAGACCCTACCTCAAAAAGCTTAAAAAAAAAAAAAATTAAACACAATTTTTAGTGTTTTGTTTGTTTGTTTGTTTGTTTTTAAGCATCTTGTGGCATGAGAAGCTTCAGGGCTATAATCCAGCCCTACCTTGGTTAAGGGCTAGAGAGATGGCCCAGCGAGTAAGGCGCTTGCCTACAAAACCTAATAACCTGGGTTTGATTCCCCAGTACCCATGTAAAGCCAGATCCTCAAAGAAACACATGCATCTGGAAGTTCCTTTGCAGTGATAAGAGGCCCTGGTATGCCATTCTCTGTCTCCTCTCTGCTTGCAAATAAGTAAATAAAACACTTTTTTAAAAAAGTAAGTATGGTTAAAGCAAAGTATACATTAGAATAATTTGAGATAGACTAATAGTTTCCTGGGTTTTCTGTTTTTTTTTGGGGGGGAGAGACACAGAAACAGATAGAGAGGAGAGAGGAAGACAGAGCTGGGCACGCCAGCAGTCTCAGCTGCTGTGAACGAAATCCAGATGTGTGCGCCCCCTTGTGGTCAAGTGCGGCATTGCGTCCTTGCGTCACTTTGCATCTGGCTAAACGTGGAACCTGGAGATTGCAACAGCTGGAGATTGGAACCAGCGTTCTTAGGCTAAGCAGGCAGGCGCCTTAACCACTAAGCCATCTCTCCAGCCCTGTGGGTTTTTTTTTTTTTTTTTAATTTATGTCAGAAGGCTTTTTATTATCTGGAGAGTGACTACAGTATTGTGTTGCTATAAATGAAAATTTTGATGTCTATAGGAGTATAGTTTTATTTTACTAATTGGTATTTGCTGTATGTTAGCAAATTTGGTTTGTGATTTCTTTGATTCATAGTTTTGAATCCTGCCAAACTATTCCTGTTGTAAGATCAGATTTTATTTTTTATATTTTTGTTATTTGCAAATGAGAGGTAAACATTCCAGGTTTCTAGCCACTGCAGATAAGCTCTAGATGCAATGTACCATTTTGTGCATCTGGTTTTATGTGAGTATTGGGTAATCAATCCCAGGCTGTCAGACTTTGCAAGCAAGTACCTTTATCCACTCAGATCAGATTTTAAAAATTTACTGAGTATAGCCGGGTGTGGTGGTGCACGCCTTTAATCCCAGCACTCAGGAGGCAGAGGTAGGAGGATCACCACGAGTTCAAGGCCACCCTGAGACTACGTAGTGAATTCCAGGTCAGCCTGAGCTAGAGTGATACCCTACCTCGAAAAACAAAAAAAAAAAAAAAAAAAAAAAAAAAATTACTGAGTATGGTGGTACATGTCTTTAATTACCCAGCACACAGGAGGCAGAAAGAAGTAGGAGGGTCATTGTGAGCTCAAGGGCAGTCTGAGCTGGAGTGAGACTTGCAGTACTGGAGATTGATCCCAGGGTATCATGTATGTGAAGCTAGCCTTCTAACCACTGAGCTATATCCCAGCTTTCATTTTTCTTTTCTTTTTATTATATATCTTATTTATTTATTTGAGAGAGAGAAAGAGGCAGAGAGAGAGAATGGGCGCTCCAGGGCCTCCATCCACTGCAAATAAACTCCAGACTCATGTGCCCCCTTGTGCATCTATGTGGGGCCTGGAGAGTCGAACTGGGTTCCTTTTGCTTTGCAGGCAAATGCCTTAACTGCTAAGCCATCTCTCCAGCCCCTTATTTTTCTTTATTTAGTTAGTTATTAGTTTTGTTTTCACGGTAGGATTTCCCTCCCTCCACTTTTGTTCCACCCCCCCCCCCAGTCCACCCTCCATTGAATCCCCCCTTCCAGTTAGCCTCTCTTTAATTTTTTTGTTTTGTTTTGTTTTGTTTTCCAGGGTAGGGTCTCACTTTAGCCCAGACTGACCTGGAATTCACTATGGAGTCTTAGGGTGGCCTCAAACTCATGGCAATCCTCCTATGTCTGCCTCTTAAGTGCTGGGATTAAAGGCGTACACCACCCCTCCCAGCTTTCTCTTTAATTTTGATGTCATTATCTTTTCCTCCTATTATGAAGGTCTTGCGTTGGTAGCTTCAGGCAACTGGGAGGTCATGACTATCAAGGCCATTTTGTGTCTGGAAGATTACATTGTAAGCAGTCCTCCCCTTTCTTTGGTTCTTACATTCTTTCCACCACCTCTTCCAAAAGCGACCCTGAGCCTCGGAGTGTGATAGAGATGTCTCAGTGCTGAACACTCCATTGTTACTTCTAATCAGCACTGTGGTGACCTTTGAGTCACCCAGTGGTCACTACCATATGAGAAGAGAAGCATCTCTAATGCAAAGTGCCCAACTGGTTCCCTCTTTGCTGCACTGTGGGCTCAGCTAGGCTGGTTAGTTCAGTAGATCTGCTCTTCAGATAAGCTGTGCTGGATGCTGTGTGGCTGAGGGATAGCCTTTTAATTTTGACACAGGGTCTAATTAAATTGTTTTGGCTGGCCTTGAACTCGCTCTGTATCTGGAAGGCTGGCTTTGTTGGGATCTTCCTCCAGAGTAGCAGGAATTACAGGCCTGCGCTACTAGGCTGAGTCCAGAAATTATTATGGTTTAAGGCATGGTCTTGCCTGGAGCCAGGCTGTCCTGGAATTTACTATGTAGTCTCAGGGTGGCCTTGAACTCCCAGCAATCCTCCCACCTCTCTGCCACTGTAGTGCTGGGATTAAAGGTGTGCATCACCACACCCAGCTTGTCCTTTTTCTGAGATATTAAGACTTGTCTTATATGGGGAAAAGCTTCATTGTTAGAAGACCTTGGGTGATGAGAATCACCTCTTACTGTGCTCTGCAAAAATTTAAATTTAGTTGAGCTGAGCCAGGAGGTTTCTGAGTGTATAAAGCCAACCTGAGCTATATAGTTTGAGTACTTGAACTGAGGTGGGAGGATTGCCTTGAGTTCAAGGCCAATCTGGACTACAGTGTGATTTCCAGTTTAGCATGGTCTGGAGTGATCCCTGCCTCAAAAAGTTAAAGGGAGCCGGGTGTGGTGGCACACACCTTTAATCCCAGCACTTGGGAGGCAGAGGTAGGAGGATCGCACAGAGTTCGAGGCCACCCTGAGACTACATAGTTCATTCCAGGTCAGCCTGGACTAGAGTGAAACCCTGCTTCGAAAAACCAAAAAAAAAAAAAAAAAAAAGTTAAAGGGAAGCCAGGTGTGCACCTTTAATCCCAGCACTCAGGAAGCAGAGGTAGGAGAATCGATATGAGTTCAAGGCTACCCTGAGTCTGCATAGTGAATTCCAAGTCAGCCTGGGCTAGAGTGAGATCCTACCTCCAAGAGAGAGAGAGAGAGGGAGAGGGAGGGAGGGGGGGGGAGACACAGAGATATTGTAAGAGCCAAAGGAGAGTAGGACTCCTTACAACATGCTCCTCCAGACACAAAATGGCCTGCATATCCATGACCTCACAGTGCCTGACACTACCTACACAAGACCATCATAATAGGAGGAAAAAAAATCATGACATCAAACTGAAAAGAGAGACTGATTGAGAGGGGGAGGGGATATGATGGAGAGTGAAGTTTCAAAGGGGAAAGTAGGGGTAGAGAGGGAAATACCATGGGATATTGTCTACAATTAAAGAAGTTTTCAATTAAAAAAAAAGAAAAAAAGTTAAAAGGGGGCTGGAGAAATGACACAACACAACAGTTAAAAGGTATTTGCCTGCAAAGTCTGATGGCCCAGGTAGGATTTCCTCAATACCTTGTGAAGCCAGATGGACAAAGTAAAAAGTATATTTAAAAAAAAAAAAAAAAAAGTCGGGCGTGGTGGCATACGCCTTTAATTCCAGCACTTGGAAGGCAGAGGTAGGTGGATCGCCATGAGTTCAAGGCCACCTCCTGAGTACACAGTGAATTCCAGGCCAGCCTGAGCTAGAGTAGGACCCTAACTCGGGGGCGAAAAAAAGTGGAAACTAGGCATGGTAGCACAGGCCAGTAATCTTGGTGCTTGACAGGTATATGCAAGCTTGGTAGTTAAAAGTCATCTCAAATACATAGCAAGTTCGAGCCAACCTGGGCTACATGAGAATATTTCCCAAAACACTAACAACAAAAGGGGATGGCTTCTTTTATTGTAAATTGTACTAGCTAATCCAGCAAAACAGCAGATACAGCTTTCTTGCTACAGAAAAACAAGGGGACTGTCCAGGAGATTTTGAAAGAGTAGCATTAGGAGCACAGTGTCCCCAGCTACAGGAGTGCTTTATACAGTATAAACTTTGTCTAATAACAGGGATGGTAAGGAAGAGATGGCAACCTATTTGCTAAAGGGAATAATCAGTTGAGAAGGCCAGGAATGCTGCTTAGTGGTAGAACACTTGCCTAGTTTTCAAAAGGCCCTGGGTTTGAACCCTAGCAAAACACTCACAAAAGACCTTCCTAGAACAACAAAAAAAGGACCCTCCTGTCTACTTTAATTTCTGAAGAATGTTGGAAGAAGTGACACAAAGTGAGTGTTTTTTTGTTTTCTTTTTAATTAGAGCAAATTTTTCAGAACATAAAGCAAGAATATAGTCGTTATCAGAAGTGGAGACATTTAGAAGTTGTTCTCAATCAGAGTGAAGCTTGTACTTCAGAAAGCCAGCCTCACACCTCGGCACTCACTGCACCTAGTTCTCCAGGTAAGCATGCTGTGATTTGTAAGTTGAATATGGTGGTACATGTCTGTAATCTCAGCATTTGGGAGGCCAAGGTAAGGATTGTACACTTGAGACCAGCCTGAGGTACTCTGCCATATGTACATTAGCCACATGTGATGTATTACTTTTCTTCTCATCCCCATAGCAAAACACTTTGCAAAAAAAACTAAAGGGAAGAAGGCTTAATTTTGGCTGAGAGAATGTGGTCTGCCTTGGCAGGAATGGCATGTTGGAATGGTTCAGTTCATATAGTGGGAGCTTTTGTGTGCCTATTCACATTCCACACACCAGGAATCCAGATAACAGTGGGGAAGGGGTGATATGACTCAGGACCAGAAGCAGGTGTAAAGTTCAAAGGCCTATCCCATTGACCTACTTCTGCCTGCCAGGCTTCACCTACTAAAGGCTCCACAAGCTAGGGGAAAACTACTCAAAATAGGAACCTGTGGAGAATATTTCAGATTCAAAACCTAACATGGGTGGCTTAATTTTTATTATTTATTTATGAAAGAGGCAGAGAGAGAGAATGGGCATGCCAAGGCCTCTAGTCACTGCAGATGAACTCCAGATTCATGCACCATTTTGTGCATCTGGCTTTACATGGGTACCGGGAAAATCAAACCTGGATCCTTAGGCTTTGCAAGCAAGCACCTTATGGGTGGCTTAATTTAAGTTCTTTATTAAAATTAACCAAAAATTTAAAAAAAAAAAAAAAAAAAGCTGGGCGTGGTGGCACATGCCTTTAATCCCAGCACTTGGGAGGCAGAGATAGGAGGATTGCCGTGAGTTCGAGGCCACTTTGAGACTACATAGTGAATTCCAGGTCAGCCTGAGCTAGAGTGAGACCCTACCTTGAAAAAATAAAAAACAAAACAACTTTAATCCCAAAAAAGTTGGATCATGGTGGTGCCACCCTGAGCCTTTAATTCCAGCATTTACCTTGCAAAACCAAAAAAAAAAAAAAAAATTCCAGGTCATCCTGGGCTAGAACAAGACCCTACCTTGAAAAACCATAAATAAGTAAATAAATAAATAAATAAACAAATAAATTTTTTTTGGAAAAACTTTGTCTTGCTGCTTAGCCCTAGCTGGTCTGGAACTTGTGACAATCCTTCCCTTGACTCCTGAGTATAGTTTACATTAGTGAGCCACCATGCCTGGCAGACCTAAAAATTCATTTCTCAGATGCATTAATCGTATTTCTAATACACAGTAGTCATATGTGGCTCTTGTATTGGGCACACACAACTATAGGACATTTCTATTAAGCTTTGGGCTGGAATGTTAAAGGTGCTTCCTTGTAAAGCCTGACAGCCTGGGTTCCTTTCCCCAGTACCCATGTAAAACCAGATGCACAAAGTGGCACTTGCATCTAAAGTTCATTGCAGTGGCAGGGGGTCCTGGTACAACTATTCATCCTCCTATCCTTCTTTACATGGGTACTAGGGAATCAAACCTGAGTCCTTTGGCTTTGCAGACAAGTGCCTTAACCATCAAGCCATCTCTCTAGTCCCATAATTATGTATGTTTGTTTTCTTTCTTTTTTTTTTTTTTTCTTTTGGTTTTGGTTTTTCAAGGTAGAGTCTTACTCTAGACTAGGCTGACCTGTAATTTACTATGTAGTCTCAAGGTGGCCTCAAATTCATGGCTATCCTCTTATCTCTGCCTCCTGATTGCTGGGATTAAAGGCATGCACCACCATACCCAGCTTCTTATTTATTTATTTATTTATTTATTTATTTATTATTTTTGTTTGTTTTGGTTTTTTGAGATAAGGTCTTACTGTAGTTCAAGCTGACCTGGAATTCACTATGTAGTCTCATGGTGGCCTCAGATTCTCAGTGATCCTCCTACTTCTGCCTCCCGAGTGCTGGGATTAAAGGCATGCGCCACCATGTCCAACTTCATAATTACATTTTTTAAAAATATTCATTTCAAGCCGGGTGTGGTGGCGCATGCCTTTAATCCCAGCACTCGGGAGGCAGAGGTAGGAGGATTGCCATGAGTTCAAGGCCACACTGAGACTGCAAAGTAAGTTCCAGGTCAGCCTGGGCCAGAGCAAGACCCTACCTTGAAAAACCAAAACAAAACAACAAAAAAATTATTTGAGAGAGAGAGAAATGGGTGTGCTAGGGCCTCTAGGTATTGCAAATGAACTCCAGATACATGCGCTACCTTGTGCATCTGGCTTACATGGTACTAGGGAATTGAACCTGAGTTCTTGGGCTTCACAAGCAAGCACCTTGACCACTAAGCCATCTCTCCAGCTCTCTTGATTTTTTTTTTTCTTTTTTTCTTTTGGTTTTTCGAGGTTTTTCACCCAGACTTTGACTTTTTTTTTTTTTTTAATATTTTCCTTTTCTTTCTTTTGGTTTTTTCGAGGTAGAGGTCTCAGTCTAGCTCAGGTTGATTTGGAATTTACTATATAGTCCCAGGGTGGCCTCAAACTCACAGCAATCCTCCTACCTCAGTCTCCCAAGTGCTGGGATTAGAGGCATGTGCCACCATGCCCAGCTCAATATTTTCTTTTTTTTGGGGGGGTGCCTTTTTTCAAGGTACGATCTCACTCTAGCCCAGACTGACCTGGACCTCACTATGGAGCTTCAGGGTGGCCTTGAACTCATGGTGATTCTCCTACCTCTGCCTCCCAAGTGCTGGGATTAAAGGCATGCATCACCACTCCCGGCTCAATATTTTCTTCATTAGAAAAAATTTTAAAGCTGGGCGTGGCGGCACACGCCTTTAATCCCAGCACTCGGGAGGCAGAGGTAGGAGGACCGCTGTGAGTTCAAGGCCACCCTGAGACTACATAGTGAATTCCAGGTCAGCCTGGACCAGAGTGAGACCCTATCTAGAAAAAACCAAAAAAAAAAAGTTTTAGCCATGCATGGTGGCACATGCCTTTAATCCCAGCACTCAGGAGACAGAGGATTGCCTTGAGTTTGAGGTTACCCTGAGACTATATAGTGAATCACTGAGTGAATTCTAGGTCGGTTGAACTAGAGTGAGACCTTTTGTCATATATTTATTTATTTATGAGAGAGAATGGGTGTGCCAGAGCCAGTAGCCACTGCAAAGGAACTCCAGATGCATGCACCACTGTATGCATCTGGCTTATGTGAGTACTGAAGAATTGAATCTGGGTCCTTAGGCTTTGCAGGCATATGCCTTAACTACTGAGCCATCTCTTCAGCCCCTCAATTTTCTTTCTTTTTAAAAAATTTTTTATGATTTAAAAAAATGATTTTATTTTATCTATAGACATGAGAAAAAAAGAAGCTGGGGTGGTGGCACACGCCTTTAATCCCAGCACTGAGGCAGAGGTAGGAGGATCACGAGAGTTTGAGGCCACCCTGAGACTACATAGTGAATTCCAGGTCAGCCTGACCAGAGTGAGAAAAAAAAAAAAAGTTTTTAGCCATGCATGGTGGCACATGCCTTTAATCCCAGCACTCAGGAGGCAGAGGATTGCCTTGAGTTTGAGGTTACCCTGAGACTATATAGTGAATCACAGAGTGAATTCTAGGTCGGTTGAGCTAGAGTGAGACCTTTTGTCATATATTTATTTATTTATGAGAGAGAATGGGTGTGCCAGAGCCAGTAGCCACTGCAAAGGAACTCCAGATGCATGCACCACTGTATGCATCTGGCTTATGTGAGTACTGAAGAATTGAATCTGGGTCCTTAGGCTTTGCAGGCATATGCCTTAACTACTGAGCCATCTCTTCAGCCCCTCAATTTTCTTTCTTTTTTAAAAATTTTTTATGATTTAAAAAATTATTTTATCTATTATTTGCAAGTGGCGGGAGGGGAGGGTAGACAGAGAGAGAATGGGCATGCCAGGGCCTCTAGCCACTGCAAACAAACTCCAGATGCATGCGCCCCCTTGTGCATCTGGCTTACGTGGTACTGGGGAATCAAACCTGGGTCCTTTCACTTTGCAGGTGCCTTAACCGTTAAGCCATCTCTCCAGCCCTTAAGATTTTAAAAATTTTTTCCTTTTTATGTCCTTTTTTATTTCATTTTTATTATTTATTTATTTATTTTATTTTTGGGTTTTCGAGGTAGGGTCTCGCTCTGGCTCAGGCTGACTTGGAATTCACTATGTAGTCTCAGGGTGGCCTCAAACTCTCAGTGATCCTCCTACCTCTGCCTCCCAAGTGCTGGGATTAAAGGCGTGCGCCACCACGCCCGGCTGGTCCTTTTTTATTTTTTATTTTATTTTTATTTATTTATTTGAGAGTGAGAAAGAGACAGCAAGAACAAGCATGAGTGCGCCAGGGCTTCGAGCCACTGTAAACAAATTCCAGATGCATGCACCACCTTGCACAACTGGTTTATGTGTAGGACTAGAGAATTGAACCTGGGTCCTTAGGCTTTACAGGCACATGTCTTAACTGCTAAGCCATCTCTCCAGCCCCCCTCAATTTTCTTAAATAGATCAGCACTAGCTTCTGCTCTCTCATCTGTCAGCCTGTGGGTCTGCTGAACCAGTAAAGCCAAAGGACCCAGATTTGATTCCCCAGGACCCACATACGCCATATGCACAAGGGGCACATGTGTCTGGAGTTTGTTTGCACTGCCTAGAGGCCCTGGCATGCCCATTCTCTCTGTATCTCTCTACTTGCAAATAAATACATTTAAAATCAGAAAAAAAAAAAAAGCCAGAAGCTGCCTGGCATGATGTGGTGACCTTACCTTGGGGAAAAAAAAAGAAAGAAATGATCCGGGCGTGGTGGTGCATACCTTTAATCCCAGTACTCAGGAGGCAGAGGTGGAGGATCACAGTGAGTTTGAGGCCACTCTGAGACTTCATAGTGAATTTCAGGTCAGCCTGAGCTAGAGTGAGACCCAACCTCTAAAAAAAAAAAAAGAAAGAAATGTTTATGGAAACAGCCAGGCCTCTAGTCTGAGCATTCAGACAAGATGAGGTAGGAGGATCTCTGAGTTGGAGGCCAGCCTGGAGAATTCTGGGCTATAGTGAAGCCCTACCTCAAAAAAAAGGGGGGGGGGTGTATTACTTGAAGGAGCTAATATATAATCCTTGATATTCTATCAGTACACATATAAGTGTAACATAATTGAATCCTCACCTTCCTCCCACAGGCGTTTGAGTTGAGTGGGGTTAAGGACATGCACCACCATGCCTGATGGATACAGCCCCCCCCCGCAATTTTTTTTTAATTTATTTTTTGGTTTTTCAAGGTAGGGTCTCATTCTAGCCCAAGCTGACCTGGAATTCACTATGTAGTGTCAAAGGTGGCCTCAAACTCATGGTAATCCTCCTACCTCTGTGTCTCCCCAGTGCTGGGATTAAAGGCATGTGCCACACACCCAACTCCAAATATTTTTTTTAATATGCTTATTTATTTGCAAGCAGAGGAAGATTGAAGAGACAATGGGCACACCAGGGCCTCTAGCCACTGCAAACTAACTCCAGACACGTGCACTACTTTGTGCATCTGGCTTTACTTGGGTCCTGGGGAATCAAACTCTGATTCTGATTGTTAGGCTTTGCAGGCAAGCGCTTTAACCACAGCCAACCTCTCTAGCCCAAGCCCCCAAATTTTTAAAAACATTTTTTATTTGCAAGCCACTATGCTTGGCTTATTTATTTGAGAGACAGAAAGAAGCAGAGAGAGAGAGAGTATGAGTGAGCCAGGACCGTCCTGTCAATGTAAACAAATTCCAAATGCATGTGTCACTTTGTACATCTGGCTTTATGTGGGTTTGGGGAAATTGAACTCTGGCAGGCTTTGCAATCAAGTGTCATTAAGCACTGAGCCATCTCTTCAGCCCCCTCCTGTTCTTTTTCTGCTGTTGTTGCTTGAGAGATTAAAGGTGTGTGCCACCACTCCTACCTATATATATCTGTTTTTACAAACATGTATTTATTTGTGGGTGGGGAGAGAAAACAGGCATGCTGCTAGCCATCTGCAAGCTAACTCCAAATGGCATGTACCACTTTGTGCATTTGGATTTAAGTTGGTACTGGGGAATCAAACCCAGGTATTGGGCTTTGCAAACAAGTAAACTTTAACAACTAAGCCATCTCTCCCCAGTTATTTTGTTGTCTGATTGGTTGGTTTTATGGTTTTTTTTTTTTTTTTTTTTTGGTTGGTTTGTTTTTTGGTTTTTCAAGGTAAGGTCTCACTCTAGCTCAGGCTAACCTGTAATTCACTATTAGTCTCAGGCTGGCCTCCAACTTGCGGTGATCCTCCTCCCGAGTGCTGGGATTAAAGGCATGCACCACCATGCCCATCTGTGTTCTATTTATTTATTTATTTATTTATTTATTTATTTATTTATTTATTTATGTATTTATTTATGTATTTATATGTATTTATTTATTTATTTATTTATTATTTATTTATTTATTTGAGAGGGAGGGAGGGAAGAGAATGGGCACGCCAGGACCTCCAGCCACTACAGATGAACTCCAGATGTGTGACCCCCTTGTATATCTAGCTTACGTGGGTCCTGGAGAATCAAACCAGGATCTGTTGGCTTTGCAGGCAAACACCTTAACCACTAAGCCATCTCTCCAGCCCTGTGTTCTTATTTTTTGAGGCCGGGTCCTACTGTAGCACTGGCTGACTTGCAACTCACTGTGTGCACCCAGGTTGGCTTTAACTCTTGGCAGTCCTCTTACCTCCACCTCCCTAGTACTGGGATTAAAAGAGTGTGCCACCATGCAAGGCTGTCAGCCCAGTTTTTATAAATCTTGACTGTAAAGGTTCATTTTAAACCATAAAATTAGTGTGTATTATATAAGCTAATTTATCTTCCCCCTCTTTTTTTTGGGTGGGGAGTTCTGAGGATCAAACCCAGAACATTAGTAGGCAAGTACTCTACCACTGAGCTACAATTCCACCTTTTTATTTTGAGATAGGTTCTTGTTAAGTTATCCATCTAGGCTTTAAACTGATCTTCCTGCTTCTGTCTCCCAAGAAGCTGGAGTTACTAACATGTACCACTGCACTTGCTTATCTTCTTGCCAGGTTCCTCTTGGATGAAGAAGGATCAGCCCAACTTTACCCTTCGACAAGTTGGAATAATCTGTGAGCGGCTCTTAAAAGACTATGAAGATAAAATCCGGGAGGAGTATGAGCAGATCCTCAATACAAAATTAGCAGGTAAGATAAAGCAGTGTAAACTAACCCACAAGTAACTTAGAAAAAGAGGGCATAATACAAGAGAGGTTAATAAGTTTTGAGTATTGAAGCTACTCTTTATTTATTTATGTAATGGTAAATATGTTTATATATAATATGTAAGAGCTCATTTGCCTTTATGAAAGGTGATAAACCAAGCTCTTCATGTAAGAATTTTCTATAAAAATAATAATACTAAGCTAGGTGTGTTGGTGCACACCTTTAATCCCAGCACTCGGGAGGCAGAGGTAGGAGGATCACCATGAGTTCAAAGCCACCCAGGGATTACATAGTGAATTCCAGGTCAGCCTGGACTAAAGTGAGACCCCTACCTTGAAAAACAAATAAATAAAATAAAAATATTTAGTAGGTTATTTGGGCTAGCCAGCTGAACAGATGGTTGGGATATGGTACTGACCTCCCAACAGGTGTTTGAGTGGAATGCATTATGACATATTTAGACTTCTGGGGGGAGTCATTTTATTTTTAATTTAATTTAATTTTTATTTTTTGTTTTTTCGAGGTAGGGTCTCATTCTAGCTCAGGCTGACCTGGAATTCGCTCTGTATTCTCAGGGTGGCCTCTAACTCACAGTGATCCCCCTTCCTCTGCCTCCCAAGTGCTAGTATTAAAGGCATGCACCACCATGCCCTGCAGGAGTCATTTTATTTGATGTGGGAAAGTTGGACGTGCTGTGGTTTGGGAAGTATGTTATCCTGATACTTGATTCTTTTTTATTTTTATTATTGACAACTTCTATACTTACGTACAAAAAACACATATTTCCCTCCCCTCCCCCATTCCACTTCAGAACTCCAATCTCCATCATATCCCCTCCCTCTCTCCATTAGTCTTTCATCTTTTTCTTCTATTTTTGAGGCTAGGCACTGTAAGGTCATGGATATCAAGGCCAATTTCTGTCTGGGCGGTTGCATTGTAAGAAGTCATACCCTTCCTTTGGCTCTTCCATTCTATCCGCCCTGATACTTGATTCTTAAATTACTTAGGGGACTAAGATGATGTGGGCATGAGTATATACTTTTTTTTTTTTTTTTTTTTTTTTGGTTTTTCGAGGTAGGGTCTCACTCCGGCCCAGGCTGACCTGGAATTAACTATGTAGTCTCAGGGTGGCCTCGAACTCTCGGAGATCCTCCTACCTCTTCCTCCCGAGTGCTGGAATTAAAGGCATGCGCCACCACGCCCGGCTGAGTATATACTTTTTTTTTATGCTTTCACAGAACAGTATGAAGCTTTTGTGAAATTTACACATGATCAGATTATGCGGCGATATGGGACAAGGCCAACAAGCTGTAAGTATGCCAAGTTTTATGTGAATTTTCTGAGTTCTAAGAACAATATTTTTAAAAATACTTTTATGCCAGGCATGGTGGCACATGCCTTTAATCCCAGCACTTGGGAGGCAGAAGTAGGAAGATTACTGTGAGTTCAAGTCCACCCTGAGAATACAGAGTGAATTCCAGGTCAGCCTGAGCTACAGTGAGACCCTGCCTGAAAACCAAAAAAAAAAATTATTTGTATGCAAGCAGAGAGGGAGAGAGGATGGGCACACCAGGGCCAGTGCTAATTCCAAACGTGTGTGCTGTTTGTGCATGTATCTGCCTTTTAGGCTACTGAGGACTCGAACCTGGGCTTTGCATACAAGCACCTTTAACTACTGTGCTGTCTATCCAGTCCCCAAAGAACTGAGAGCAAAAAGACCCTTGAAATGAGACAGTGCCTCAGAATGCTTAGTGTTCAGCACTACATTAAACCTTGTATGTCTTCACCAAATCATTGCAGTAACTATTGACTCCATTTTATAGGTACATTTAATACTTAGAAATGTTTAATAATTTGGTTAAGTTAATACAGCTATTGATTCACCCAGAATTGAAACCATGATAGTCTGAATTCAACATCAGTTTTCTTTGTTATTGTTTTTTCTACAGAAAGGTGGTTCTAATTGTAGATTTATGAAAGTTGATGTATTAGATATGTAGTTAGGAATTTTTTTTTTTCCCTGAGGTATGTTCTTGGCTGACCTGGAATTCATTTATGTAGTCTCAGGCTGGCCTCAAACTCACAACCATCCTCCTACCTCTGCCTCCCGAGTGCTAGGATTAAAGGTGTGCACCACCATGCCCAGCAGGAATTTTATTTATTTATTTATTTATTTATTTATTTATTTATTTATTTATTTATTTATTTGTGGATTTTCAAGTTGAGGTCTCACTCTAACCTAGGCTGGCCTGGAATTGACTATGTAGAAGCTGGCCTCAAACTCATAGTGCTACTTCTACCTTGACCTTCAGAGTGCTGGGATTAAAGTAGCCAAGATTCATTTTCCTTTTTTTTTTTTTTTTTTTTTTTAAGTATGATTTCTAATCCAGTCTCACCTGGAACTCAACTCAATCTGTAGTCCCAGGCTGACCTCAAACTCACAGCAATCCTCCAGAGTGCTAAAAGGTTTGTGCTACCCTGCTTAGCTCAAGGATCTCTTTATACACTTTTTTTCTTTTCTTTTCTTTTTGAGAGAGAGAGAAAGAGGGAGATAGAGAATGGGCATGTCAGGGCCTCTAGCCACTGCAAACTCCAGATGATGCATGTGCTGCTTTATGTGGCTTACGTGGGTGCTGGAGAATCAAACCTGGGTTTGCAGGCAAGTGCCTTAACCACTTAGCCATCTTTCTAGCCCAAGGATTTCTTTTTTTTTTTTGTTTGTTTGTTTTTTTGTTTTTGTTTTTGGAGGTAGGGTCTCCTCTGGCCCAGGCTGACCTGGAATTCACTCTGTAGTGTCAGGGTGGCCTTGAATTTACAGCGATCCTCCTATCTCTGCCTCCCAAGTGCTGGGATTAAAGGCGTGCGCCACCACGCCCGGCAGAATTTCTTTATCTTAAATATTTTGCAACTATTGATGATTATTGACTAAATTAAAGAGCCACAGATTTGGATTTAAAAGAAACAGATCTAGCGGGCGGGCGTGGTGGCACACACCTTTAATCCCAGCACTTGGGAGGCAGAGATAAAAGCATTGCTGAGAGTTCGAGGCCACCCTGATACTACATAGTGAATTCCAGGTCAGCCTGGACTCGAGTGAGACCCTACCTAGGAAAACCAAAAAAAAAAAAAAAAAAGAGACAGATCTGAGTGACATTTATAAGGAGTGTTAGAGAAAGAATATGCAACTAGGAATGATAGATGTCATCCTGATACTTGATTCCTAAATTCCCTAGGGGACAAAGGGTGGGTTTCAAATGCATAAATTGAAAATAGCTATATATCTAACTAAACTCAAGCCAGGACATTTTCTTAAAATTTTAAAATTTATCTGGGTGTGGTGGTGCACACCTTTAATCCCAGCACTCTGGAAGGCAGAGGTAGGAGGATCTCTGTGAGTTCGAGGCCAGCCTTAGACTATATAGTGAATTCCAGGTCAGCCTGAGCTAGTGTAAGACCCTGCTTTGAAAAAAATAAATTTTTTGAAGTTTAGTACCTTTGTTATAGTTACTGCTAGCAATATTTCAAAAGCATGACACTGTTATATTTTTTTCAATATTTTACCCTCTTTCGGTTTTTATCCTTAATTTGCAGATGTATCCTGAAGCCTTCTTGCCTATCTGGGTACCAGGTTTTGACCTCAAGAGATGGCTGCTGTACACTTTTTGCAACTGGTTTGATATCACATTTCAGCTCCAACTTTGCATCCTGAGAATACTTCAATGTTTCTGCAGGTCCATTTTATACAACTTGAAAGACCTTAAGACTTTCTGGTTGCCACAAGCATATCTTTCTTTTCTGCTCATCCAATAAACAACTGTGCCCTACTGTGATAGATTTTCCAAACAAAAATACCCGGAGCAGCAGTTTAGCAAAATATGCCTTCAGTGGCACTCAAGAAATGGAGTTTCCCCAAGCACAGTTCTGTAAGAAGTGAGTGTGTATGTGTGTGTGTATGTGTGTATGTGGGTTTTAAGTTATTATTTGTATTGTGCAAAACTTTTTTTTTTTTTTTTTTTTTTTTTTTTTTTGGTCTTGGGGATTCTGGCTGTGAATTTGATGCACGACAATTATGGTTAGAAACATTTGATTGGTCTGTAGAAGATCATTAATGTTTTGTGACCATATGAGTTGTAACAGTGGATTGTTTAATGTGTAGGTATTATTGTTAAATACAGGGACTGTTTCCAGGCACAGAATATGAATCATAAGTTAGGAGGGACATTAGATGTGATTATGATACTATAGCAAAGCTCTACGGTCCTAAATCTACAATTGCGTGGTGAGAAATTAAAAGAAACTGGAGACAGGCCATCAACACATGGACTCTGCCTAGCTGTGCTAGAAACATACTTTGACTCCAAGCCTTAAAATACCCTGTGGAGTCTGTGCTCACCTCATTCACACAATCAAAGAGATCCCTGGACTCGAACTTCTACAGGGAAAAGGTCTCCCCTGGAGCAGAAAAGTTTGCTCGGGAGCGTAACGAGAGAGCACGGGACTGGGCCTGGCCTCAGCAGCACTGCTACTTGGGAGGAGCCGCTTCAACTTTACATCGGTTTTAAAAATCTGAATCCTTGGTGAGGTTCCCCCAAACTTTCTAAAGTGTCCATATTCAACTGTTAAAGCTTGGTCTTGGCAACCCCCTGCCCAAAGTTGCTTACAGGCTGTTCTTAGCCTTGGTTCCAAGGCTGTGGAACAGAAAGTAGCCTCTGTTTTGAGGAGGTGGAAGTTAAGTATACATTTATTTTTTACTGTGACTTGTTCAGGACCACATTTTACAAAATGCCTTGTTTCCTTTACTATTGTTTTGGAAAGGAAAGTTCTATTAAAAATTGTTTTAGTTTGAACATAGAATTAGTTTTTTTAGTTAAGGCTTACTTTGAAAATTCTCAAGTTCAATTCAACTGTATGCCAACACCTTCCAAAGTAAGGTGACATTCAGCAACAGTCGTTCTGATCTGATGGCCTAAGGAAATTTCTGGAATATTCAATTTGAAGATTCCTTATAAGTGAATGTCTTTGACTTAAATCTAACCAAAAACTGCAACATTATTCTTTGTACATTTTCATTATATAGTGTTAACAAGCTTAGTTGCAAATAAAATACTTAAGCTATTTGTTTACCTTGCCTTCTTAATACTGTAATAATGTGCTTAATTCAAATAACTTAATATGAGGCTGCTATAACCTTTTCCCCTTTTCTACATTGCATTGAAGAGCTGCATACTTATGCCCCTCATCAATCTTTTAATAATTAAAGAATGACTTTTACTTCATATTTGAAGGGCAGTTTCTTTTTCTTTTAAATTTATTTATTTTCGAACAGAGAGAGAGAATGGGTGCATCAGAACCTCCAGCTGCTGCAAATAAATTCCAGATGTACGTGGCACTTTGCGCATCTGGCTTTACCTGAGTACTCGGGAATCAAACCCAGGTCATTAGGCTTTGTAGGCAAGTGTATTAACTACTGAATCATCTCTCCAGCCCCCGCCCCCCCAATATATGTGTGTGTATGTGTGTTTTAATATTTTATATTTGAGGGAGAGCAAAGGCACACCAGGGCCTGTAGCCACTACAAATGAACTCCAGACACATATCCCACTTGTGCATCTGGCTTACGGGGTGCTGTAGAATTGAACTTGGGTCCTTTGGCTTCACAATGAAACATCTTAACTGCTACGTCTAAGGATGCCTGTTCGAATCTCCAGGTCCCCATTTAGCCAGATGCAAAAAGTGAGCAAGCACACAATGTCACACATGCACACAGGGGGGCACACACGTCTGTAGTTCGTTTACGGTGGCTGAGAAGCCCTGGCATGCCCATTCTCTCTCTCTCTCAAATTAAAAAATAAATTGCTGGGCGTGGTGGCACACGCCTTTAATCCCAGCTCTCGGGAGGCAGAGGTAGGAGGATCACCATGAGTTCAAGGCCACCCTGAGAGTACATAGTTAATGGGCCAGAGTGAGACCCTACCTCAAAAAAAGAAAAATTATTTTGAGAGAGAGAAAGAAACAGGGAGAGAATGGGTATACCAGAGCCTCTAGCCACTTCAGATGCATGTGCCCCCTTTATGCATCTGGCTTACATGGATCCTGGGGAATCAAACCTGGGTCATTTATTGGCAAGCAGAGAAGGACAGAAGAGAGAAAGTGGGTGCACCAGGGTCTCAAGCTGCTGTAAACGGACTCCAGATGCATGCACTACTTTGTGTGACTTCATGGGTACTGAGTAATCAAACCCAGGTCATTAGGATTTGTAGGCAAGCACTTTAATGGCTAATCTCTCTCTCTCTCTCTCTCTCTCTGACCCTGTTTATTCTTCTAGTTTAGTCTGACTTGGTTCACTATGTAGTCTCAAGGTGGCCTTGAACTCACTGCAACCCTCTTAACTGCCTCCTGAGTGCTGGGATTAAAGGCATGCACTAGTATGCCCAGCTTGTTTCTTCTTTTTCTAGGACAGTCACTTGCCCCTGAAGAGGAACACAGCAGTGACTATAATGGGAGTGGCCCTACAATGGGATAGTGGCACTAAAACAAGGGATGGGCATCTGTGGGAACTATCAAAAGTCCTGAAGGCAAGCCTGGGAAGACAGAGCATTGCCAGACTGAAGGTTGTTACATACCACTATGATGTGCTCCTTATTGAATTCCTACTAAGTGGCTCTTGGCTAAGAGTAGGTTGGTTTTTTGTGTTTTGGGTTTTTTTGAGGTAGAGTTTCACTCTAGTCCAGGCTGACCTGGAATTCACTATGTAGTCTCAGGGTGGCCTTGAACTCATGGTGATCCTCCTACCTCTGCCTCTTGAGTGCTGGGTTTAAAGGCATGAGCCACCATGCCCGGCTAAGAATAGTTTTTTGTTTCGTCGTTTTTTTTTCCCTTAGAGGAAGAAGAGGAACCTTTATTTATTTTATTTATCTAAGAGAGAGAGAGAGAATGGGTGTGCCAGGGTCTCCAGCCACTGTGAACAAACTCCAGTCGCATGTGCCACCACGTGCATCTGAATTACATAGGTTCCGGGGAGATAGAACCTGGGTCTGTGGGCTTCACAGGCAAACACCTTAACTGCTAAGCCATCTCTTCAGCCCTTTTTCGTTTCCTTTTAAATATTTTTTTACTTGCAAGCAGAGAGAATGGGTGCCACCAGGGCCTTCAGTCAGTGCAAACAATACATGTGCCACTTTGTGCATCTGGCTTTACATGAGGGAATCAAACCTAGGTCGTTTGGCTTTACAGGCAATTGCCTTAACAACTGGGCCATCTCTCCAGCCCCTAAGAGTAGTTTTCTATAAAAAAAAAAACACCACTTCGTACCATCCTCTCACTGCATGCAGTGTTACTGAGCGACTATGTTAACGTAACTTTGCCCTCTAGGGTCACAAGGTAAGAAAGATATCTCTATGGCACTATGGTTGGGTTTGAGTCCCAGTTCCACCAAAAAAAAAAAAGGAAAAGGGAATCGGTAAAAATTATATACATGGTAAATTGTTTCTGTGCTTATGTCTATAATCCCAAACATTGAGAGGCAGGAGGATTCAGGAGTTCAAGGTGAGTTTAGCTTAGCTGCATGTCAAGTTTGAGGCCAGCCTGGGCAACATGAGATGCTATTTCAACAAGGACATGGCTCAAGGGTTAAAGGTGCTTGTCCATACCCACATAAAGCCAGATGCATAAAGTGGTGCATGCAGCTGGAGTTTATTTGCATCAGCAGGAGGTCTGGGTGTGCCTATTCTCTTCTCTTCCAAATAACCTTTTTTTGTTGTTGTTTTCAAGGTAGGTTCTCCGTCTAGCCTAGGCTGACCTGTAATTCACTATGTAATCTCAGGCTTGCCCTGAACTCACAGTGATCCTCCTACCTCTGCCTCCCAAGTGCTGGGATTAAAGGTGTGAATTACATTACAGGTCAGCCTGGACTAGAGTGAGACCCTACCTCAGGAAAAAAAAACAAAAAACAAAACCTAACATACAACTTACTTTAATTTTTTTTAAGTAAGGTTTTGTGGATAAAAACTATACCATACCTATTTCACATCAATCGCTGTTGTCACACTGCAATTCTGTATGTGCAACAGAGCGCAGTATGTCACAGAGCTGAAAATACTCTTCTGCCCAATACATAGTTTTTTGGTCTTTGCATTGTAGAATTAGTGAAGTTTTTGTAGCAAACAAGGGACTAGGGAAGGGTTGAATGGTTAAAGCACTGCCTATGGAAGTGTGAGGTACTGAGTTCAGAGCCTCAACCCACATAAAGCTGTACTCCAGTGCAGCATCTGGAATCCCAGTACTAGGGTTATAGACAGGAAAATTCTCTGGAAGCTCACAGGCCAGGTAACCCAGAATATATATAGGGTGACAGAAGCCTTACTGGGAACAAGTTTGAAGGCCAGCACCAACTCCTTAGGTTGTCCTCAGATCCCCCCAATGTATGTATGCACACAGTGGGGGAAGAAAAAGGTGGGCTTTTGCTGAATTACTGTACTCCCAATATTTTCAAGTTCAAGTAAATTCCAGGCCAACTAGGGCTACAAAGTACGACCCAGTTTCAAAAAAAAAAAAATCCAGTGAGCAAACAAATCTTTTTTTCATTTATAATACTTGACACACGGATTGGGTTGTTGGTCACTTACCCTAATTTTTTTTAACTTAAAAAAATTTTTTTGGTTTTCAAGGTAGGGTTGTGCTCTAGTCCAGGCTGACCTGAAATTCACTATGTTGTCAGTCTGGCCTCGGATTCACAGCAATCCTCCTGCCTTAGCCTCTGGAGTACTGGGATTAAAAGCATACACCACCACACCCAGCTATGGTCACTTTTGAGTCATCCCAGTTGTCACTGCCATCTAAAAAGAAAAGTTTCTCAAACCAAAAGTGAGTAGCATTAATATATGGGTATAGAGTTGGGTGTGGTGGTGCACACCTTTAATCTTAGCACTTGGGAGGCAGAGGTAGGAGGATTGCTGTGAGTTCGAGGCCATCCTGACACCATATTGTGAATTCAGGTCAGCCTGGGCTGGAAGCAAGACCCTATCTTGAAAAAAAAAAAAAAGCAAGCCAGGCGTGGTGGCGCACGCCTTTAATCCCAGCACTCTGGAGGCAGAGGTAGGAGGATCGCCGAGTTCGAGGCCACCCTGAGACTACATGGTGAATTCCAGGTCAGCCTGAGCCACAGTGAGACCCTACCTCGAAAAATCAAAAAAAAAAAAAAAAAAAAAAAAAAAAAGTGCTTACAGGGCAGTTGACTTGCCCTAATTTTTTTTGGGGGGGGTAGGGTCTCACTCTGTCCCAGGCTGACCTGGAACTCACTATATAGTCTCAGGGTGGCCTCGAATTCATGGCAATCCTCCTACCTCTGCCTCCAGAGTGCTGGGATTAAAGGCGTGCACCACCACATCCAGCTCCTAATTTCTTTTTGGTAGGGTTTCACTCCAGCCCAGGCTGACCTGGAATTCACTATGTAGTCTCAGAGTGGCCTTGAACTTCAGCAATCCTCCTACCTCTGTCTCCCAAGTGCTGGGATTAAAGGCGTGCACTACCACATCCAGCTCAATACCCCAGGACCCACATAAACCAGATACACAAAATGATGCATGCATCTGGAGTTCTTTTGCAGTGGCTGGAGGCCCTGGTACACCCATTCTCTGTCTTGCTTTTTTTCTCTCCTTCTGTCTCTCAAATAAGTAAAAATATTAAAAATTTTAAAAAGACCTCTTTACTACAAAAAAAAAAAAAAAAAAAAAAGTAGGACTGGAGAGATGATTAAGGGGGTGGCCTACAAAGCCAAAAGATGCAGGTTCAGTTTCCCAGTACCCAAGTGAAGCCAGATGCACAAGGTGGCTCATGCAATTGGAATTTGTTTGCAGTGGCTAGAGGCCCTGATGCACCCATTCTCTCAAACTGCCTATTTCTCTCTCTCTCAAACAATTTTTTTTTTTTTTTTTTTTTTTTTTTTTTTTTTTTTGGTTTTTCGAGGTAGGGTCTCACTCTAGCTCAGGCTGACCTGGAATTCACTATGTAGTCTCAGGGTGGCCTCGAACTCATGGCGATCCTCCTACCTCTGCCTCCCGAGTGCTGGGATTAAAGGCGTGCGCCACCACTCCCAGCTACAAAATATTTTTTAAAAATAGTTGAAGCATGATAAAATGCTATGCTTAGTAGTAAAAATTGTTGAAATATCCTGAGAAGGGCATATTGCATGCCTGTATTCCCAACACTTGTGAGGTGGAGGCAAGAGGATCAAGAGTTCAAGATTATTCTCAGCAATGTAGTGCCTGGGCTACATGAAACCCTATCTCAAAAACAGCTAAACAAGCCTGGCGTGGTGGCCTGTGGTAAAGCAAGACCCTGCCTCAAGGGCAAAAAAAAAAAAAAAACTGAACAACTTCATTTCAGCACTTGTGGAGACACAAAAGGATCAGGAGTTCAAGTACAATCTAAGGCTGCATAAGTTTATTTTGAGTCTATGGGGGCAAAAAAAAAAAAAAAAAAAAGCCCTAGATAAAGCTAATAAGCCAGGCATGGTAGTGCACACTTTTAACCCCAGCACTTGGAAAGCAGAGGTAGGAGGATCACTGTGAGTTTGAGGCCACCCTGAGACTACAGAGTGAATTCCAAGTCAGCCTGAGTTAGAACAAGACCCTACCTTGGGGGAAAAAGAAAAAGACCTAACTTTCTCATGTCAGCACTGTAGGGACTGTGAAAATGTTTCTGGTCTGGTGTTTTGGGAGCTGGAGAGATGCATTAGTGGTTAAGGCATTTGCCTTTGAAGCCTTAGGACCCAGGTTTGGTTCCCCAGAATCCACATAAGCCAGATATACATGGTGTCACATACATTTGGAGTTTGTTTGCAGTGCCTGAGGGCCCATTTATTTTTTTTTTTTAAAGAAAGACTTCTGAAATATACTGCTTGCATAGTACTCATCATAGCACTTCACTTTATGCTTTTATAACATCATACAATGTACTTACGTCTTTATGACTCTTCCATTACACTGAGCTCTTTGTATCGCCTTGACCTATTATCTCAGTTGCTGTCTCTTTACTAATGAGTGGCTAACCGAAGTATGCAGCTGACTGAACTAGCCTGGACTCCCCTTAACTCCCGGGTCAAATGCTCTAAAGCCTTCTGTAGGCTCTTTCAGGCAAAGTAAGAGTTGCAGTTCTTTCCCCTCACAGTTTAGTGGGCAGAGGTGCAATACAATTCCCTGCCTGGTTAAGAGTTTTGTGCCTCAAGATAGAGAACAGGGTGTTTGTTAAGGAAGGTTCCTCAGCTACCTTGGCAGGTTCCCTTGCAGCTTGGCTTACCTCTCAGGAATGCTGACTGTCTGTGTAATGATGCTGTACTGGTTTATAAAACCAGACTCCAAGGTGTTAATTTATGAGGAGACTGTATGTCAGTTGTAAGGGACTGCCTCTTCATGTTGTCATTCAAGAATTTAATTAGGAAGCCTTGTTAAAGAGGCAGCTCCATATGCCAAGATGAAGGGAATTCATTTTTGTTGTTGTTGTTGTTTGTTTGGTTTTTTCGAGGTAGGGAATCCGGAATTGCCAATTCTTTGGTTAGTTTGCTGATAGGAACTCAGGGCTTAGGCTTCCAGGAAGCACCCCAGAACCCCAATTTCCCCGATACATAATGGAAGTCCCACCAGAAGATCTTGAAAATAATTTTTATACAAATAGCCACATTTTTATTTGGTTTCCCCACTTCTATGAGCCGCTGGTATGCTCCAGCTGCTGCTCCCATTGGTTCTATGGGTACTCCAGATCCTTTATACTTCAGTAGTTTCTAGGAGCAACAAGAATCAGATTTATGGTTTGCGTTGCGGTCTTTTTCTCCTAACTCTGCCATGGCTTCTTGGCCTGGCCAGCTCCATCCTGCTAGGATCAGAGCCCTATTGAAATATATCCTGATGCCAAACTGGTATAAAGCCAGGCAGGGCTCTTTTGTAGAGAGATGCAGTGGGTTGAGCTCAGACCCCAAGGCTGAACTCCTTCAGAGCTTGGGAGCTGGTTCTGCGCTGAGGGGGAGGGACCTCATGGCCACATGGAGGCTTCAGGACCTGATGTCTTTTAGGTTTTCTTTTCCATTACAAGCCACTGTGCCACAAGACACATGGCTACCTGTGGGGGGGTGGGAAGATGTAGCTCCGACTCCTGCTCTGGGCTCTGCCCATCCTGCAGCACTGGCCTAGACTTCACTGCCAGCCAGAGTCTGTGGGTCTTTTTGAGACTAGGGTTTTGAGACTAGGATGACCATGAACTTTTTTTTTTTTTTTTTTTTTTTAGTTTTTCAAGATAGGGTTTCACTCTAGCCCAGGCTGACCTGGAATTTACTATGTAGTCTCAGGGTGGCTTCTATCTCATGTTAATTCTCCTACCTCTGCCTCCTGAGTGCTGGGGTTAAAGGTGTGTGCCACTACGCTCTTGAATTTTTGATCTTTCTGTCTCTACCTGAGTGCTGCGATTATAGGCATGTGCCATCATGCCCATTTTATGTGGTGCTGGGGATCAAACCCAGGGTTTTATACATAGCACGTAAGCATCTACCTGCTGAGCTACAGTCCCTAGTCAGAGGAGAGTTGAAAGCTGGAATGTTGATCATCCTCAGGTTACCTCCTCTTGCCATCATGAGCCTGACACAGGCTTCAGTCCCAGCTACATGGCTTTGGTCATCCCTGTTTGCTTTTTCAACTTGGTATTTCCTCCATCTTCATTTGGATGGCCAGTCTGCTTTCCATTCTATCCCAGGTATTAGGTTCCATTGTTCCATCTTTGAGATTTCTTTACTTCTCTGTTATATCTATCCTGCAGCTCAAGTACTGGGTTATGGGTAGTGTTCAACGCTATGGTCTTACCACAGTGTGTTAGGATCTGCAGGCTACCTGGTTGTTTATTCAGATCTCCATGGCAATATGTAAGCTGCAGATCTAAATAAAGTTCCCAATGTGCTAACTTCTAGACAGTCTGCCTATAGAATTGAGAGCCTTAAAGCTTTTCTCAGTTTAAAAGTTTCATGAGGGCTGGAGGGATGGCTTAGCGGTTAAGGTGCTTGCCTGCAAAGCCAAAGGACCATGGTTCAATTCTCCAGGACCCATGTAAGCCAAATGCACAAGGGGTGCAAGCAACTGGAGTTCGTTTGCAGTGGCTGGATATCCTGGCATGCCCATTCTCTCCTCTCTCTCTCAAATAAATAAAAATATATATTATATATTAAAAATATTTTTTAAAAGTTTTATGAACGTGAAGAAACCATGAAGGCCCAGCATAAGAAGTCCCATGAGTGGAGACTCAGGTGAACTTAGATGGCCCAGCTCATGAAGTCCAAAGCCGGTGCCCAGGCAGTAGCTGATCTTTGTTCAGAGGGATTGGCCTTAGGCCTTTGGTCTGGGAGCATTGTGCTCCCAAAGACGAATAAGGTGTCAAGCTCACGCATTAAGTCCTAGGACTTCATTATGTGCTCCCACCAAAGGAGCTGCAGAGCACAGCAATGAAAGGAACACCAGAGGGGGTCTGAAGCAACACGTCCCTTTCAACCAGAATGCCTCCTTGTGACATAAAGTACCTGAAGTCAAGTCTGGGCACTGTAGGGCTGTGAAAATGGTTCCAGCATGGTGTTCTGGAAGTTGTAGTTTCCATCCTTTGCTTTTGAGGAAAGACACTTGCTGGAGAGCTGACTTAGTGGTTAAGGCACTTGCCTGCAAAGCCTAAGGACTCAGGTTTGATTCTCCAGGTCCCACGTAAGCCAGATGCACATGGTGATGCATGCATCTAGAGTTCATTTGCAGTGACTAGAGGCCCTGGCATGCCCATGGTCTGTCTCTCCTATGTCTCAAATAAAAATAAATCGTTAATTTTTTTAATTTATTTATTTGAGCCAGGTGTGGTGGTGCACACCTTTAATCCCAAGTGCTGGAAGGCAGAGGTAGGAGGATTGCCATGAGTTCGAGGCCACCCTGAGAATACAGAGTGAATTCCAGGTCAGCCTGGAATTCCAGGTCAGAGTGAGACTCTACCTCAAAAAAAAAAAAAAATAAATAAAAAATATATATATATATATATATATTTTTTTTTTTTTTTGCAAGGAGAAAGAGAAAAGAGACAGAGAACGGGTACACCAGGGCCTCTAGCGGCTGCAAACATGTGCCCCTTGTGTATCTAGCTTACGTGAGTCCTGGGGAATCGAACCTGGGTCCATTGGCTTCACAGGCAAATGCCTTAACCACTAAGCCATTTCTCCAACCCAAATCTTTTTTTTTTTAAATATTTTATTATTTATTTATTTATTTGAGAGAGAGAGATACAGAAATAGGCAGGTAGAGAGAGAGAAATGGGCATGCCAAGGCCTCCAGCCACTGCAAACGAACTCCAGATGCATGTGCCCCCTTGTGCATCTGGCTTACGTGGGTCCTGGAGAATTGAGCCTCAAACCGGGGTCCTTAGGCTTCATAGGCAAGCGTTTAACTGCTAAGCCATCTCTCCAGCCCCTCCAACCCAAATCTTTAAAAAAATATATACTGATCTATGATTTAAAATGGAATTTTTCCACCCTTTTTTTTTTTTTTTTTTTTTTTTTTTAGTTTTTCGAGGTAGGGTCTCACTCTAGCTTAGGCTGACCTATAATTCAGTTGGTAGTCTCAGGATGGTCTTGAACTCACTTCAGTCCTCCTACTTATGCTTCCTCAGTGCTAGGATGAAAGGTGTGTGCCACCATGCTCAGCTCCACCCATATTCATTATCTCTATCAAAAATTTTTTTAAACGGGGGGGAGGGGCTGGAGAGGTGGCTTAGCGGTTAAGGCACATACCTACGAAGCCTAAGGACCCAGGTTCGATTCTCCAGATCCCACATAAACCAGGTGCACAAGGTGGCACATGTATCTAGAGTTGTTTGCAGTGGCTATAGGCCTTGGTGCGCTTATTCTCTTCCTCTTTCTCTGCCTCTTTTTCTCTCTCTCAAATAAATAAAATATTTTAATAAAAAACCAAATGGGAAAGTTCAAAAATAAAATGGGAAATTTCACAATTTAAGCACTAACAGATACCAAATTTGAATATATTTGTATTCCCAGCCAATGCATTGAGAAATCAAGGCCAACCTGGGCTACATAGTGATACATGGTTTTTTTTTTTTTTTTTTTTTTTTTGTTTTTCGAGGTATGGTCTCACTCTGGCCCAGGCTGACCTGGAATTAACTATGTAGTCTCAGGGTGGCCTTGAACTCATGGCGATCCTCCTACCTCTGCCTCCTGAGTGCTGGGATTAAAGGCGTGCGCCACCACGCCCGGCTAGTGATACATGTTTTGTTTTGTTTTTTTTTTCAAGGTAGGGTCTCACTCTGCCCCAGGCTGATCTGGAATTAACCATGTATTCTCAGGGTGGCCTCGAATTCATGGCAGTCCTCCTACCTCTTGCCTCCCCAGTGCTGGGATTAAAGGCGTGTGACACCACGCCCTGTGTGATACATGGTTTTTTTGTTTGTTTTTAAAGAGCTGAGGGCTGGAGGGATGGCTTAGTAGTTAAGGTGTTTGCCTGCAAAGCCAAAAGGACCCAGGTTCGATTCCCCAGAACCCACATTAGCCAGATGCACAAGGAGCATACTCGTCTGGGGTTTGCAGTGGCTGGAGGCCCTGGCACATCCATTCTTTCTCTGTCAAAAAAAAAGCTGAGATTTATTTTTTCTTTCCACACCCCTTCAGTATTAAAAAAACATTTGACACCATACTACCTCCACCCTGCACCACTATACACACCACTTCAGAGAATCTGATACAGTCAAAGGAGTTAGGACACAGTAATCTATCAGTAAAATGTTTTTTTTCGAGGTAGGGTCTTACTCTAGCTCAGGCTGACCTGGAACTCAGATCCACCTACCTGTGCTTCCCTAGTGCTGAGATTAAAACGTGCGCCACCATGCCAGGTTATCAGTAAACTTTTGGGTTTGTCGTTGAGACAAGGTCTTGACATATATAGTCCGGGCTGGCCTTGAATTCATTGTGTTGTCTACACTGGCCTTGAACAGTGTTCCAGTTCCCAAGTGCTGGAATTACAAGTGTGTGTCTCCACGTTATTCATACACTTGAGACATGAAGATCTGGGACTTCCTCAGAACATTTCTTCCTCACACCAGCACAGCATAGGTGCTTATGTAACTCAGACCCTATAGCAACTCTATAGCGGTTATATGCTTTAACTGATGGGGAAACAGGCCCAGCGCGGGCAGGAGACGTTCCACACTCGCACAGAAATGGCATAGCCGGACCTTGCTCTCACGTGTCCGGGTTCACTGTGCAAGCGGTCCGTGGGGTTGGGAGTGGGGGAGGCAAAACTCCTCGCGTGTGGCCTGGACCAGATCGTTCCCCCATCAGAGACAGCGAGAACTCATGCATTCACGCCGCAGGCCGCGCAGATTCGGATCCATGCGACTGGTTTCTACTGTTTCCGGGGTGAGACGTCAAGAGAGTCGCTCCCGTCGTAGCGCTGCAAGCGTCGCGCGACGGGCGTCCTTTGCGGCAGGCGTCCTTTCCGCTCCATCTTTAAGGCCGTTCGTCGCGAAGCTTCGTCCAGAAGGAGACAAGGGCACTGCAGGCACACGGTAGGAACTGTTTCTATGCGGCGCTTCAGGAACTTCCCTCTGAGGTGTCCTTGACACGGTTCCTCCTGCTTGGAGTATCCCTTCCTCCCAGGCTCGAACCCTGGGTGTGCACTCGGCCTCCCCGGGCCGGTGTCCCGCACCTCCCTCCGCTGTCTCCAGGTTAAGTTAGCTTTCTGCTGCACCCAGGCTTTGGCCTTGGGGCCTGACCTGGCACCCACGCCCCTTTATCCGAGCACTGCGTCCCTGCTCCTGAGTGAGCTGTTGCCACTCTTCCTACCTGGCCTCAGATATTCCCAGCACCTCCAGCGCTAACCCCCGTGGCCCCGCGGGGACGCTCTGCCCGCTGATCTTCACAAGGCGAACTCTTTTTAATGTTTTATTTATTTATTTGCCTGAGAGAAGAAATGGCCACACCAGGGCCTCCAGCCACTGCAAACTCCAGATGGCACCTTGTGTATCTGACTTTATGTGGGTACTGGGGAATCGAACCTGGTTCTTAGTCTTTGCACACAAGTCCCTTAACTACTGAGAAATCTCTTGAGCCCACTGGGCGAACTCTTATCTGAGATATTTGCAAGTCTTTGGGGAGTCCCCTGGGAGCTTCCTCTGAACCGCATCCAGGTTACTTCCATAGAGGGTTCCTGGAATGGATCTCTAGTACCTTCCCCCATCTCAGAAAATGACTGAAAGATTGAGAAGAATCTTAAAAGTGAAGTTCCTCTCTCCTCTGTCGCTACTTCATATATATGTTTATTTATTTTTTCTTTTTTTGGTTTTTCGAGGCAGGGTCTTACTCTAGCTCAGGCTGACCTGGAATTCACTATGTAGTCTCAGGGCAGCCTCGAACTCAAGGTGATCCTCCTACCTCTGCCTCCCAAGTGCTGGGATTAAAGGTGGGTGCCACCACACCCAGCAAATAAAATATTTTTTAAAAGGGCTGGAGAGCCGGACGTGGTGGTGCCCCCTTTAATCCCAGCATTCAGGCAGAGGTAGGAGGATCACCCTGAGTTCAAGGCCATGCTGAGAATAGAGTGAATTCCAGGTCAGCCTAGGCTAGAGTGAGACCCTACCTTGAAAAACAAAAAAAGGGGGGGGGGCTGGAGAGATGGTTCATTGGATAAGATGCTTGTCTGCAAAGCCTAACAACCCAGGTTCAGTTCCCCAGTACCCATGTAAAGCCAGATGCACAATGTGGCCCATGTATCTGTAGGACACTTGCAGCAGCTGGAGGCCATAGCATACACATTCTATCTCTTCTTGTCTCCTTTCTCTCTCTATTAGCAAATAAATAATTTATTTTGTTTTTGTTTTTCAACATAGGGTTTCACTCTAGCCCAGGCTGATCTGGAATTCACTATGGAGTCTCAGGGTGGCCTCCTACCACAACTTCCATAATTCTAGACAGTCAACCATGATAATTCTCTAACCCCCCCTTTCCCCTTCACAAGTCCACTCAACATCATATACCTTCCCTCTGCCATTAGTCTCTCTTTTATTTTGATGTCCTCATCTTTTCCTCCTATTATAATGGTCTTATGTGGGTAGTACCAGGCATTGCGAGGTCATGGAAATCCAGGCCATTTTATGAATGGAAGATTGTATTGTAGGCAGTCCTACCCTTTCTTTGGCTCTTACATTCTTTTCACCACCTCTTCCACAATGGACCCTGAGCCTTGGAAGGTATGATAGGGATGTTGCTGTGCGGAACACTCCTCTGTCACATCTTCTCAGCACCCTGGTGTTTTTTGAGTCATCCCAGAGATCACCACCATTTGAAAAGAGCAGCTTCTCTAACAAAAAGTGAAAGTAACATTAATATATTGGTATAAATGTTAAGAGAAATTCTTACTGGACAGTTTGGTGAGCATGTTATATGCATTTATTCAGACACCAGCAGGCAGTACACTCCTAGGGCTCGTGACCTTCCCCCTCATAGGTTTTCAGTATCAGGCATGTGTTCCTTCCCATGTAGTGGGCCTCCAGTCCAGTTAGTGGTTGGTTTTCCCTGTAACAGACATGCCACTATTGTACCTGTTGGCTCATTTGGCCTAGCTGGTCAAATTTAAGGCTTGCAGTGTCCACTGCTGTTTATTTCCACTGATGACTTATCTCTCCCATAGGGTTGTATGCAGCGTAGCTTTTCCCGTGTTTCTTTCTTTCTTTTCTTTTCTTTTTTTTTTTTTTTAAAGAATTTTTTTTTTTAATCCCAGCACTTGGGAGGCAGAAGGAGGATCGCCAGAGATCGAGGCTACCCTGAGACTACATAGTGAATTCCAGGTCAGCCAGAGCTAGAGTGAGACCCTACCTTGGAAAACCCAAAAAAAAAAAAAAAAGAATGGGCTGGAGAGATGGCATAGTGGTTAAGGCACATGCCTGCAAAGCCTAAGGACCCAGGTTCAATTCTCCAGGTCCCACATAAGCCAGATGCACACGGGGCACACACGTCTGGAGTTCTTTTGCAGTGGCTGGAGGCCCTGGTATACCCATTCTCACTTTACCTCTCTCTAATAAATAAATAAATAAATAAATAAATAAATAAATAATAAAATCTTAAAAAAAAAAAAAAAGAATGCGCATGCCAGAGCCTCCAGCCACTCTGCAAATGAACTCCAGATGCATGCACCACTTTGTGCATGTGGCTTTACATGGGTGGGGGAGAGGAGGTTTTCAGCTCAGCTAAAAGTATTTTATTTATTTATTTATTTTTAATATTTTATTTATTTATTTGAGAGAGAATGGGTGCACCAGGGCTACCAGCCACTGCAAACAAACTCCAGATGCATGCGCCCCCTTATGCATCTGGCTTACGTGGGTCCTGGAGAATTGAACTGGGATCCTTTGGCTCTTCAGGCAGATCCCTTAACTGCTAAGCCATCTCTTCAGCCTAAAAGTATTTTTTTCAGTGAAATTTAAGCCAGGTGTGGTGGCACATACCTTTAATTCCAGCACTCAGGAGAGAGAGATAGGATCACCATGAGTTTGAGGCCACCCCAAGACTACAGAGTGAATTCCAGGTTAGCCTGGGCTAGAGTGAGACCCTGTCTTGAAAAACAAAAAAAAAAAAAAAAAAAAAAGTGAAATTTCACCACTGGGAGTATACATTCCCATTTATATGAACATGTTTGTGTGTGCACCTGTACTTCTTTCCAGTTTTTAATTTTTTTTTTTTTTTTTTTGGTTTTTGAGGTAGGGTCTCACTCTGGTCCAGGCTGACCTGGAATTAACTATGTATTCTCAGGGTGGCCTCTCTGCCTCCCAGCAGGGTGGCCTGCCTCCCAAGTGCTGGGATTAAAGGCGTGCGCCATCACGCCCGGCAGTTTTTAAATTTTTTATTTATTTGCAAGCAGAGAGAGAGATAGAAGAGAGACAGACAGAGAGAGAATGGACATACCAGGGCCTCTAGCCACTGCAAACTCCAGATGCATGCGCCCCCTTATGCATCTGGCTTATGTGGGTGCTGGAGAATTGAACTGGGATGCTTTGGCTTAGCAGGCAAACGCCTTAACTGCTAAGCCATTTCTCCAGCCCGCCAGTTTTATACATACATACATACATACATACATACATACATACATATATATATATATATAAAATTTTTTTTTTTTGGTTTTTCGAGGTAGGGTTTCACTCTGGTCCAGGCTGACCTGGAATTCACTATGTAGTCTCAGGGTGGCCTCGAACTTGATCCTCCTCCTACCTCTGCCTCCCAGTGCTCTGGCTGTATATATTTTTTACTTATTTCCAAGTGGATACATACAGCTACTTTGTGCATCTGGCTTTACCTGGGTACTGGGATGACCACCTCTAAAAGCAGCACCATTAACCACTGAGCTGTCTCCCCAGTGAGGTTGTTTTTTTTTTGTTTGTTTGTTTTTCAAGGTAGGGTCTCACTCTATCCCAGGAAGACCTGAAATTCACTATGTAATCTCAGAATGGCTTTGAACTTGGGCTAGAGAGATAGCTTAATGGTTAAGGCATTTGCCTGCAAAGCCAAAAGACATGGTTCAATTCCCCAGGACCCATGTAAGCCAGATGCCCAAGGTGGTGCATGTGTCTAGAGTTCGTTTGCAGTGGTTGGAGACCCTGGCACACCCATATTCTCTCTCTCTCTCCCTCTTTCTCTCTCAAATAAATAAATAAAATAAAATAAAAATTAAAGAATAGTTTTGAACTCAAGGCGATTCTTCTACCTCTGCTTCTTGAGTGCTGGGATTAAAGGCATGCACCACTATGCTTGGCCCCTTTCAGTTGTTTTATTTGCAAGCCAAGAGAGAATAGGTGTGCCAGGACCTCCAGCTACTGCAAACAGACTCCAGAGGCATGTGCTACTTTGTGCACCTGGCTTTATGTGGGTACTGGGGAATCAAACCTGGGTCCTAAGACTTCGCAGGCAAGTGCCCTAACTGCTAAGCCATCTCTTCAGCCCCATATACCTATTTCTTTATTGTTTCATGTTTACGTTGTTTGAAGTTTGTTTCTTAGCATTATTGAGCTCTCTCTCAAACCATCATTGTCTAGTAAGGAAGACATATAAGTAAACAACTAATTACAGTGATGAGCAAAGCACGTCTATGGATCTGCTGAGGGGATAAAAGGAGAGGAGCCAGATTCAGAAGAGCTTCATAGAAATGTCATTCAGGTTGAGATAAAATGGATAGAGCAATGTAAAGAAATGTTTTTTTGCTTATAATTACTTTGTTTTCTTCAAGTCTACCTTAAAGAATTGGGTTCTTTGACTGAAGGCATAGTTTTTTCTTTTAATATATTTTATTTTTATTTATTTGAGAGAGAGAGAATGGATATACCAGGGCCTCTAGCCACTGCAAACAAACTCCAGAGATACATGTGCCACCTTATGCATCGGGCTTACATGAGTACTGGGAATCAAGCCTGGGTCCTTAGGCAATCACTGTAACTGCTAAGCCATCTCTTCAGCCCAAGATAGTTTTTTCAAAATGCCATTTTTGTCAAAAAATGTCCTTAGAAGGGGCTGGAGAGATTGCTCAGTAGCAATTAAAGATGCTTGCTTGCAAAGCCTGACAGCCAGAGTTCAGTTCCCCAGTACCACGAACAGCTAGATGTGCAAAGTAGTATGTGCATCTGGAGTTTATTTGCAGTGCAGCAGACCGTGGCACACCCATTTTATTTTCTCTCCATTTCTCTCTGTTTGCAAATAAATCATTAAAATAAAGTTCTTATCAGGGCTGGAGAGATGGCTTAGCAGTTAAGGCACTTGCCAGCAAAGCCATAGGACCCAGGTTCAATCCTCCAGTACCCACGTAAAGCCAGTTGCACAAACTGGCACATGCCTCTGGAGTTCAATTGCAGAGGCTATAAGGCCTGGTGTACCCATTCTCTCTTTCTCTCTCATAAATAAATAAATATCCTTATTGTTTTTTAGTTTTGGTTCACTTTCCCTTGAGTTTTGTGAAAGCCCCAAATAACTGATCTCTAGTAAACTGGGAGAACCTGTCTAATTACAAAGTTTGGTGAGAAGAAATTGAGAGACTAGGACTTTCTGTAGGGCTTATCATGGTTAACTGTCTTGTTTTATTCTTAGGAGTGTCTCATTTGCTTGCAGTCCTGTTGCATTCTTACTATCTTTATTTTCCATTGCAGCCATGCCTTTCTTTGACGTGCAGAAGAGGCTGGGCATTAGCCTCGATAAGCACTTTACAATCCAAAGTGCTGAACAGCCCTACAGGCTTCCTTCTCGATGCCATGCTTTCGAAAAAGAATGGATAGAGTGTGCACATGGGATTGGTGGTATCCGGGCTTCGAAAGAGTGTAAGCTAGAGTATGAAGATCTCACAGAATGTTTGCTTCGATACAAAACGGTGAGGAAATGGATTTGAGATGGGAGTTGAATGCCTTCCTTTTCATTCCTTGACACACACACACTCCAGTTACTGTCTTTTTGGCTTTTCGAGGTAGGGTTTCACTCTAGCCCAGGCTGACTAGAATTCACTATGTAGTCTCAGGGTGGCCTCCAACTCACATGATCTTCCTACCTCTGCCTCCCAAGTGCTGGGATTAAAGGCATGCACGGGCTGGAGAAGTGGCTTAGCGGTTAAGGCATTTGCCTGCAAAGCCAAAGGACCCTGGTTTGATTCTCCAGGACCGACATAAGCCAGATGCATAAGGGGTGCACGCATCTGGAGTTCCTTTGCAGTGGCTGGATGCCCTGGTGCTCCCATTCTCTATCTGTCTCTTTCTTTCTCTCTCTCTCTCTCTCTGCCTCTTTCTCTCAAATAATTAAAATAAAATAAAACATATTTAAAAAAATTAAAGGCGTGCATTAGCATGCCCGGCTCTACCTGGTTATTTTTAAAAATATATTTTATTTATTTAAGAGAGATAGAGAATGGGTGTGCCAAGGCCTCCAGCCACTGTAAACAGACTCCAGATATATGCACCCCCTTGTGCATCTGGCTTACATGGGTCCTGGAGAATCAAACTGGGATCCTTTGGCTTTGTAGGCAAAGGCCTTAACCACTGAGAAATCTCTCCAGCCCATACCTGGCTATTTCTTAAAAAATATTTATATGTGAGGAGAGAATGGGTGCACCAGAGCCTCCTGCTACTACTAATGAACTCTAGATGCATAAACCACTTTGTATGTTTGGCTTTCTGTGAGTTTTGAGGAATCAAACCCAGGTCATTTACTGCTGGGATATCTCTCCAACCCTCCTTTTTCATTTATTTATTTATTTTTGGTTTTTCAAGGTATTGTCTCTAGCCCAGGCTGACTTAGAATTCACTATGTAGTCTCAGGTGGTCTTCAACTCACAGCAGTCCTACTATCTCTGCCTCCTGAATGCTAGAATTAAAGGCATGCACCACCATGCCCGACCCTTTATTATTATTATTATTATTATTGTTTTATTATTATTGTTATTTTTGGTTTTTCGGGGTAGAGTCTCACTCTGGCTCAGGCTAACCTGGAATTCACTATGTAGTTTCAGGGTGGCCTCAAACTCTCGATGATCCTCCTACCTCTGCCTCCTGACTGCTGGGATTAAAGGCGTGAGCCAACACGCCCGGCTCCTTTTTATTTTCTTTATTCGAGGTAGGATCTCGCTGTAACCCAGGCTGACCTGGAACTCACTTTGTAGTTCTAGGCTGACCTCAAACTCACAGTGATCTTCCTACCTCTACCTCTTTAGTACTAGGATTAAAAGTGTGCACCACCATACCCTGTTCATTTATTTTGCTTTTGAAACAGACAAGATCTTTTGTAGCCCAGGTTGCCTTGAACTTGCTGTGTCCCTTCCAAACCTCCTGACTTCACCTCCCAAGTGTTGGGATTAAAAGCATACCACTGAGCCGGGCGTGGTGGTGCACGCCTTTAATCCCAGCACTCGGGAGGCAGAGGTAGGAGGATCACTGAGAGTTCGAGGCCACCCTGAGACTACATAGTTAATTCCAGGTCAGCCTGGACCAGAGTGAGACCCTACCTCGAAAACCCAAAAAAAAAAAAAAGCATACCACTGCTTGAGGCAGTCTCACCACTGCTTCATTAGGCCAGCTGGTTGCAAGCTTCTGGGAGATTGTCCTGTGTCCTTTCTGCCTCCTATCTCATCATAGCCATGCTGGAATTATAGATACCTACTATAGTACCTGGTTTTTATTTATTTGATTTTTGTTTTGTTTTGTTTTTTTGTTTTTGTTTTTGTTTTTTTGGTTTTTCGAGGTAGGGTCTCACTCTGGCCCAGGCTGACCTGGAATTCACTATGCAATCTCAGGGTGGCCTTGAACTCATGGCGATCCCCTACCTCTGCCTCCCAAGTGCTGGGATTAAAGGCATGAGACACCATGCCCGGCTTTTATTTATTTGATTTTTTATTTATTTGCAAGCAGAGAGACAGAGAAGGAGGGAGGGAGGAGACAGACAGAGAATGGGCATGCCAGAGCCTCTAGTCATTGCAAACAAACTCCAGATGCAGTGCTCCCTTGTGCATCTGGCTCACAGGGGTACTGGGGAATTGAACATGGGTCCTTTGGCTTCACAGGCAAGCACCTTAACCACTAAGCCAACTCTCCAGCCCTTTTATTTATTTTTTTAAATGTATATAAACTTTTTTTTTTTTTTTTTTTGAAGTAGGTTCTCACTCTAGCCCAGGCTGGCCTGGAATTCACTAGTAGTCTCAGGGCAGCCTTGAACTCATGGAGATCTGCCTACCTCTGCCTCCCAAGTGCTGGCTATAACTATTTTTTTATTTGAAAAAGAGATAGAGTATGAGCAAGTCAGGGCCTGTAGCCACTGCAAACTTGAGTTTGCACCACTTTGTACTGGGACTCAAAAGGACCTCGGGCCTTTAACCACTGAGCCATCTCTCTAGCCCAGCACCTGGATTTTACATGTGTTCTGGGATTGTTTTTTGTTATTCTTGTTGTTTGTTTTCAAGGTTAAGGTCTCACTCTAGCCCATGATGTCCTGGAACTGTAGCTCTAGGCTCGCCTCTAACTCAGCCATCCTTCTACCTCAGCCCTCTCAAGTGCTGGGATTAAAAGCATGCACCACCATGTCCAGCCTCAAGTTAGTTCCTTCTTCTGTTTTTTTTTTTTGTTGTTGTTGTTTTTTTTTTTCGAGGTAGGGTCTCGCTCTAGCCCAGGCTAACCTGGAATTCACTATGTAGTCTCAGGGTGGCCTCGAACTCACGGCGATCCACCTACCTCTGCCTCCCAAGTGCTGGGATTAAAGGCGTGCGCCACCACGTCCAGCGATTCAAGTTAGTTCTTTAAAGGTGAACTTTAGGATTGGGGGCATAGCTGAGAGGTACAGCGTTTGCCTTGCAATGTGTAAGGCCCTGGATTCAATCTCCATCATGGGGAAAGGAAAAAAGAAGGTTAAATTTCATCTCAGGGAACCTCTTAGATGAAAAGTATCCCAGGGTTTAGCTGTGAAACTAAAATCAAGCTATTTCTTACATCCTTATCACTTCCTGGTACCTGTTCCCACAAGCTTAAGTGAGTTTTTCTCTTTGACAGATGAAGCGCATGGATGCCATCAAGAGGCAGCGGAGTAAGCTGATGAAGGAGGGGAAGTATACCCCTCCACCTCACCACTTGGGCAAAGGAGAGTCACGGCCCTGAGAGCAGCTGCTTTTGGCTGCTTTTCTCATTCTCTGTTCTTTACTGGGAAGATAGCTTCATAAACATTTCATCATTAAAGTATGTAAAAATAAAGGATTACTCCATCCTATTTGTTCTATTTTTCTCATGGGCCATATTTTGCTTTCTTTCCTTTTGATTTTTTGGCTTATGTATAATGTGTGTGTGGTATGATGTATATACATTTATATGCCCTTGCAGTGCCCCATGTAATTGCCTGTGACGGCCAGAGCAGAATGTCAGGTGTGTCACTCCATCACGCCTCCACCCTTTCTCATTTTGAGCCGAGTCTCTTGGTGATACAGGAGCTTGCTGTTTTTCACAAGCCCAGGTAGTTCCCTGGTCTCTGCTCTCCTTTGTGGGACTGGGGATATAAGCATGCACATAGTCATGCCCAGCTGTTTACATGGGACATAGAGATTTGAGCTCAGTTTCAGGGCCTCATGCTTGCACAGTAAGCACACTTAACCACTGAGTCATCTCTCCATCCCTTGGGCCCTGTTTTTCAATACTGAGATTGTATGTTTTTGGGTTTTTTGTTTTAACCAATCATTTATATTGAGAGAGGGTCTTATATAGCTCAAGCTGCACTCAAACTTGCCATATATATATATATATATATATAAAATTTATTTGCAAGCAGAGAGAGAGAAAGAGAGGAGAGAGACAGAGAATGGGCATGCCAGGGCCTCTAGCCACTGCAAGCGAACTCAGTGCATATGCCTCTTGTGCATCTGGTTTATGTGGGTCCTGGGGAATCGAACCTGGGTCCTTTGGCTTCACAGGCAGATGCCTTAACCACTAAGCCATTTTCCAACCCTTGTTATATATATATTTTTAATTATGTATTTATGTATTTGAGAGAGACATACAGAAAATGGATGTGCCAGGGCCTTCAACTGCTGCAAACAAACTCCAGACACGTGCCACCTTGTGCATCTGGCTTATGTGGATTCTGCGGAATTGAACCTGGGTCCTTTGGCTTTGCAGGCAAGCACCTTAACCACTAAGCCATCTCTCTAGCCCCTCTTACTGTTTTTTTTTTCTTTCTTTCTTTTCAAACAAACTCTAGATACATTAGCTAGTTTGTGCATCTGGCCTATGTGGGTCATGGGGAATCAAACCTGGGTCCTTAGGCTTTGCAGATAAGCACCTTAACTGCTAAGCCATCTCTTCAGCCCTTTTTAATTTTATTTATTTATTTGCAAGCAGAGAGAGAGAGCCTCCTGCTGTTGCAAATAAACTCCAGATGGCATGCACCACTCTGAGCATCTGGCTTTATGTGGGTACTGGGGAATCAAACCCAGACCTTTAGACTTTGCATACAAGTGCTTAAACCTTAAAACTTTTTTTTTTTTTTTAATTTTTCGAGATAGGGTCTCACTCTGGCCCAGGCTGACCTGGAATTAACTATGGAGTCTCAGGGGGCCTCGAACTGACAGCAATCCTCCTACCTCTGCCTCCCAAGTGCTGGGATTAAAGGCGTGCGCCACCACGCCCGGCACCTTAAAACATTTTTAAATGTTTTATCTATTTATTGGAGAGAGAAAGAAGCAGATAGACAATGTGCATGCCAGAGCCTCTAGCCACTACAAATGAACTCCAGACGCATGCATCAGCTTGTGCATCTGGCTTCTGTAGACACTGGGTAATGGAACCTGGGTTCTTAGTCTTCATAGTCAGTGCCTTCAGTGCTAAACCATCTCTCTAGCTTTGTTTGTTTGTTTGTTTTGTTTTTTGTCTTTCTGAGGTAGGGTCTCACTATAGCTTATGCTGACCTGGAATTCACTATGTAGTCTCAGGGTGGCCTCGAACTCATGGTGATCCTCCTACCTCTGCCTCCCGAGTACTGGGATTAAAGGCTTGCACCACCACGCCCGGCTCTTTTGATGATTTGAGTCAGTCTCACCCTACTGCCCAGGTTGTCCTAAAATATTGTAATCCTATTTAAGTTTGGAAAATGCTTCTAAAGGCTGAGGATGTGGCTCAGTTGGTACAGTGCATGCACAACATGTAAGTAGCCCTTGGCTCAGTGCCCTATGAACCAGCACTCTGGAAGTGGAAGCATGAAAATCAGTAGTTCAAGATCATCCTCAGCAACAAAAAAATAAAGATTAGCACGTAGGGCCTGGAGAGATGGCTTAGCAGTTGAGACTCTTGCCTATAAAACTTTAGGACCCAGATTCAATTTCCCAGTACCCATGTAAGCCAGATGGCACATGCATCTGGAGTTCATTTGCAGTGGCTACAGGCCCTGGTGTGCCCATTCTTTGTCTCTCTCTCTCTCCTTCTTTCTCTCTCTCTTAAATAAATAAATAATTGTTTTAGCCAGGAGTGGTGGCACATGCCTTTAATCCCAGCACTTGGGAGGAAAAGTAGGAGGATCATTGTGAGTGCAAGGCCACCCTGAGACTACGTAGTGAATTCCAGGTCAGCCTGGGCTAAAAAGACCCTAGCTGGGAAAACCAAAAAATAAATAATCACATATATATATATATTTTTTTTTTTTTTTTTTTGAGGTGGGGTTTCACTCCAGTCTAGGCTGTCCTGGAATTCACTGTAGAGTTTCAAACTGGCCTGGAACTCACTATGAACCTCCTACCTCTGCCTCCAGAGTCCTGGGATTAAAGGAGTGCTCCACCACGCTCAGGCTATATATTTTTATGCAAACCTGTAATCCCAACACTAGCATGGCTGATACAGAAGGATCTAGAGTTCAAGCCCAGCCTGAGCTACATATTGAGAACCTGACAAAAAATTAAACTGTACCCTGAAAATTACAATACAATGGTATATAAAAAATCATGGGGAGCCGGCCGTGGTGGCACACGCCTTTAATCCCAGCACTCGGGAGGCAGAAGTAGGAGGATCACCGTGAGTTCAAGGCCACCCTGACACTACATAGTTAATTCCAGGTCAGCCTGGGCTAGAGTGAGACCCTACCTCAAAAAAAAAAAAAAAAAAAAAAAAAAAAATCATGGGCTAGCCAGGTGTGGTGATGCACACCTTTAATACCAGTACTCTGGAGACAGAGGTAGGAGGATCACCGTGAGTTTGAGGCCAACCTGAGACTACATAGTGAATTCCAGGTCAGCCTGGGCTAGAGTGAAACCCTACCTTGAAAAAGAGAAAAAAGAAAGAAAATCATGGGACAGGGCCTCGCCTATCCAGGGCCGCTTGCTGGGCGTTGCTGCATGCTGCCTGCGGCAGCTGGGAGGCCCCTGCGCAGGGCCCCTCCACACCTCAGCTACATGCTTTTTCCCCTGGGGCATTCTGGACTTTGTATTTGCCTGCTTTTCAGCTATAACGAGTTCTGATGGCTGGGAATAAAGGAAGAGGATGTGCTGCCTACATCTTTACTATTGAGGCTGTTGGTTTTAGCAGAAGGGAAAAGTTACCTGATGTAGTATTGAAGGCACCACCACTATTTCCTGATATAGATTATAAGCCAGTGCCAATGAAAGCAGAAGGCAAAGAATATAATGCTGGCTTTGAAGCAGGAGCTGAGAGAAATGGTGAAAAAAATGCCTTATGTGGTGGTTTGATTCAGGTGTCCCCCATAAACTTAAGTGTTCTGAATGCTAGTCTCTCCAGCTGATGGCAATTTAGAAATTAAAGCCACGGGGGCTGGAGAGATGGCTTAGTGGTTAAGTGCTTGCCTGAGAAGCCTAAGGACCGCGGTTCGAGGCTCAATTCCCCAGTACCCACATAAGCCAGATGCACAAGGTGGTGCATGCATCTGGAGTTTGTTTGCAGTGGCTGGAGGCCCTGGTGCGCCCATTCTCTCTCTCTTTCTCTCTCTCTCTGCCTCTCTCTCTCTCTCTGTCGCTCTCAAATAAATAAATAAAAATTAAAAAAAAAGAAATTAAAGCCTCCTGGAGGCAGTGTATTGTTGGGGGAGGGCTTATGGGTATTATAGCCAGCTTCACCTTGCCAGTGTTTGGCACACTCTCTGGTTGCTGTTGTCCACCTTATGTTGACCAGAGAGTGATGTCCACCCTCTGCTCATGCCATCGTTTTTCCTGCTATCATGGAGCTTCCCCCTCGAGCCTGTAAGCCAAAATAAACATCTTTTTTCCCACAAGCTGCTCTTAGTCGGGTGATTTCTGCCAGCAATGTGAACCTGACTGCAACACCTTATTTCATTGAAGTACCCGAAGAAAAGCAAGATACATGAAGGTGTACAAAGAAGAATGGATACCAGATTGGAGAATACTTCCAAGAGAGTTGTCAATTCATACTTTGAAGACGGAGATGATTTTGGTGCTGACAGTGATGACAACATGGATGAAGCAACCTATTAGCCCTGGGGTTGTTCAGGAAAATGCAGGTACAGTTCAGGAGCATTGGCAATGAATGGTTTGATGTATGATAGGGGATGAGTACATACTTTGTATTCCTATGTCTCTTGTTTTTTAAAGCAGGGTTTCATACTTGCCTAGGCTGACCTGGAATTCACTCTGTAGCCCAAGCTGGCCTCAAATTCATGGCGGTCCTCCTACCTCAGCCTCCCTAGTGCTGGGATTCAAGGCATTCACCACCACACCTGGCTTGTTCTTGTTTTGTTTGACAAAAATAGTTGTCAAAATATTCAGAACCACTTAAAGTTTACGTACCTGTGACCTTATAGTCTCTGGCACTCTATGACATTCCTCCTGAACTTAACCTACCATCTCTCTTCTGTGTGCTAGTGAGGTAGTGACGGTTCTGGTTTTTTTTTTTTTTTTTTTTTTGTATTATTTGAATTTGAATGTGCCTAACAAGTTTTAGCTTCTCCTAACCTATATATTCATACTTGAAGAAAAAAAAATCATTCTTGTTTAACTGCTGATCTTTTGTAAAACTAGTCCTAGTGGATTTCTATTATATTGCACATGGAGCACTTTAAAAACAAAGAAACTTGAAAATTGTTTCCCAGTTTTACATGGTATGTTCTAAACTACTATTATATTATGACCACGTATATTATTACACCTACCTACAAGCTCAGCCTTATTAGCCTATAGAGGTTTGGTGATGGAAAACATGCACTGAAGGAGAAACAGTGACCCAGATTAAATAAATGCCATGCATCCCATCTCAGCCAGAGTCTCATATGGGATGATTATCAGAAATCCTTGACTCTGGGGATAGCTTCATACAATATATGAATGAATGATCCCATTGTAATAAGCTTGACAACTCCAAATACTTGGGTTTCTGAAAAATTACAATGAGACATTCTTTAATTGTGTAACTTATGTAAGTGTGGAATAAGTGCTGGTTGTATAAACTTCATAACAGAATGATGTGTGTGTCAATGTGGGGAAATGTCGTGGCCTCAGTTATCTTTCAAAAGATTCATAAGCTATACAATCAATTATATAATTATGCAAAATGAACTCAGGTCATCTTGAAGTTAAGATTGAGCTTTCTTGTTTTTCCTTACAGGCTAGCTCCCCTGCCATTGTATATGTTGGGGAGAAAATACTAAGAAAACTCAGGCTTCAAAAACTTAAAACATGCCAAAGAATTTCAAAGAAATTGATAATATGTATTTCATAACTGATGCATGAAAATTACTTGCCAAAAGGATTTATTAGCCATTTTCCTTGAGCCTGAGAATCGAGAGCCCTACGTTAACATTATGAAAATAAACCGGGCATGGTGGCGCATACCTTTAATCCCAGCACTTGGGAGGCAGAGGTAGGAGGATCACTGTAAGTTCGAGGCCACCCTGAGACTACATAGTGAACTCCAGGTCAGCCTGAAACTCGGAAAACCAAAAAAAAAAAGAAAAAATTATGAAAATAACCTTGAAACTGAGCTTGATTAAGATTCTGTGCCTTAGTTTCTCCTCTTGCAAATAATTTTGTACAAAAATGGTCTAAACACTAGCCAGATTTGAGAACTATATAAAATCTTACTTATAAAAAAAGAAAATCATGGGCTAAAGGTGCTTGCTTGTAAAGCCTCCTGGCTTGGGTTCAATTCCCCCGTTCCCACATAAAGTTGGAGACACAAAGTGGCATATACATCTGGAGTTCATTTGCAGTAGCAAGAGGCCCTGGTGTGCCCAACTCTCAAGGAAAAAATATTAAGAAAAGAGAGGGAAAAAAATGAATGGATGCTTGTGGATCAGGAGAAAATATTGTTAAAATGACAAATGTTCTCATAATAACGACAGATTCAATATAATCCTAATAGATTTTTTACTTTTTTTAAAAAAATTAACTTTATTATATTTGTTTGAGAAAGAGAAAGAGGCAAAGAGAAAATGGGCGCACCAGGGCCTTCAGCCACTGCAAACAAACTCCAGACGCATACGCCTCCATGTGCATCTTGCATAGCATATGTGGGTCCTGGGGAATCAACCCTGGGTCCCTTGACTTTGCAGGCAAGTGCCTTAACTGCTAAGCCATCTCTCCAGCCCTCCTAACAGATTTTGACAGTACAAAAATATACCCATATATCTGTGGTCATTGTAGAAAATAAAGGTGTTAAAACTCATGTTAGTACCATTAACTCACAATAGGCAAACCAGTTTTCTCTCTTTCTTTCTTTCTTTCTTTCTTTCTTTCTTTCTTTCTTTCTTTCTTTCTTTCTTTCTTTCTTTCTCTCTCTCTCCTCTTCCCTCCCTCCCTCCTTCCTTCCTCCCTCCCTCCCTCCCTCCCTCCCTCCCTCCCTCCCTCTCTCTCTCTCTCTCTCTCTTTCTTTCTTTCTTTCTTTCTTTCTTTCTTTCTTTCTTGAGAGAGAGAAACAGGAGAGGTAGAGAATTGGCATGCCAGGGCCCCAGCCACTACCATTGAACTCCAGATGTTTGCGCCACTTATAGGGCATGTTTTCTTTATTTGAGAGAGCAAGCTAGAGAAAGAATGGACATGCCTGGGCCTCCGCCACTGCAAGCAAACTCCAGATGTGTGCACCACCTTGTGCATCTAGCTTACGTAGGTACTGGGCAATCAGACCTGGGTCTTTGGGCTTTGCAGGCAAGTACCTTAACCACTAAGCCATCTCTCCAACCCATTTTTATTTTATTATTTTTTTTTTTTCGAGGTAGGGTCTCACTCTGGCTCAGGCTGACCTGGAATTCACTATGTAGTCTCAGGTCTCCAACCCATTTTTATTTATTTGTTTGCAATCAGAGAGATAGAAGAGAAACAGAGAATGGGCATGCCAGGGCAACCAGCAGCTGCAAATGGAATTGCAGACACATTGTGCATATGGCTTTATGTGGGTCTTAGGGAATCAAACCTAGGTTATTAGGCTTTGCCAGCAAGCACCTTAACTGCTGAGCCATTTCTCCAGATTTCTTTAATATTTTTATTGCCAGGCATTGTGGCGCACACCTTTAATCCTAACACTTGGGTGGCTAAGGTAGGAGGATCATTGTGAGTTCCAGACCAGCCTGGGACTACATAGTGTATTCTAGGTTGGCCTGGGCTATAGTGAGACCCTACCTTGAAAAAACTAAAAAATAAACCAGCAAAAAAAAAGTCGATCTAAAATTATTGAAAAATAACAATGCTAGGAAGGCACTGGAAACAGAACTCCTTAGGAGAAATGTACTAGCTCTTTCTTGAGGTGAGGGGATTTTATTTTAAATATATTTTATTTATATATTAAATATATTTATATATTAAACATTTATATATTTAAATATATTTATAATATATATTTATAATATATGTTAAATATATTTTATTTATTTATTTGAGAGAGAGAGAGAAAGAGGTAGAGATAGAGTGAGAGAGAGAATGGGCACACCAGGGCCTCTAGCCACTGCAAACGAACTCCAGACGCATGCACCACCATGTGCATCTTGCTTATGTGGGACCTGGAGAATTGAACCTGGGTCCTTAGGCTTCGCGGGCAAACGCCTTAACCACTAAGCCATCTCTCCAGCCCTTTCTTTTGGTTTTTTTCTGAGGCAGGGTCTCACTCTAGCTGAGGCTGGCCTGGAATTCACTATATAGTCTAAGGCTGGCCTCAGAATTACAGCGATCCTCCTACCTCTCCCACCTGATAGCTGGGATAGCTTTTTATTTATTTATTTATTTATTTATTTATTTATTTTATTTTATTTTATTTTTTTGGTTTTTCAAGGTAGGGTCTCACTTTAGCTCAGGCTGACCTGGAATTCACTATGTAGTTTCAGGTTGGCCTCAGACTCACAGTGATCCTCCTACCTTTGCCTCCCAAGTGCTGGAATTAAGGGTGTGTGCCACCACACCTGGCATTCCTTTTTATTTTTAATTTATTTGCAAGCAGAGAGGAGGAATTGGTGTGACAGGGCCCACTGTGGCTGCAAACAAACTCCAAATGCATGTGCCACTTTGTGCATCTGGCTGTACATGGACACTGGGGAATTGAACCCAGGATATCAGGCTTTGCAACTAAGCACCTAAACCAGTTAGCCATCTCTCTAGCTCCCTCAGCCTCCTTTTACCAGTAATCTTCATCCCAATGTTGAAGTGGTGTTCCTTCAAACATCTCCTCTATCCCATCAGCGGGTCAACAAATTCAAACAGTGTTAAAGGCCTTTATCTAAGGGGAGGATCTTTGCCCTGGCAATTGGAACTAAGACGACCCTGGGAAGATACTGCAGGTCTGGAAGATTATAGGATCTGTTACTGCATTAGGAAACTTGTCTGGGGCTAAGTGTATAGCTCAGTGACAGTGTATACCAGCATGTTCAAGCCACATGAAAAAATAAATAACAGAAAGAACTTTGCTTAGGCTTGAGGTGATGTCACCAAGGAGCATTGGAAGCATGAAGAGACTCACCCACTGTTTCAAAAGATGTGTCAAGTGGGACATGGTGGTGACAGCACTTGGGAGACAGATCACTGTGAGTTCAAAGTCAGCCTGGGCTAGAGCATGACCCTACCTCAAAAACAAAAAGCAAGAAAAGATTTATCAGGAATGAGGAGGTTGCAAAACTCCAACAGACTGGTTGGAGATGTTAAATAACATCAGCCTAAGTGTGGAAAAGAGGATGACATTGGGGACATTAGGGAAACTGCCTATATATAAAAGAAACTGTAGAATATCACTCTGGAAGAGGCTGACCTGGAATTATTTTTTTAAATTTGGAACTCTCGGCAATCCTCCTACCTTTTTGAGGCTGCGCCACCAGGCTGAATTTTTTTTAATTTGGTTTTCATTGACCTAGAATTCACTCTAGTCGGTGGCCTCGAACTCACAGCAATCCTCCTCCCTCTGCCTCCCGAGTGTTGGGATTAAAGGCCATTCAGCTTGAATTTTTTGTTTTTCTTTTTTTTTAATGTTTTTGTTTATTTTTATTCATTTATTTGAGAGAGACAGAGAAAGAGGTAGAGAGACAGAGAGAGAATGGGCGCACCAGGGCCTCTAGCCACTGCAAATGAACTCCGGATGCTTGCTCCCCCTTATGCATCTGGCTTATGTGGGTATTGGGGAATCAAGCCTCAAACAGGGCTTCACAAGCAATCGCTTAACTGCTAAACCATCTCTCCAGCCCATGTTTTTCTTTTTTGAGATGGGAGCTCATTCTGTAGCAAAGGCTGCCCTAGAACTCACTATGTAGCAAAGGCTGGCCTTGAATTCATGGCATTCTTTTCTGCCTCAGCTTCCTATGTGCTGGAATTATAGGCATGAGTCAACATGCCTGGGTCCAAATGGAAATTTAAGAGCCCCAAATACAATAATTAAAAACTAGGGCTGGGGAGCTGGCTTAATAGTTAAGGCGCTTCCCTGCAAAGCCAATGGACCTAGGTTTGATTCCCCAGGACCCACATAAGTCAGATGCACAAGGTGGCACATGTGTCTGGAGTTCACCTGCAGCAGCCAGAGGTACTGGTGCACCCATTCTCTGTCTCTTTCTCTCTCTGCTTCTTTCTCTCTCAAATAAAAATAAAAACTTAAAACTCGGGGAGTGAAGAAGATGGTTCAATAATAAATGCATTTGCTTGGAAAGCCTAGTGGCCCAAATTTGATTACCCAGCACCCATGTACAGCTAGACATAAAATGGGGCAGGCATTTGTGGTCTCAATGTGACCATGAGTGGGATCTCAGGCCAGGAGAATCATAAGCTTGTGGGCCAGCTAGACTGGCATTCTTTTGTGGTAGCAAGAGACCATGTCTCAAGAAAGATGGAAGAAGAGTACATACAGTGATTCAGCTAAACAACAATGGAGAAGACCAGAGAAAGTGAATTTGAAGAAAGGACACTAGAAATTATCCAATTTGAACACCAAAGGGAAATAGAAAAAAAAAAAAGTAGACTCAGAGACATGGGGGACTATAACATGTAATCTAACATTCATGTCACTGGAATCACAAAAGGAAAAGAAAAAGAATATTCTAAGAGCCTGGCATACCTTTAGTCCCAGCACTCAGAAGGCAGAGGTAGGAGGATCGCCATGAGTTTGAGGCCACCCTGAGACTACATAGTGAATTCCAGGTCAGCCTGGGCTAGAGTGAGACACTACTTCAAAAAAACTAAAAAAAAAAAAAAAAAAACTCTAAGTAATAATATGCTGGGCCAGGTATGGTGGTGCATGCCTTTAATCCCAGCTCTTGGGAGGCTAAGGTAGGAGGATTACTGTGAGTTTGATGCCATCTTGAGACTACATAGTAAATTCTAGGCCAGTCTGTGCTAGACCGAGACCCTACCTTGGAAAAAAAATAGAAATATGCCAGGATGACAGTGACTACTTGGAAGACTACAAACTCATCAAACTGGAAAATAAATGACTTGTGTATTCAGCACTAGATGGGACATCTCTATCATAACCTCCAAGGCTCAGGGAATTTTGTGAAAGGGGTGAGAAAGGAATATAACAGCCAGACGATGGGGAGGTATGTTTTGCTACACTGTCTTCTAGACAGGAAGTAGCTATTGCATTGATGACCCTATAGGGACTTTCATTACGTGCACAAAACCTATATCATATTGGGCCAATTGATATGTCATCATGGATGATGGAGGAGGAAAAGAAGGCAGCAAAGGAAAAGAGTGACTAGCTGGAAATAGGAAAGGATTTCATGGAAAGGGGGATAAGGCAAGGGGAAAGAAAAGGTAATGGGAAGGGATTGTGATCAAAATCCATTATGTACATGTATGAAAATTGTCAATAGCCAGTATTAGTGGCCCATGCCTGTAGTCCCAATATTCAAGAGACTGAGGTAGGTTGATCATCATGAGTTCGAGGCCAGCCTGGAGCTACAGAGTAAGTTTCAGGTAAACCTGGGCTCTATTGAGACTGCCTTGAAAAAAACAATAAAAAAGTCTGGAGAGCTGGGCGTGGTGGTGCACACCTTTAATCCCCAGCACTTGGGAGGCAGAGGTAGGAGGATCACTGTGAGTTTAAGCCACCCTTAGATTGAAGCTTCTTCGGCTCAAGTGAGACCCTACTTCAAAAAACCAAAAACAAGTATGAATAATGTCATACAAAGAGCAAAAACTAAGGAAGCCATATGAGCAGATGTATGCAATATATATAGATAAGGGGCTAGAGAGATGGCTTAGCAGTTAAGGTGCTTGACTGCAAAGCCAAAGAACTCTGGTTTGATTCTCCAGGACCCACATAAGCCAGATGCACAAGGTGGCGCATGCATCTGGAGTTCATTTGCAGCAGCTGGAGGCCCTGGCATGCCCAATCTCTGCTTCTCTCCTCTCTCAAATAAACAATAAATAAATAAAATTTTTAAAAAGTTAAAAGAGCCCAGGTCTAGGGATATTGCTCAGTGGGTAGAGTGCCTACTTATTATGCACAAAGTCCTAAATTTGACCCCCAGCACATAAACTGAGTGTTGTGTTGCATGCCTAGAATCCCAGCACTCATGAAGTGAAGGAAGGAGGATCCAAAATTCACATCCTCAGCTACATAGCAAGTATGAGACCAGACTGAGCTATATGAGACTTTGTTTAAAAAAAATAAAGGAATACAATTTACTAAAGCATCTATGTGAGAACTGAAAAAATGGGAGAAAAAAAAAAAAAGAATAGATTAAGGACTGATTTTATGTGTCAATGTGGCAAGGCCATGGTGTCTGGATTTTTTTTGTTAAATATCAATCTAGAAGTTGCAATAAGGGTCTTCATTCATTCATTCCCCTCCCTATCTCCCTCCTTTATATATATATTTTATTTTTTATTTTTTTTTTTTTTTTTTTTTTTGTTTTTCGAGGTAGGGTCTTACTCTGGTCCAGGCTGACCTGGAATTAACTATGTAGTCTCAGGGTGGCCTCGAACTCTCAGCGATCCTCCTACCTCTGCCTCCCAAGTGCTGGGATTAAAGGAGTGCGCCACCACGCCCGACTTTTATATAGAGATTATAAAATGCTTAGAAAACAACATAAAAGAAGACCTTCAGAATCTGGGGTCCAGAGAAAAATTCTCAGATGTGTTGCATGCCTGTAAGCCCAGCACTTGGGAGACTGAGGCAGGAGGATCATGAGTTTGGAAACAATCTGGGCTACATAGAGTGAGACCTTATTGGAAATAAAGGAAAAAGAAAAAATAGACAAATTGGGCTGTCAGAATTAAAAAAATTTTTTTTTTTGCTCTGGCTGGGTGAGACCCTGCCTCAAAAAAAAAAAAAAAGTGACAACAGGGGGGCTGGAGAGATGCCTTAGTGGTTAAGGTGTTTGCCTGCAGGACCAAAGGATCCTGGTTTGATTCTCCAGGACCCACATAAGCCAGATGCACAAGGGTGCATGCATCTGGAGTTCATTTGCCCTGGCATGCCCGTTCTCTCTGTCTGCCTCTCTATCTCTCTCTCTCTGCTTGCAACTAAAAAAAAAAAAAAAAAAAAAGTAGCCTGGTGTGGTGGCACACGCCTTTAGTCCCACACTTCGTTGGCCAAGATAGGAGGATCACCATGAGTTCGAGGCCACCCTGAGACTACATAGTTAATTCCAGGTCAGCCTGGACCAGAGTGAGACCTTACTTCGAAAAACAAAACAAAAACAAACAAACAAAAAAAGTGGCAATAGCAAATGCTGGTGAGGACATGGGAAAACTGAATCTCTTACACACTGTAATGTAAGTGGAACAGCTAGCTACTCTGTAAACTAGTTCAGTGTTTTTGTTTGTTGTTTGTTTTTTGTTTTGGTATTTTCTTTAAACATGAAACACCTTGAGCCAGGTGTGGTGGTTCACACATTTAATCCCAGCACTTGGGAGGCAGAGGTAGGAGGATCACTGTGAGTTCAAGGCCAGCCTGAGAGTACATAGTGAATTCCAGGTCAGCCTGAGACTACATAGTGAGACCCTACCTCAAAGAGAGAGAGAGAGGGAGGGAGGGGGAGGAAGGAAGGAAGGAAGGAAGGAAGGAAGGAAGGAAGGAAGGAAGGAAGGAAGGAAGGAAGGAAGGAAGGAAGGAAGGAAGGAAGGGAGGTAGCACCCTGGGCTGTAGACATGACTTAGCGATTAAGGCACTTGCCTACAAAGCCTAAGGCCCCAGGTTCGATATCCCAGTACCCAGGGTAAGCCAGATGCACAAAGTGGCACCTAGTTCAGTGTTTTTTGTTTGTTTGGTTTTTGTTTTTTGTTTTGGTATTTTCTTTAAACATGAAACACCTTGAGCCAGGTGTGGTGGTTCACACATTTAATCCCAGCACTTGGGAGGCAGAGGTAGGAGGATCACTGTGAGTTCAAGGCCAGCCTGAGAGTACATAGTGAATTCCAGGTCAGCCTGAGACTACATAGTGAGACCCTACCTCAAAGAGAGAGAGAGAGGGAGGGAGGGAGGGGAAGGAAGGAAGGAAGGAAGGAAGGAAGGAAGGAAGGAAGGAAGGAAGGAAGGAAGGAAGGAAGGAAGGAAGGAAGGGAAGGTAGGTAACACCCTGGGCTGTAGACATGACTTAGCGATTAAGGCACTTGCCTACAAAGCCTAAGGCCCCAGGTTCGATATCCCAGTACCCAGGGTAAGCCAGATGCACAAAGTGGCACGCACATCTAAAATTCATTTGCAATGGCTGGAGGCCCTGGCATGCCCATTTTCTCTCTTTCATAAGGAAAGAAGAGAAAAAACAAACAAACCTGGGCTAGAAGAGATGGGCTCACGGGTTAAGGCACTTGCCTGCAAAGCCTAATGACAATGACCAGGGTTTGATTCCTCAGAAACCATGTAAAGCCAGATGTACAAAGTGATGCATGCATCTGAAGTTTGTTTGCAGTGGCTAGGAGCTCTGGCATGCCCATTCTTTCTCTCTCCTTGCAAATAAATAAATAAATGAAACCCTGACTGAGAAATGGCTCAGCGGGTAAGCACACTTGCTGCCATGCACACATGAGGGCCTAAGAGGGCCTAGATTCAATCCCCAACACCCATGTACAAAGCAAGGCATGACCATACATGCCTGAAATTCCAGTTGTATGGGGAATGGAGACAGGAGAATCTCAGACTCACTGATCAGCCAGTCTGGCTGAGAATAGCAGCTCAGTGAGGTTCAATGAGAGAGTCTGTCTCAAGGAAACATGCAGATGAACCATAGAGGAGGACACCTGATGATGATATTCTCCTCTGGCCTCTTCATATATGTGCACTGGGCATCCATGATGCACACACACACACACACACCATACTATATATACAGTACACACAGACAGAGATAAAATGAAGCATATTCTTACCATATGACTCAGAAATTACACCCTTTGGCATCTCTCCTAGGTAAATAAAAATATACATCAATGCAAAGGCATTCACTTAGGCTGGGTATGGTGGCTCACACCTTTAATCCCAGAGCTTGGGAGGCAGAGGTAGGAGGATCGCTGTGCATTTAAAGTTAGCCTGGGTCTAAAGAGTGAGTTCCAGGTCAGTCTGGGCTAGAGTGAGACCCTAACTCAAAAACAAACAAACAAACAAAAAAGCTCACTGGATTGTTTGTAGAGGATTTATTTGCAATAGCCAAAACTTGAAAACAACCAACATGCCTCACAAATAGGTGAATAGTTAAATAAGCTGTGATATACCCATATCATGGGGTTGAATGAGAGCCCCACTCCTGGCTGAAAGACATGCCCAAGTTCTAACTCCTGGATCTCTGACTGTGGCCTTATTTGGAAAAGAGGACTTTGCAGAGCTGATTATGTTAAAGATCGTGAAATGAACCCATGCTGGGTTATCCAGGTGGTCCCTAAATTCAATGGCAAGTGTGTGTGGTTCAACAGTAGAATGTTTGCATACCATGTGCAAGGCCCTGGAGTCTATGGTATAGGGATGTGGGAAGGAAAGGGATGAGAGGAAGAAGCATACATACAGTGGAGAAGGCCATGTTAAGACCAAAATGGTAAGGGCTGGAAGTGGTGGCTCACATGTGTAATCCCAGCACTCATGAGGTGGAGGCAGGAGGATCAGGAGTTCAAAGTCAGTCTCACATACATAGTGAGTGGAGTCAAGAATAGTGTTATGTGCCTATAGTTCCAATTATTTAGGAGGCTAAGAGAGAAGAGTTGCTTGACACCAAGAAGTTCAAGACTATCCTGAGCAACATAGTCCAATTTCTTTTTCTTTTTCTTTTTTTTTTTTTTTTTTTTTTTTTTTTTTTTTTTTTTTTTTTTTTTTTTTTTTTTTTTTTTTTGGTTTTTTGAGGTAGGATGTTACTCTGGCTCAGGCTGACCTGGAAGTAACTGTGTAGTCTCAGGGTGGCCTTGAACTCACGGTGATCCTCCTACCTCTGCCTCCCGAGTGCTGGGATGAAAGGCATTCGCCACCACGCCCAGCTTTTTTTTTCTTTTTTTTTTTTTTCAAGGTAGGGTTTCACTCTAGCCCAGGCTGACCTGTAATTCACTATGTAGTCTCAGGGTGGCCTCAAACTCATGGCAATCCTCCTACCTCTGCCTCCAGAGTGCTGGGATTAAAGGTGTGCACCACCACATTTGGCCCAATTTCACTTTTTTTATTGACAACTTCCATAATTGTAGACAATATCCCATGGTAATTCCCTCCCTGCCTCCACTTTCCCCTTTAAAACTCCACTCTCCATCGTATCCCCTCCCCCTCTCAATCAGTCCCTATTTCATCTTTATTATTATTATTATTTGAGAGAGACAGAGAGGAAGAGGCAGAGAGAGAGAGAGAGAGAGAGAGAGAGAGAGAGAATGGGCACACCAAAGGCCTCTCAGCAGCTGTGAACAAATTCTAGACATGTGCGCCCCCTTGTGGGCAAGCTTGGCATTGCATACTTGCTTCATTTTACATCAGGCTAAACGTGGGAACTGGAGAATTAAACAGGCATTCTTAGGCTTGGCAGGCAGGTGCCCTAAACGCTAAGCCATCTCTCCAGCCCCAATTTCATTTTTTTAAAAAAAGTGTTGGTCTGGGAAATTGCTCAGTGGTTAAAGGCACTTGCTTGCAAACACTGCTGACCTGGGTTCAAATACCCAATACCCACGTAAAGTCAAATGTACAAAGTAGAGTGTGCGTCTAGAGTTTATTTGTAGTGGCAAGAGGCCCTGGTGCACCCATTCTCTCTCTCTTCTCTCTGCTCATAAATAAAAATATTTTTAAAAGCTGGTGTAGAAAAAAAAAAAAAGCCAGGCACGCCTTTAATCCCGCATTGGGGATGTAGAGGTAGGAGGATCGCTGTGAGTTCGAGGCCAGTCTGAGACTACATAGTGAATTCCAGGTCAGCCTGAGCTAGAGTGAGACCCTACCTCAAAAAACCAAAAATAAATAAATATAATTAAATAAATAAAACATATCAGTTTCAACCTGAGGTTTCCCAGGCCAAAGACTAGAATATTCTACCATTTGCTTATTCAAAACCTTACAAAGAATCATAGATTACTGAACACTTGCATGAAAAGATTCCATTGCCTCCCCAACATCTGATATGGAATAGGAATAGGTAAATGTTTACCAAATGAAGGTGTGTAGAGGACTACTAAGGAGAAGACAGAGACTCTGGTATGCAGTCTCCTTGAAGAATCTAGATTGTATCTTGCTGACCTATCTGGGGCAATCTCTCTCTTTGTGGCGGCCCAAGGAGTAAGTGTATAAAACCAACCAACCCTAGATTGTGTTCTCAACACCGTGAAGTGGAATTGCTCCAGGACAAGAGTGTAGCAAGCCTGGACCAGAGGCAGTAACAGCTCCTCATCATGTGGGCCACTGTTTTTCATCATATATCCTGTTTCCCTATTAGACTGTGAGCTGGAGGGCAAGGGATTTTTATGTAATTCCACATGTCTAGTCTTTACAGTTCACTGAACTCGGAAGCAAGCCAAGCATTCTTAGCCAATGATGAATGGTAATGCTATTTGCTCAAGGAAATAAATCACTCATTATAATATGAAGTTCATAGTTAAGAAGAAATTGGTAAATGGGTAAAATACTTAGATGGAAGCCATTACCACCCCAAGTGCTGGGATTGTACATATACACCACCTCACCTAGCCCAATTAAAACAGCCAGTAAGGGGCTGGAGAGATCGCTCAGTGGTTAAGGTTCAATTTCCCAGTACTCAAGTAAAGCCAGATGCACAAGGTGGTGCATGCATCTGGAGTTTGTTTACAGCAGCTGTAGGCCCTGCTGCGCCCATTCTCATTCTCTCTGCCTCTTTCTCTTCCTCTCTCTCTCTCTCTGCCTCATTCTCTCTCTCTCTCTCTCTCTCTCTCTCACTCTCAAATAAATAAAATAACATAAAACAGCCAATAAAAAACTGGAGAAGCTAGGCGTGGTGGGGCATGCCTTTAATCCCAGCACTTGGGAGGCAGAGGTAGGAGGATAGCTATGAGTTCGAGGCCACCCTGAGACTACAGTGAATTCCAGGTCGGCCTGAGCTAGAGTGAGACCCTACCTGAAAAAAAAAAAAAAAAAAAAGCTGGAGAGACGCCTCAGCAGTTGAGGCGCTTGTCTTCAAATCCTAATGACCTGAGTTCAATTCCCCAGTACCCATCTAATTCAAGATGCACAAAGAGGCACATGATTCTGGAGTTTATTTGCAGTAGCTGGAGGCCCTGGCATGCCAATTGGCATGCCTTTAATCCCAGCACTCAGAAGGCTCTTAGTGAAAGGTCAGCCTGGACCAGAGTGAGACCCTACTCAAAAAAAAAAAAAAAACAAAAAAAAAAGATTACCAAAAAAAAAAAAAAAGTATATAGAAGCCAGGCCTGGTAGCTCATGCTTGTAATCACAGCACTTGGGAGGCTGAGGCAGGAGGATCATGAGTTTGAGGACCATGTGGACTACAAAGTGAGACCCTGTCAACAAATAAAGCCATGAAAGGAAGGTAGGTGGGCTATGACTTTAATTAACTTAGGCTTTGTTTCACTGGATTGGTGAAGGCTTGAGTGTGAACTCTTGCTTAGCACTGAGACTGTTTGGGTTTTTCCTGCAACTCTGGGCTAGTAATACACACTTGGTCCTTGTTTTTCTTTTGCTGATTCCATGACTTCCGTGCCCTACTTACAGCCTTTCTTTTCTTTCTTTCCTTCTTCCTTCCTTCCTTTCTTCTTTCTTTCTTTCTTTCTTCCTTCCTTCTTTCTTTCTTCCTTCCTTCCCTCCTCCTTCCCCCTTCCTTCCTTCCTCCCCTCCCCTTCCTTCCCTCCTTCCTTCTTTCTTTCCTTTCTTTCTTCCTTCTTTTTTTTTCTTCCTTCCTTCCCTCCCTCCTTCCTTCCTTCCTTCTTCCTTCCTTCCTTCCTTCCTTCCTTCCTTCCTTCCTTCCTTCCCTCCCCCTCCCTCCCCTCCCCTTCCTTCCTTCCTTCCTTCCTTCCTTCCTTCCTTCTTTCTTTCTTTCTTTCTTTCTTTCTTTCTTTCTTTCTTTCTTTCTTTCTTTCTTTTCTTTCTTTGTTTCTTTTCTGTGTGTGTGTTACATGGTAAGGTCTCACTCGAGCCCAGGCTGACCTGGAATTCACTATGTAGTCTCAGGGTGGCCTCGAACTCATGGTGATCCTCCTACCTCTGCCTCCGGAGTGCTGGGATTAAAGGCATGCTCCACCACACCCAGCTAATCTTTTTTTTTTCCACTAACATTCTATATTTATTTATTTGCAAACTGAAAGGGAGAGAGAGAAGGAAAGTGAGAATGGGTGTGGCAGGGCCTGTTGCCCCTACAAATGAACTCCAGATGCATGTGCCACTTTGTGCATCTAGCTTCAGGCGGTTGCTGGGGAATTGAACACAGGCAGTAAAGCTTTGCATATAGGTACCCGTAAATGCTGAGCCATCTCTCCAACCCCCTCATCTACTTTAAAAAAAATATATATATTTTATTTTTTAATTTAGTTTCTTTTTCTTTTTAAAAATATTTTATTTTTATTTATTTATTTGACAGAGAGAGAGGGAGAGAGAATGGGTGTGCCAGGGCCTTCAAGCTACTGCAAATGAACTCCAGATACATGTGCTACCTTGTGCATCTGGTTAATGTGGGTCCTGGGGAATTGAACCTGGGTCCTTTGGCTTTGCAGGCAAACTCCTTAACTGCTAAGCCATCCCTCCAGCCTGCCTCATCTACTTTTTTGTTATTGTTTTGAGATAGGCTCTCCTCCTGTAGCTCAGGCTAGCCTGGAATTTGCTCTGTAGCCAAACTCCTGATCATCCTGCTGCTACCTTCAGAGTACTGGGGCTATAGGTGATCTGCCACCTTGCCTGACCCTCCGGCAGCACTCAGGTCTCAGCAACCCAGGTAACAAATGGACAGAGACAATGAAAGGCCAAGACAGTAACAGAGCCTATCGGAGTTTCGTGCACGGTCTGCCACATGAATGCAAAGCTTCCTCTGCTCTCCAGCCAGCCCACTGCCTCTTCAGAAACCGGGATGTCTGTAAGCCAATCTTTCCAACCATTCTCTCCATTTTGTCTGTCAGATCAGTATTTGAACACATTCAAGTCTTTCCTGGCTTAAGCACAAACCAGCAGTCGGCTTTGTGGCACACACCTGAAATACCAGAACAGGAGGTAGAGGCAGTGAATACCCCATCATTTCTCTGTCTTCTTTTTTTAAGTTATTCTATCCTGGCTAAATGAATTGTTGTATTTTTATTTACTTATTTGTGAGAAGAGAGAATATGAATATGGGCACACCAGGGCCTCTTGTCACTGCAAACGAACTCCACATACATGGCCACTTTGGCTTTACATAGGTACTGGGGAATTGAACTTGGACCAGCAAGCTTTGCAAGCAAATGCATCTCCTTAGTCCTCTCCATTATTTCTTCTTCCCTTCTCCCCCTTCACACCATTCGATTCACCCCAGCCTGATCTCTGCTCTCCCTGCAGAAGTCCTCAGAGCTGTTCATGCCCAATTGTAATAAAAAAAAAAATTGTGCTTTTTGTTTCTGGTTCTTTTTGCCTCTGGGCCTCTAATCTACCACTGTGAAATTAGAAAGAGATGGCTGGGTTCCCTGTGGAGTGAAGAGGACACAGGGCCTTATACTGCCTCTCATAATTAGAAACTCTATAATGATAACATCTGCACTGCATTTTATGTGGAGGAGAGACAACATGCTCCTTGCTTAGAACTCTTTAGTGGTTTCCCAATCACTCCTAGAATGAATCCCCAAAGGATTTTGGTTTTTGACAGGACTCCCAGGATCTGGGTCCACCTCATATTCCAGCAGGCCTCATCTATTTTCACTGTTCTCCCATGGCTCTCAAAAACACAAAATATGCTCTCACCCTTCCTTCCTTCCTTCCTTCCTTCCTTCCTTCCTTCCTTCCTTCCTTCCTTCCTTCCTTCCTTCCTTCCTTCCTTCCTCCCTCCCTCCCTCCCTCCCTCCCTCCCTCCCTCCCTCCTTCTCTCCCTCCCTCCCTCTCTTGCTCCCTTCCTTCCTTTCTTTCTTTCGAGGTAAGTTTTCGCTGTAGCCCAGGCTGACCTGGAATTCACTATGTAGTCTCAGGGTGGCCTTGAACTCACAGCGATTCTCCTACCTCTGCCTCTCAAGTGCTGGGATTAAAAGCGTGCACCACCATGCCTGGCAATACTCTCACCATTTCTGCCCCAGGAAGCACCTGTCATCTCCTTGGAACTACTAGCCTCATGTGGCTATTACAAATTGAGGTGTGCCATTTGTTACAGCACATACACTCTTGCCTATAATCCCAGCACTCAGGAAGCTGAGATAGGAACCAACCTGGGCTTAAAAATGAGACCTTGAGAGCCGGGCGTGGTGGCGCACGCCTTTAATCCCAGCACTCGGGAGGCAGAGGTAGGAGGAGCGCTGAGAGTTCGAGGCCACCCTGAGACTACATAGTTAATTCCAGGTCAGCCTGGACCAGAGTGAGACCCTACCTCGAAAAAAAAAAAATAAATAAATAAAAAACACATCTTAAAATATACACACCAGGCAGCGCAAGAAATGAATGAAGGAGGTGGGGGTGCTAGAGAGAGATAGCTTAGTGGTTAAGGCACTTACTTGCCTATGAAGCTTAAGAACCCAGGTTCACTTCTCCAGTACCCACATAAGCCAGATGCATATGGTGGCACATTCATCTGGAGTTTGTTTGCAATGGCTAGAGGCCCTGGTGTGCCCATTCTCCCTCTCTCTCTTTCTGGAACAAATAATTAAATATTAAAAATAGAGAGAGCCGGGCATGGTGGTGCACGCCTTTAATCCCAGCACTTGGGAGGCAGAGGTAGGAGGATCGCCATGAGTTCGAGGCCACCCTGAGACTACATAGTGAATTCCAGGTCAGCCTGGACTAGAGCGAAACCCCACCTTGAAAAACCAAAAATAAAATAAAATAAAATAAAATAAAAAATAAAATAAAATAAAATAAAATAAAATTTAAAAAAAGAGAGAGAGAAAAGAAGAAGCAGGAAATGCAGGAAGAAAAGGAAAGACCTTCTAAAGGTTCATTTATTCTATTTGCCTCATAGGACTGGTAAACACCATAAATGGTGGAAATCAAAACCAAGGAGAGCCAGGCGTGGTGGTGCACGCCTTTAAACCCAGCTCTCTCGGGAGGCAGAGGTAAGAGGATCGCTGTGAGTTCCAAGCCAGCTTGAGACTACATAGTGAATTCCAGGTCAGCTTGGGCTAGAGTGAGACCCTACCTCAAAAAAAAAAAAAAAAAAAAAACCGGGCGTGGTGGCGCACACCTTTAATCCCAGCACTTGGGAGGCAGAGGTAGGAGGATCGTCATGAGTTCAAGGCCACCCTGAGACTACATACCTAATTCCAGGTCAGCCTGGACCAGAGTGAGACCCTACCTTGAAAAAAAAAAAAACCACCAAATTTTGAGGACTAAATTCATGCACAAAAAAATAATTTTAATTGTTTTTCATATTTTTTACTGTCCCCCACCAAGACAGGGTTTCACAAGCTGATCTCAAACTGTGGTCTCAAATGATCCTCCTGCCTTAGCCTTCCAAGTAACTGAGACTAACAAGCACCTCTGTCTAATAACACATTGAAATATATTCCAGACTGACTTGGAACTTACTCTGTACGCCAGGCTGGCCTCAGATTTACCCCACCTCCCAAGTTCTGGGATTATAGGCTTCAGCTACCATGCCTGGCTAGTTATTTGTTTAATATGTATGTCCTCTACTAGAATTTAATTAAGCTTGTTTTTTTGTTTGTTTGTTTGTTTTGTTTTTTTTTTTTGGGTTTTTTTGGTTTTTCAAGGTAGGGTCTCACTCTAGCTCAGGCTGACCTGGAATTCACTATGTAGTCTCAGGGTGGCCTCGAACTCAAGGTGATCTTCCTACTTCTGTCTCCCAAGTGCTGGGATTAAATGCATGCGCCACCATGCCTGGCTATTAAGCTTGTTTTTTTTCCTGGTGCTGGGATCAAGCCCAGGGCTTGGAACATGTTGAGCATGTGCTCGACCACTAAACTCTACCTCCAGCCCCCTAAAGTTTAAACTTTCTGAGGACAGGTACTTACGTTTTGTCAGTCATTGTATCCTTATCTCCTCTAATAGTACCCTGCACATAGCAGGCCCCTGATGCATACTTATTTAATGATTTCATACCCTGTTACATAGGAAGATCTCTTGAGCCAAGCAACTAGTACACTAACAATGTCAAAGCAACAGCTCTTGTCCAAGATCTCATCAAATCTTTTCTAATTTATTTTTCAAGGCAGGGTCTCACTCTAGCCCAGTCTGACCTGGAACTCTTTCTGTAGCCCCAGACTGGCCTCCAACACCTCAGTCTCTGAGGGCTGGGTTTAAAACATGCATCACAGGGCTAGAGAGATGGCTTAGCTGTTAAGGCATTTGCCTGCAAAGTCAAAGGACCCAGGTTCGACTCCCCAGGACCCACGTAAGCCAGATGCACAAGGGGGCGCACGCATCTGGATGGAGTTCATTTGCAGTGGCTGGAGTCCCTGGCGTGCCCATTCTCTCTCTCTCTCTCTCTACTTGCCTATTTCTGTCTCTCTCAAATAAATAAATAAAATAGAATATTAAAAATAAATAAATAAAACATGCATCACCATACTAGGCAAGAGCACTGTCACTGAGCTATATCCCCAAAATGTCGCCAGTCTTTTTTTTTTTTTTTTTGAGGTAGGGTTTCACTCTAGCCCCAGGCTGACCTGGAATTCACAATGTATTTTCTTTTTTTTTCTTAAAAATACATTTTATTTATTTATTTGAGAGAGAGTGGGCATGCTAGCACCTCCAGCCATTGCAGACGAACTCCAGACACATGCACCCCTTGTGCATCTGGCTTACATGGGTCCTGGAGAATCGAACCACAATCCTTTGACTTTGCAGGCAAATGCCTCAACTGCTAAGCCATCTCTCCAGCCTGAATTCACAATATAGTCTCAGGGTGGCCTCGAACTCATGGTGATCCTCCTACCTCTGTCTCCTAAATTTTGGGATTAAAGACATGCGCCACCACACCCAGCTTCAGCGTGTTTTTTTTTTTTTTTTTTTTTTTGAGGTAGGGTCTCATTCTAGCCCAGGCTTATCTGGAATTCACTATGTAGTCTCAAGCTGGCCTTGTACTCACAGTAATCCTCCTATCTCTGACTCCCGAGTGCTGGTATTAAAGGTATAGTCCTGGAGAGATGGCTTAGTGGTTAAAGCATTTGCCTCTGAAGCCTAAGGACCCATGTTTGACTTTCCAGGTCCCACATAAGCCAGACGCACAAGGTGACACAGTGCTCAAGGTCACACATGCACACAAAGTGGTACACATGTCTGGAGTTTGATTGCAATGGCTAGAGGCCCTGGCATGCCAATTCTCTCTCTCTCTCTCATAATTTTTTTTTTTTTTTAAATTTGGGAGCCAGGGCTTTAACCCCAGTACTTGGAGGCAGAAGTAGGAGGATTGCTGTGAGTTCGAGGCCACTCTGAGACTACATAGTGAATTCCAGGTCAGCCTGGGCCAGAGTGAGACCCTGCCTTGAAAAAAAAAAAAAAAAGCTGGGTGTGGTGGCACATGCCTTTAATCCCAGTAGGGAGGCAGAGGTAGGAGGACTGCCATGAGTTCGAGGCCAGCCTGAGACTACAGGGGAATTCCAGGCAAGCCTGAACTAGAATGAAACCCTACCTCAAAAAAAAAAAAAAAAAAAAAGTCAGAGTAGCATTAGTATATGGTATGAAGCTTAAGAAAATTGCTTACAGGGCAGTTTGGTGAGCATAATATATGCATTTAGCCAGACAACAGCAGGTGTTACTCCCCTAGGGCTCATGGCCTCCCCCACCATAGGCTTTTGACTAGGTTTTCAGTATCAGGCATTTGTTCTCTCTTGTGGAGCAGGCCTCCAGTCCAATTGGAGAGAGCTTGGTTTCCCCCATAACAGATATGCCACTATTGCACCTATTGGCGCATTTGGCCTGGCTGGCCAAACTTAAGGCTTGTAGTGTCCACTGTTGTTTATCTCCACTGATGACTTCTCTCTCCCACAGGGCTGCATGCAGCATAGCTTTTTCCAGCTTTCTGTCAAGTGGTCTACATGGAGGAGGTTTTCAGCTCAGCTTCAGTTTGATTTCTCAATGACCTTCCAGCCCAAGCATGTGGAGTCTTCAGCAATAGGGTCTTGCCATCTATTTCTGGTGGGAAACCAAGAGCCTTGGCAATGGCCTATAATGTTTTGGGGGCATCAGGGACCTCCCTGGTCAACAACTCATTGGAAGGTATCCCATTTTTGGCACTGAAACTTTTCTGGTAACAATCTATGGCTTCAGCTTGGGCCATTATAAAAAAAAATTTTTTTTTAGGTCAGAGCTTGTGTAGGCTGACCTGGAATTCATTATGTAGTCTCAGGCTGGCCTCAAACTCATGGCTATCCTCCTACCCCTGCCTCCTCAGTGCTGAGATTAAAGGCCCAGCTTTGTTATACATATTTTGCTAGAGGGAGAATGAGAATGGGAGTACCAGAGCCTCCAGCCACTGCAAATGAACTCCAGATGTATGCACCACTTTGTGCATTTTGCTTTACATGGGTACTTGGGAATTGAACCAAGGCCATCAGGCTTTACAAGTAAGCACCTTTTGCTGTTCAGCCATGTCACCAGCCCTGATCCACTTTTTTTTTTTTTTTTTTTTTTTTTTGAGAGAGAGACACAGAGAGAGACAGAGAGAGAGGGAGAGGAAGACAGAGAATGGGCAAGCCAGCAGCCTCTCAGCCACTGTGAACAAACTCCAGATGCGTGCACCCCCTTGTGGGAAAGTGTGGCACTGCACCCTTGTGTCACTTTGCATCTGGCTAAACGTGGGACCTGGAGATTGGAACTGGTGTTCTTAGGCTTAGAAGCAGGCGCCTTAACTGATAAGCCATCTCTCCAGCCACTTGATCCACTTTTTAAACCATTGGCACAAAGTTCAGTGCCTGGCACTGAGTCAGTGCTTAGTGTTTGCTGAATGGACATCATGCTCCTCATGTGACTGGAAGGGTATGACCCAAGTTGAAATCTTGGGACAAGGTCAGGACTCCAAATGGTCATGCTAGTAAAGAGTTGCTCTGGGCCCCTTTAAGCCCCAGGTGTTTGTTTGGGATGCGAGATTTCAAGGCCATTGATGGTAGAGGGAATCAGCAGTGTCCTGCTTGGTGAAGTGAGATACAGAGGAGGGAGGGGAGCACCCACCAGACTGGGAGCCTATTTTGGAAGACAGTCATTTTTAGTGTATGTGCTGCCAAACCGAGCATGACAATAATTTCTAAGTGTCTGCCTATTTCTACTGTCTTGTGACACCTCTGCTGTCCTCAAGGACAATGACTTGATTGGATTCACTTCTGTGTTCCCAAAAGATCTCAGAACTCTCCCCAACACATAGCATTCTTCAACAAAAGATTGCTGAAATGAATTGAAGCCCAGTAGCCCAAGGTCACCGGCCCACTGCCAGCTGCACAAATCTTGGCAAATCTCACCAGTGGCTCAATCCCAGGGTAGTACTGTTGGAGCTAGAGAATTAACCCTGGGGATTCACAGCTGAATGTCCTAAATCCGGCAGCTTCCGGAAGCTCTACCTTCTGGCAGCTTGCAGCATGAATAATTCAGGATAGGACTAGTGGTCAGATTTGAGAAGGGTATTGAGGTCTGGGAGGAGAAAAACCTTTTGATGTCCTCTAGTCAGAGAGGCTGGGCCTCTGGGCTCCTAGGTGATTTTAGTAGCCTTCCACATGAGCTTCCCAGCTGGCCCTGTCTTCTTAGATGCTATCCCCTGCCTCTGACCCCTGTGGAGATTTAGTTTCATACCTAGGTTTCCCATGCTCTAGCTATGCGTTTCGTTTGCTTTCTCCATTTGGTCCCATGTTGCTCTCTCACCTGTAGTCCCAGGCTGGTCTCGAACTCAGCAATCCATCTACCTCTGCTTCCTGAGTGCCTGGCTGGCACTCATTTTTAAGTTGAAAATTACTCTTCAGCTGCACATTTCTGTGCCAGCCTGGGCTAGAGTAAGACCTTACCATAAATATTTTATTTATTTATTTACTTATTTATGATAAAGATAAGGGGGATAATGGGCTCACTAGGACCTCTAGCCACTACAAAATAACTCTAGACTCACGCATCACCTTGTGTATCTGGTTTTACATGGGCACTGGGGAATGAAACCCAGGTCCTTAGGCTTTGCAGGCAAAAGCACTTTAGCTGCTGAGCCAACTCTCCAGTTCTACTTTTCATTTCTTTCTTTCTTTCTTTCTTTCTTTCTTTCTTTCTTTTTTTTGAGGTAGGGTCTTCCTCAAGCCTAGGTTGACCTGGAATTCACTATGTAGTCTCAGGGTGGTCTTGAACTCACTGTGATCCTCCTTACCCCTGCTCCTGAGTGCTGAGATTAAAGGTCCCTTTCTTTTCTTTTCTTTTCTTTTTTTCTTTTTTGGTTTTGTGAGGTAGGGTTTCACTCTAGCCCAGGCTGACCTGGAACTCATTATGTAGTCTCAGGGTGGCCTCAAACTCATGGTGATCCTCCTACCTCTGCCTCCTGAGTGCTGGAATTAAAGGTGTGTGCCACTGCGCCTGGCTCCTACTTTTCATTTTTTAAATATTTTTTAAAAATTTATTTGACAGAGAAAGGGAGAGAGAGAGAGAATGGGTATGCCAGGGCCTCCAGCCATTGCAAATGGAACTCCAGATGCATGTGCTCCCCTTGTGCATCTGGCTAACGTGGGTCCTGGGAATCGAACGTGGCTTTGCAGGCAAATGCCTTAACCACTAAGCCATTTCTCCAGCCCTTTTTTTTTGAGGTAAGGTCTTACGCTAGCCCAGGCTAGCCACAAACTCATTCTGTAGCCTAGGCTGACCTTAAACTTAGGGCAATCCCTTTATCTCTACCTCAACTTCAAGAGTGCTGAGATAGGGCTGGAGAGATGGCTTAGTGGTTAAGGCATTTGCCTGCAAAGCCAAAGGTCCCCGGTTTGATTCTCCAGGACCCACGTAAGCCAGATGCACAAGGTGGTGCATGCATCTGCAGTTTGTTTGCAGTGGTTGGAGGCCCTGGTGCACCCATTCTCTTCCTCTCTCTGCCTTTCTCTATCAAACAAACAAATAAATAAATAAATAAATAAAATATTTTTAAAAAGAGTGCTGAGATAATAGATGTGAGCCACCATACAGGACTCTTCCTTTAAAAAATTTATTTATTTATTTGAGACAAGCCTAACAGACTAGCCTTTTTTTTTTTTTTTTTTTTTTTTTTTTTTTTTTTTTTTTGGCTTTTTGGTTTTCGACATAGGGTTTCACTCTAGCCCAGGCTAACCTGGAATTCATTATGTAGTCTCAGGCTGGCCTTGAGCACACAGTGATCCTCCTACCTTTGCCTCCTGAGTGCTGGGATTAAAGGTGTGTGCCACCATGCCCAACGTTAACCTTTCTTTTTTTTTTTTTTTTTTCTTTTTTTTTTTTTTTTGGGGGTTGGTTTTTGAGGTAGGGTTTCACTCTAGTCCAGGCTGACGGCGATCCTCCTACCTCTGCCTCCCGAGTGCTGGGATTAAAGGCGTGCGCCACCACGCCCGGCTAGCCTTTCTTTTTTTGTTATGTGTGTGAGAGAGAGAGAGAGAGAGAGAGAGAGAGACAGAGGAGAATAAATTGACCCACCAGGACCTTCAGCCACTGCAATTGAACTCCAGATATGTATGTCCCCTTGTGTGCATGTGCCCCTTGTGTGCATGTGTGACCTTGTGTCACTGTGTGTCTGGTTTACATGGGACCTGGAGAGTAGAACATGAGTCCTCAGGCTTCTCAGGCAAGCACCTTAACTGCTAAGTCATCTCTCTAGCCTTTTTTTTTTTTTTTAAATATTCATTTATTTATTAGAGAGAGAGAGAGAGGGAGGGGCAGATAGAAAGAATGGGCACAACAGGGCCTCCAGCTGCTGCAAATGAACTCCAGACACATGTGCCACCTTGTTCATCTGGTTTATGTGGGTCCTGGAGACTCGAACCTGGGTCCTTAGGCTTCACAGGCAAGTGCCTTAATAGCTAAGCCATCTCTCCAGCCAGCCCCCTTGATTTTTTTTTTTTTTTTTTTGTGGTAGGGTCTCACTCTAGTCCAGGCTGACCTGGAATTCATTATGTAGTCTCAAGGGTGGCCTTGAATTCACAGTGATCCTCCTACCCCAGTCTCCCGAGTGCTGTGATTAAAGAGTTATGTGCCACCATGCCCAGCTTCTTTTCTTTTAATTTTAAAAATTTTTTTATGAGAAATAGAAAGGCGAATAGAGAGAATGGGCACACCAGGGCCTCCAGCAACTGCAGTCGAATTCCAGATGCATGTGCCACCTTGTGTGCTTGCATGACCTTGTGTGTCTGGCTTATGTGGGTTCTGGTGAGTTGAACCTTGGTTCAACTTAGGCTTTGCAGGCAAGCACCTTAACCAGTAAGCCATCTCTACAGTTCCCCCTTTTTTTGAGAACAGGGTCTCATGTATCCCAGGCTTCAAACTTGCTATGTAGCCAATGATAGCCTTAAACTTCTATCTAATTCTTCTGCCTCTACCTTCCAAGTACTAGGTTTACAGGCATGTGCCACTATGTCCACATGGTTTAATTTTTCTGACAGAGTCTCTGCTGATCTTAAACTCAGGTGTGAGCTACCACACCACCTCTAATTCCCCCTCCCTAAATGACTGAGTAAACCATCTAATTTCAGTAGCCATGTAATTTCAGTTCTTTCTTCATTTTCTTTTCCTTTTTTTTTTTTTTTTTTTTTTTTTTAGGTAGGGTTTCACTCTAGCACAGCATGACCTGGAATTCACTATGTGGTCTCAGGCTGGAAATCCTCCTGCCTCAGCCTCCTGAGTGCTAGGATTAAAGGTGTGTACCACCACACCTGGCTGTTATTATTTTTTTCCCCTTAGGTAGGGTCTCTAGCTCAGGCTGACCTGGATCTCACTCTATAGTCCCAGCAATCCTCCTACCTCTGCCTCCCAAGTGCTGGGATTAAAGGAGTGTGCCACCATATCTGACCTTATTTTATCTTTTTTATTAAAAAAATATTTTAGCCAGGTGGAGGCAGAGGTAGGAGGATCACCATGAGTTCGAGGCCACCCTGAGACTACACAGTGACTTCTAGGTCAGCCTGGAGTAGAGTGAAACCCTACCTCGAAAAACCAAAAACTAAAAAAAATAAATAAAATTGGGGGGTTAGAGAGATGGTTTAGTAGTTAAGGTACTTGCTTGTGAAGCCTAAGGACCCAGGTTTGATTCCCCAGTACCCACATAAGCCAGATGCACAAGGTGGCACATGCATCTAAAGTTTGTTTGCAGTGGCTTAGAGGCTCTGGTGTGCCTATTCTCTGTCTCTCTTTTTCTCAAATAAATAAATAAAGTATTAACAATTTAAAAATAGGGGCTGGAGAGATGGTTTAGTGGTTAAACGCTTGCCTGTGAAGCCTAAGGACCCCTGTTCGAGGCTCGATTCTCCAGAACCCATGTAAACCAGATGCACAAGGGGGCACATGCATCTGTAGTGGCTGGAGGCCCTGGCTCGCCCATGCTGTCTTTCTGTCTCTCTCCCTGACTACTTCTGTATCCCTCTCTTTCTCAAATAAATAAAAATAAATTTAAAATTTTAAAAATAGCTTTTGCTGGATGTGGTGGCACATGCTTTTAATCCTAATATTTGGCCAAGGTAGGATGATAGTCATGAATTCAAAGCCACCCTGAAATTACATAGTGAATTCCAAGTCAGCCTGGTCTAGAGTGAGACCCTACCTTGAAAAACCAAAATATAATAATAATAGTAAATAAATAATTTTTAATTTATTTGTGAGTGAAAGAGAGAATATGAATGTGAGTGTGCATGTCCCAGGGCCTCCTTCCACTGGCTAGGAACTCCAGATGCATACACCCACTTTTTTGCAGTCAGCTTTTTGTTTGTTTTTGTTTTGTTCAGGGTGGCCTTGAACTCAATGTGATCCTCCTACCTCTTCCTCCAGAGGGCTCCTATTAAAGGCTTGCACCACCATGCCTGACTCTGCAGCCAGCTTTAAGTGGGTACTGGGGAATTGAACCTGGGCCAGCAGGCTTTGCAAACAAGCACTGAGCCATCTCCCCTTTTTTTTTTTTTTTTTTTTTTTTTTTTTGTTTTGCGAGGTAGGGTCTCACTCTGGTCCAGGCTGACCTGGAATTAACTATGTAGTCTCAGGGTGGCCTCGAACTCTCAGCGATCCTCCTACCTCTGCCTCCCGAGTGCTGGGATTAAAGGCGTGCGCCACCACGCCCGGCTTCCCCAGCCCTTTTAATTTGAGAGTTTCATACATGTATGTATTTGATCATATTCACTCTTCTACTACTCTCTCTCCTCTCACTCTTGCTAAATCCCTTCCTATTTGTGTGTGTGTGTGTGTGTGTGAGAGAGAGAGAGAGAGAGAGAGAGAGAGAGAGAGAGAGAGAGAGAGAGGGAGAGAACAGAGAGAGGTGGGGGACGGAGCTGAAGAGAGAGGCTGAGTTCATTTAGTCTCTTGCATGAACATGGGCCAGTTATGCATTTGTAAATGAAAGATACAATGCGGTCTCCTAGGATGCCTTATAACTTCTGCCTATTTGCTGGGTAAGCCCAGTGGAGTCAATGGGCCAGGATTAGATGCATCCCTGTATCTTCAGTGACTAGCATGCAGCCCAAACCAGGCAGATGCTCAGCACATATTTGCTGACTGAATGAACCGATTGTGGAGAACAGATCTGACATCATCCAGGTTAAACACCTTGCACAGCTACCAGGAGACATGTTTATATGGTGGCTATTTCTAAGGTACTAGTGGAATTTATCCAAATTCCCTGTCTAGACATACCACAGAGGAGGGAAGACACTCCTGTATCTCTTAATACATACCGAAGCTTAATACATGCTGAAGGAGTTCAGTCAATTATCAGTGGTGGAAGCGTTTTCCAAGGCTCTGCCTAGCAGTGGTTCTGATCAATAAGCCTGAATTCTCTCATTAGGGTGTGGTTCACCCTCTTTCCTTTACCCCTTGGGGAAAATGGGGCTTCCTGAGGGTGCCTCTTGTGTTCAGTTCCCCCAGGGCCGTTCTCCTCTGGGTGCCCTCCAGGAATGGTGACTGGACATGGATGTAGAGGAAATGGGCAAAAAGAGGGCAAGGCAGGGGTTGGTCCAGCACGCGGGCCCAGCACGGAGACAGGCAGCAGCCTGGGAGAGGGCTTCAGGGACCGGCGGACAAGAGCTCCAAAAGGGGGCGGGCCAGGAGAGGAGAGCCGGGGGGCCAGGGTCAGCGAGCGGCCGCGGGGCCGGGGCGGAGAGGTCGTCGGAACGGAGGGGCGGGGAATGTGGGTTTGGGGGTGTGAATGAGCCCGGGGCGGGGGACGCTGGCGGCTGGCCGCAGTTGGCGTCGCGAGGGCAGGGCCCCCGGGGATAGCCGGAGGCCGCGGGGTCAGTGCGATGGGGGTGCGCGGCGTGGCCGGGTGGGTTGGGGCGGGTGCAGGGCGGGCGGGCGAGCGGGGGGCGGCGCCGGGGTGGGGAGCGGGAGCGGGTTGGGCGGCTGCGCGGGCTCCGCTTCAGCCGCCGCCGCTAGGGCGCGGGGGGGGGGGCTCGGCGCCGCGAGCTCGGCCATTGTGGGAGCCGCTCCCCTCCGCTCCGAGGTGCTCGCGGTCGCCCGCCGCGCTCCAGCCCGGGGCGCCCCGCTGCCGCCCGCCGGGCTTCCTTCCTCCTCCTCCTCCTCTTCCTCCTCCTTCTGCAGCTCCGGCTTGCGGGGTAAGGCGCGGGCGTGGGCGCGGGGCTGGATGCATGGATGGAGCCAGACTCCAGCTGCGATGCTTGCGGGGCGGCCGCGCCCCAACCCCGGGTACATGGCGGGGCCGGCGGGTTGACAGGCTTCGGGACCCACGGGACGGAGGTCGTCCCGGCCTCGCACCTGCAACCCCTGCGGCGGGAGCCGGGAGTGCAGCACCCGCCGAGCCCTGGGAGTGGGGTGGGGGTCCGGGGAGAAGGGGGAAGGGGGTTTCCCTCGGCCGGCACTGCCTGGGCCAAAAGGAGGCGTGTTTCTTGGGAATATGGGCACCCCGAACCCTGCCTGCCTGCTTGGGGACCGGCGAAGGGGTCTTTGCAGGAGCCGGGCAGGGCCGCGTGGGAAAGCTCTCTCTCCCGACTCCAGAGCTCGGCCGACGGCCCCAGCTACCCTGTCGCTCGTCGGTCACGCGTCCCGGCTCTTTGTCAGCCACGCGCGGCGGGCACGCGGACCCACCCGCACCGCCACCCACCGGCTCACGGGCGCGCCCCTCCCCCCAGCTCCCCGCGGTGGGGAAGGGCGAGGCAGGGGAGGGCTGGCGGTTCGCGGGGGGGTGGTGTCAGCTCAGGTACCTGTCCGTGGACCTGGCCCTGGGGCCTTCGGGGTGATGGACGCGCGCGGGGGGTGGGTGGTGTGTGTGTGCGCGCGCGCTCGGGTGAACCTGGGATTGATGGACCGATCTGAGTGATTGGGGAGCGGAGAGGGAGCGCCGAGGTCACCCAGGTGTGTGTGAGGGGCGGGAGGCTGACACAGACCCGGTGGAGCCCCCGGGAGGGCCAGTCAACTCCTCCCTCCCCAAGAGGCCTTGCAGTGCGGGCCTTTGTAGTCAAATAGGCGTCTGGGAGGGGTGGGCTGCTCCGGAATGAAGCAGGTGGTCTGAGATGAGGGGCGGGTTCCTGCTCAGGGTTAGCACAGCTTTCCCCCTCCCCGGTCTCCCCGAGATTGGGATCTTCACTCCAACACCTGACCTGGCATTAAGCTGCGAGGTGGGCAATAGAAGGTAATGGTAGGGCTGGGGGCAGATGCTAGGATGAAGGGCAAAACTGTGCCAGGCCGTGGGTCTTTTCCTCTCTACCTTCTTGTGGCAGGATCAGGTCTTGGTATTCGACGGGAAGAGAGGACCCACAGGCTGTTGGCACAGGAGGTGTCCTGGCAGGGCTGCTCTGTCTGCCCCAGAATGCCTCGAGGCCTCCTGCATCAGTGCATGTTTCTTTTGTTATCTGAATTCTGTGCTTCTGATGGGGACCTGCCCGTGACCCAGAAGCTGTTACTGCCCCTGATTGCCTCTAAGCTGAGAGTCCTAGAATCCAGGAGCTATGCCAGAGACCCAGCCATTTAGGCCACTTCCCTGTCTCCACACATTCTTGTGTGCAGGTATTCCCCATAAGAGATAGTCGACAGCTTTTTCTATTGCTAGCCAAACCAGAGCCAGTTACCTGGGCTGGCCTGGGCTGGGCTGGGGTGGGGGGCGGGAGCTTGTAGGAGGGTTGACAGCTGAAGGTATGCGCCATCTTGGCTCTGAGAACCCTTGGGGTGGTGGGCCATGGGTAGCAGATGGTTCTGGGAAGTGAGCTTGGCCTGGCTGAGGGAAGGCTGCCCAGTCTGGCTGGTGGAGCCCAGCTGGCTTCAGAATAATTGTTTCCGCTCAACTCCCCCCACTGGCTAAACTGACCAGAAAAAAACTGACTTTTCTTACCATCACCCTGTCCCCATGCTGTGCAACTTTATTCCCACACAGCCGTTGCAATGAGCCAATGAATGTTCTATCTAATGCCTGCTGTGTGCCATACATGGCACCAGCCAGCTTTACATGTGCATTTCAATGTTCTTAAAATATCCTCTGAGGAGAAATATTACCCCCACTTTGCAGATGATGAAACTGAGTCTCCAAGAGGTGGAGTGACTTGCCCCTGGTCATACCAATTGTAAGTGGCTGAACCAGTTTTTTTTTCCTTGTTTTTTTGAGGTAGGGTGTAAATCTAGCCCAGGTTGACCTGGAATTCACTATGTAGTCTCAGGGTGGCCTTGAACTCACAGTGATCCTCCTACCTCTGCCTCCCACATCGTGGGATTAAAGATCTGTGCCAACACACCCGACTTATTTATTTGTTTTATTGTATTTAATTTATTAATTTTAATTTTTAAAATATTTTAAAATATTTTTTATATTTATTTATTTATTTATTTATTTATTTGAGACAGAGAGAGGGAGAAAGGGAGAGTGAGAATGGGTGCACCGGGGCCTCTAGCCACTGCAAATGAATTCCAGATGCATGTGCCACCATGTGCATCTGGCCTTAAGTGAGACCTGGAGAATCAAACTGGGGTCCTTAGGCTTCGCAGGCATGTGCCTTAACTGCTAAGCTATCTCTCCAGCCCCTTTTTAAAAATAATATTTATTATTTATTTATTTATTTGACAGAGAAAGAGGAGAGAGAGAGAGACTGGGCTTGCCAGGGCCTTTAGCCACCACAGACGAACTCCAGACGTGTGCACCCCCTTGTGCAGCTGGCTAACATTGGGTCCTTTGGCTTTGCAGGCTAACACCTTAATTGCTAAGTCATCTCTCCAGCCCTATATGGTTTTTTGAGGTAGGACTCACTCTAGGCCAGGCTGACCTAGAATTTACTATGTAATTTCAGGGTGGCCTTGAACTCATGGCAATACTCCTACCTTTGCCTCCTGATTGCTAGGATTAAAGGCATGTGCCACCACGCCTGGATTTTTTGTTTTATGGAGAGAAAGAGAGAGAGAGAGAATGGCTGTGCCAGGGCCTCCAGCCATTGCAAACAAACTCCAGAAGCATGTGCCACCATGTGCATCTGGCTTACGTGGGTTCTGGGGAATTGAACCTGGGTCCTTAGGCTACGCAGCCAAGTATGTTAACTGCTAAGCCATCTCTCCAGGCCCCCCCCCCCATTTTATTCTTATAACATTCCTGGGAGGTAAGAAGGGCGATTAGTAATAGATGCTATTTACTGACTGCTTATTGGGTACCCAGCACTTGTATGAAGGGATCTCATCTAGTCCTTACAAACAATGCTGTAAGGTTAGATGCTAGCCTCATACCCATTTCATAGATGAGGATGCTGAAGCTAACAAGATTAGATGTCTTTTTTTTTTTTTTTTTTTTTTTTTTTGGTTTTCTGAGGTAGGGTCTCACTCTAGCTCAGGCTGACCTGGAATTCACTATGTAGTCTCAGTGTGGCCTCGAACTCATGTGATCCTCCTACCTCTGCCTCCTGAGTGCTGGTATTAAAGGTGTGCGCCACCACGCCCAACTTTTTTTTTTTTAAAGAAAACTCTATTTATTTATTTATTTATTTATTTATTATTTATTTATTTATTTATTTTTTGGTTTTGCGAGGTAGGGTCTCACTCTGGTCCAGGCTGACCTGGAATTAACTATGTAGTCTCAGGGTGGCCTCGAACTCTCGGCAATCCTCCTACCTCTGCCTCCCGAGTGCTGGGATTAAAGGCGTGCGCCACCACGCCCGGCATATTTATTTATTTATTTTGAAGTTGGGTTTCACTCTAGTCCAGGCTGACCTGGAATTCATTATGAAGTCTCAGGGTGGCCTCGAACTCTTGGCAATCCTCCTACCTCTGCCTTCCAAGTGCTGGGATTAAAGGCGTGCGCTACCACACCCAGTTTAGATGGCTTCTTAAGGGTCTCAAGGATAGTGAATAATGGAGTAGATTTTAGACTCATATCTTTCTATCTGTAGCATAATCCTCCAAATGTCCCAAATAACAATAATAATGATTACTAAACTGGGCATGATGGCACACACACACCATTAATCCCAGCTCTTGGGAGACAGAGGTAGGAGGATTGCTGTGAATTTGAGGACACCCTGAGAGTACATAGTGAGTTCCCGGTCAGCCTGTGCTAGAACAAGACCCTAAAAAAAAAAAAAAAAAAGTCACATGGTGTATAAATAATAGTAATAATTATTATTATTATTACTTTTTTTTTTTTTTAGGTAGGATTTCATTCTAGTCCAGGTTGACCTGGAATTCACTATGTAGTCTCACGGTGGCCTTAAACTCACAGTGATCCTCCTAACCTGGCCTCCTGAGTGCTGGGATTAAAAGGCGTACATGTAGCTGTCTTTATATGAGTACCTAATATGATTTTCCCCCACACTTCATGAATTAGTCTTGACACATATATATTATCACCCCATTTTGCATATGAAGACATTGAGGTAAAAAGCCAGGGACAGAGGCAACACTAGAACCTCTGTTCTCAGGCCCAAGTTCCTATGTGACCCTTGTGTTCTGTTCACATTCCTCCCTTTCTCCTCCAGATTCCTTCTCTCTGGACTCCCAGACCCTCCTGCTATAGCCCCTGCTTGGACCATGTCTTCCTCTGATGAAGAAACGCTCAGTGAGCGGTCCTGTCGGAGCGAAAGGTCATGTCGGAGTGAGCGGTCTTACCGGAGCGAGCGGTCAGGGAGTTTGTCTCCTTGTCCCCCAGGGGACACCTTACCATGGAATCTGCCACTGCATGAGCAGAAAAAGCGGAAAAGCCAGGACTCCGTACTGGACCCTGCAGAGCGTGCTGTGGTCAGAGTCGCTGGTAAGAGAGGTCTCCGGTAGCTTTGCTAACTGGATGCTGTGAGGGGGTGAGGGAAGAATAGGCCAGTGTGCAATGACTTGGTGGGGAGTTGAGGGGTTCTCAGGACCAAGCTAGCGGGAATCTCATTTTGAGTTATCACTCTTGGAATAATGATGAAATGACATGAAAGCAAAACTTGAATGAGAAAACTACCACCTTCATGCGGACATGAGACTTATTCTCACTTCTCTACCTACTTCCTTGTATTGTTCCCATTCAGATGTGTTTTCTGTGTAGTTAGCCTCCATGGCTATGTTTCACTGGGGATCTTTTTTTGTTTGTTTGTTTGTTTTTTGGCTTTTCGAGGTAGGGTTTCATTCTAGCCCAGGCTAACCTTGAATTCACAACGTAGTCTCAGGGCAGCCTCAAACTCATGGTGATCCTCCTACCTCTGCCTCCCAAGTGCTGGGATTAAAGGCTTGCGCTGGTGCTAGGGAAATGGCTCAGCAGTTTTAAGGTGCTTGCCTGCAAAGCCAAAGGACCTAGGTTCGATTCCCCAGGACCCATGTCAGCCAAATGCACAAAGTGACGCATGCGTCTGGAGTTTGTTTGCAGTAGCTGGAGGCCCTGGTGTGCCCATTCTCTCCCTCTATCTCTGCTTCTCTCTCTCTCAAAAAAAAAAAAAATTTTTTTAAGGTGTGCGCCATCACGCCTGGCCCACTGTGGATCTTTATCTTCCAATGTACACCTCAGGCTGTCCCCCAGGGGACATTTTACCATGGAATCTGCCACTGCATGAGCAGAAAAGCGGAAAAGCCAGGACTCCGTACTGGACCCTGCAGAGCGTGCTGTGGTCAGAGTAAGCTGGTAAGAGAGGTCTCGGTAGCTTTGCTAACTGGATGCTGTGAGGGGTGAGGGAAGAATAGGCCCCAGTGTGCAATGACTTGGTGGGGAGTTGAGGTTCTCAGGACCAAGCTAGCGGAATCTCATTTTGAGTTATCACTCTTGGAATAATGATGAAATGACATGAAAGCAAAACTTGAATGAGAAAACTACCACCTTCATGCGGACATGACTTATTCTCACTTCCCTACCTACTTCCTTGTATTGTTCCCATTCAGATGTGTTTTCTGTGTAGTTAGCCTCCATGGCTATGTTTCACTGGGGATCTTTTTTGTTTGTTTGTTTGTTTTTTTGGCTTTTTCGAGGTAGGGTTTCATTCTGGCCCAGGCTAACCTTGAATTCACAGCGTAGTCTCAGGGCAGCCTCAAACTCATGGTGATCCTCCTACCTCTGCCTCCCAAGTGCTGGGATTAAAGGCTTGCTGGTGCTAGGGAAATGGCTCAGCAGTTTTAAGGTGCTTGCCTCAAAGCCAAAGGACCTAGGTTAGATTCCCCAGGACCCATGTCAGCCAAATGCACAAAGTAGCGCATGCGTCTGGAGTTTGTTGCAGTAGCTGGAGGCCCTGGTGTGCCCATTCTCTCCCTCTATCTCTGCTTCTCTCTCTCTCAAAAAAAAAAAAATTTTTTTTAAGGTGTGCGCCATCACGCCTGGCCCACTGTGGATCTTTATCTTCCAATGTACACCTCAGGCTTCATAGTTACTTTTACTTTTTTTTTTTTTTTTTTTTTTTTTTTTGGTTTTTCGAGGTAGGGTCTCACTCTGGTCCAGGCTGACCTGGAATTCACTATGTAGTCTCAGGGTGGCCTCGAACTCCCAGCGATCCTCCTACCTCTGCCTCCCGAGTGCTGGGATTAAAGGCATGCGCCACCACGCCCGGTTTTACTTTTACTTTTTTATTTATTTGCACGTGTGTGTATATGGGCACATGTGTGCAGGTGCTCCAGGATCTCTTGCTGCTACAAATGAATGCCCATCTTGGCTTTACATGAGTGGCTGGAGAATTGAACCCAGACTAGCAGGCTTTGCAGGCAAGCTCCTTTAACTGCTGAGCCATCTCCCTAGCACCACCATAGTTATTTTTAGAGGCTGTGTATATTTTATGATTTCCTAAATCCTACTTTTTTTTTCACTGTTCTGCATAGTAGACAATACTATAGCAAATATGTTTAACAATAATAGCTTTTCACTTCTGTTGTATTATTCCTTATAAGGAAAAGGCAATTTTTTATCACTTTCCAAAGGTGTGCATACTTTTTTTCATACCTTAGCTTGAGGGCTGGGTCCTCTTATGTTATGTGGTGCCTGACCAGTTTGTCTTTGCCAAGCAGCAGTGCCTGACAGTGGTTATGAGTTACAGGCTTTGGTGTCAGAGAACCAAGGTGCTGACTGTGGCCCTGCTATTGACTAGCTGTGCAACTCTGAGCCCCTATGTTCTCCAAGCCTCAATTTCCTTGTTTTGAGAATGCCCTTTCCAGGCATGCTGGCTCATGCCTTTAATCCCAGCACTTGAGGCCACCCTGAGACTACATAGTGAATTCCAGGTCAGCCAGGGCTAGCGTGAGACCCTACGTTGAAAAAAAAAAAGAAAGAAAGGAAGAAAAAAGAAAAAGAATGTCCCTGAACCAGGTATAGTGGTACACACCTTTAATCCCACCACTTGCACTCAGGAGGCAGAGGCAGGAGGATCGCTGTGAGTTTGAGGCCACCCTAAGACTATATAGTGAATTCCAGGTCAGCCTGGGCTAGTGCGAGGTCATACCTTGAAAAAAAAAAAAGATTGCCTTCTATGGCGAGGGTTGGATGAGATGACATATGTAAAGCACTTGTCACCATTTTTTGTTTTTGGAGGTAGGGTCTTACTCTAGCCCAGGCTGACCTGGAATTCACTCTGTAGTCTCAGGGTGGCCTCGAACTCACAGTGATCTGGATCCTCCTACCTCTGCCTCCTGCATGTGCTACCACACCTGGCCTGCCACGGTCTTTGACTTAGTGAAAGAGAACGCATCCAAAACTACTTCCCCAGGGGTGTGCTCAGCATTACAGAAGACATTGATGTCACCGGGCCAATAGATATAGAGCTGTGCTGCGGCTGATTTTACTCCTTTGCAAGGCCTGTCCTGCTGCCTCCTTTGTGTCTCAGATAATGCTCCTGTCTCTTCTGCTTTATCATCTCTCACCTGCATCTTCTAATCAGTCACCTATCCCTTCTGGTTCTCTCAGCCTTTTCCTCTCCTCCACATGACTGCCAGAGCATTTTATTCTAAAATGCAAACCTGACTTCATTACTTACCTGCTTATAAGCCATCTTTGGTTCTTCATTGTCTGTGTAGTCAAGGCTTCAGCATAAAGTCCTATCAAAGATCAGACCCCATTTCTATCTCTCCTGCTTCACCTTCTGCCAACTCTGCCTCCAACACTGAACTCTAACTTACCCTTCCAAGGTACGCAGTGTGCAGGATCAAACCTCCAGGCTTTGATTTTCTTCTCTGCAAGATGTTGGTAACCCCTCCTCCTCTTTCAAGTGCTACCTCCTCTGTCCCTAATGCCCCCAGTGGTATCCAAAGCTTCCTCCTCCGCTCTCATAGTCATACTTTTCTCTCCTCCATGTTCCCTTGCACATTATAACAGTCATCCTGCAGGGAGCCCAACGCTCCTTCAGGACATTGAACAATTTAGGGCTGTGACTTTGCTTTATGTGCTGGTCTCCAGCCAGTTGCACAGGGCCTGGATCACCAGTAATGAACGACCGAATGATTGCAAGAAGTATTTAGAGCATAATGTGTGACAGACTGTGATCGGGAACACACAGTGGGATGCCATGGAAAGTTAGAAGGGAGAGGGCTTATGTGGGCTCAGAGAGCAGGAGAGATGTAAGAGTGAGCTCTGATGGAGCAGACAGTGGTGACCCTTGGAGGAAGTCCTTCTCAAGCCTGTTGGCTGTGTGACATCACTAGTAATAATGTTTCAGAGTAGAGTCGCTAGGGTGCAGGAGGGTTTTATCTGTCCCTGGTCTCTGGTTCACAAACCTTTCATTCTCCTTAAGACAGAGTGGATGTCTTATTCTTTCTTCCTTATACTCTTTTCCCCATCCTCCCTCCCTCACACATATGTCTAGATGGTTTTGTGATGATTTCTCCTTCCAGGTTTCTCTGAGGAAACCCTGCTGTTTGAGCCTTTGGTCTAGGCAATAAGTTAAGTGGATTCCAGGAAGCTTATCCCCAGGCAAAGCCCCTCAGGACCCTGCCTGGCCCACTGAACGAAGGACTGGGCAGGTGCTGGACTGTGCAGCAGTGCAGATCTTTGTATTTCGACACTGCCAATGACTGTCTTGAGGAGGGGGCTGGGCCAGTGAGGCTGAAAATGGGGAGACTGCCATGGTTAAAAATAACTGTGTGCTGCAGTTGGGCGTGTTTCTTCAGCAGGAGAGAGGAGAGGCAGCAGAAACGAGGCGGGACTGCTACTTAAGTGTCTGGCTGAAGTGATTTTAGAATGTTGTGGGGGCTCCGCCAGAGTAATGAGACAGGCAGCCTTGCCTGTGTGGGGACTTCTTCATGTAGGTTCAGGAGAGGCATGCCTGGAGACCTTGGATGCTCTGAGGCTCTCTTCAGCAGATCTTGCCTTCTGGGAGGAAATGAAGTCAGCTTCACACTCAAAGCAGCTGTTGCCTATGTAATTTCTCCTCCTCCTAGTTTTGGGTTATGGAAGCCAAGAGGGTGAGGGGCTCAGAATCAAGTATCACCAAATATAGAGACTTCCCTTTCCCTGGCTCTATTTGGTGTCCTGAGCTGGTCATACAGTCTCACTCTTGTTTGAGTGGACAGCTGGAGACTCCCTGCTGGGCACACTTGTAGAAAGGGCTGAGAAACCTGCTGCTCTCAGTTTGCAAAGTCCAGACAGATTCTAGGAGCCCCATGCATGCTATAACTTGATTCTTCCTTGTTTTCCCAGCCTCATCCTTTGCCTGCCTTTTGTCTCCCTTTTCTTTGCCAGCCCTATTCTTAACTCTTTTTTTTATATTTTATTTTATTTTTTTAAAATATGTTTTATAGCCGGGCATGGTGGCACATGCCTTTAATCCCAGGACTCGGGAGGCAGAGGTAGGAGGATCGCCGAGAGTTCGAGGCCACCCTGAGACTACATAGTTAATTCCAGGTCAGCCTGGACCAGAGTGAGACCCTATCTTGCAAAACATATATATATATATATATATATATATATATATATATATATATATATATAATTTTATTTATTTATTAGAGAAAGAGAGAGAGAGAATGGGTGTGCCAGGGCCTCCAGCCACTGCAAATGAACTCCAGATGCATGCGTCTCCTTGTGTATCTGGCTTATGTGGGTCCTGGAGAATCGAACCAAGAGTCCTTTGGCTTTGCAGGCAGATGCCTTAACTGCTAAGCCATCTCTCCAGCCCTAATATTTTATTTTTATTAGCCAGGCGTGTTGGCGCACGCCTTTAGTCCCAGCACTCGGGAGGCAGAGGTAGGAGGATCGCCATGAGTTTGAGGCCACACTGAAACTAATAGCAAATTCCAGGTCAGCCTGAGCTAGAGTGAGACCCTACCTTGAAAATCCAACAAAAAATTTATTTATTTATTTATTCGAGAGAGGGAAAGAGGCAGAGTGAGAGAAAGAGAGAGAGAGAGAGAATGGTCATGCCAGGGCCTCCAGCCACTGCAAACAAACTCCAGATGCATGTACCACCTTGTGCATCTGGCTGACATGGGTACTGGGGAATCGAACTAAGGTCCTTTGGCTTTGCAGGCAAGCACCTTAACTGCTAAGCCATCTTTCCAGCCCCTTACCTCTTTATTTATTTATTTAATATATTTTATTTGTTTGTTTGTTTATTTGAGAGAGAGAGAGAGAGAAAGAGAGAGAATGGGTGTGCCAGGGCCTCCAGCCACTGCAAATAAACTCCAGATGTATGCACCCCTTGTGCATCTGGCTTACATGGGTCCTGGAGAATTACAAATGCCTTAACCTCTAGCCATCTCTCCAACCCCAAGGAGCTATCCTTTTTTTTTTTGGTGTGTGGTTTTTCGAGGTAGGGTCTCATTCCAGGCTGACCTGGAATTCACTATGTAGTCTCAGAGTGGCCTCCAACTCACAGTGAGTGCTGGGACTAAAGGTGTGCGCCACCACACCCAGCCCTGAACTCCTTTAAAAAATAAAAAAATTTAAAAGAAAGAGAAAGAGAGAGAGAGACTGGGTGCACCAGGGCCTTCAGCCATTGCAAACAAACTCCAGATGTGTGTCTCCTTGTGACACATGTGTGACATTGTGTGTTTGTGTTACTGTGTATCTGGTGTACGAAGGACCTGAAGGTTTGAACATGAGTTCTTTTTTTTTCTTTTTTTTTTTTTTTTTGGTTTTCTAAGGTAGGGTCTCACTCTAGCCCTGGAATTCACTACTCAGGGTGGCCTCGAACTCATCTTGGTGATCTTCCTACCTCTGCATCCTGAGTGCTGGGATTAAAGGCGTGCAACTCCACACCTGGCATTTTCTTTTCTTTTCTTCTTCTTCTTCTTCTTTTTTTTTTTTTTGTTTGAACATGAATTCTTAGGCTTTGGAGGCAAGTGCTTAACTACTAAACCATTTCTCCAGCCTGCCGAGCCCTATTCTTGACTCCCTAAACTTAGCCCCACTGAAATGTACCAAGAATCACTACTGAAAGTCCTATTCACCAGCTTTATGGGCTTTGCAAGATTCATAATAAGGATGTGAGCTAGGTAGGACGCGTGCTAGCCTGAGACCCAGAGGCCTTGAGGGACTTACCTGTAGACACATAGGACTGGCAAGCACAGATCTAACACCCTGCAGATGGTTAGTTCTGTTCCTTAGGCAACCAGGACAGCTGGGCTCTTGTACAGTGGTCAGCTGACTTGATCTCTAAGTTACTGCTGGGAGTGGCCTTAAGATCTTAGCCCAAAAGAAAAGGGGAGGGAACACTGCTTCTTTCTCTTTTACTCCCTGTCTTTAGCAAACAGCAGAAGTCATAAATATCCTTACTCCTTGATGGGAGGTAACAAGGGAGGAGGAAGCTGGGAAGGTTATTCTAGCAAGTTGTACAACCCCAAAGGCTAGAAAAGGGAGTATAAAATGTTGTCTTCTGGGCTGGAGAGATGGTTCAATGGTTAAGGTGCTTGCCTGTGAAGCCTTAGGTCCAGGTTTGATTCCCTAGTACTCACGTAAGCCAGATGCACAAGGTGGTGCATGTGTTTGGAGTTTGTTTGTAATTGCTGGAGGCCCTGGTGCACCCATTCTCTTTCTATCTGCCTCTCTTAAATAAATACTAAATTTTTTTGTTGTTGTTTTTTCGAGTGCTGGGATTAAAGGTGTGTGCCACCATGCCCGGCCTTAAAAAAATTTTTTTGTTGTTTTTTCAAGGTAGGGTCTCACTCTAGCCCAGGCTGACCTGGAATTCACTATGTAGTCCTCAAACTCATGGCAATCCTCCTACCTCTGCTTCCCAAGTGCTGGGATTAAAGGTGTGTGCCACCACACCAGGCAATAAAATATTTTTAAAAAGCTATATTCCTTGGGGTCTGGAAAATAGGGTGCAGGACAGCTGTCACACGGTTTTACAATTGCACAACTGTAGAGGTCACCATTCACATTTGTTGCATTTTAATTTTGTATAGATATTGTGACTAATTTCCTGCAGATGGCAGTAAAGTGTCTTGTTTCAACCAGGACAGGATTGGGTGCAGGAAGGATTCACCATCTACCCATCAATCAGGTATTCATCCACCTAATATCACATATTCTGGTCCTTCATGGTTTTTGTTTTGTTTTGGTTTGGTTTGGGACAAGGTCTCATATAGCCCACATAGCCTCAAATTCTATGTATCCCAGGCTGGCCTTGAACTCCTCCTGTGTTTACTTCCCAAGTGCTGGGATTATCTTTTTTTTTTTTTAATTTGTTTTTAACATGTGTAGTGAGGATTTGAACTTGGGTTGTTAGAAATTGCAGGCAGATGCCTTAACCGCCAAATCATCTCTCCGGCCCACTATATTTTTACATTATTTTCACTTATTTATTGAGAGAGAGAGAGAGAAGGAGAGAGAGAACGGGCATGCCAGGGCCTCCAGCCACTGCAAATGAACTCTAGATGCATGTGTTACCATGTGCATCTGGCTTATGTGGGTTCTGGGGAGTCAAAACTGGGCCCTTAGCTGGGCGTGGTGGCGCACGCCTTTAATCCCAGCACTCGGGAGGCAGAGGTAGGAGGATCGACATGAGTTCAAGGCCACCCTGAGACTACATAGTTAATTCCAGGTCAGCCTGGACCAGAGTGAGACCCTACCTTGCAAAACCAAAAAAAAAAAAAAAAACTGGGCCCTTAAGCTTTGCAGGCAAGCACCTTAGCTGCTAAGCCACCTCTCTAGCTATATATATATATTTTTGTTGTTGTTGTTGTTTTGTTTTTCATGGTAGCGTTGGGATTAAAGGCATGAGCCACGACACCCAGCCTCCCCCACCCCCGCCCCCCTTTTTTTTTTCTGAGGTAACATCTCGCTCTAGCTCAGGCTGACCTGGAATTTGCTATGTAGTCTCAAGGTGGCCTCAAACTTGCCACGATCCTCCTACCTCTGACTCCCAAGTGCTGGGATTAAAGACATACACTACCACTCTTGGCTAAAAAATTTTTTTTGTTTTGTTTTTTTCCAGGTAGGGTCTCACTCTGGCCCAGGCTGACCTGGAATTAACTATGTAGTCTCAGGGTGGCCTCAAACTCACGGCAATCCTCCTACCTCTGCCTCCCAAGTGCTGGGATTAAAGGCATGTGTCACCATGCCCGGCCTGGCTAAAAATTTGTAAAAAAAAATATTTTATTTATTTATTTGCAAGCAGAAAGAGAGAGAGAGAGGGAGAGCGAGAGAGAGAGAGAGAGAAGGGAGACAGACAGAGAAAATGGGCTTGTCAGGGCCTCCAGCAAATGAACTCTAGATGCATGAGCCACTTTGTGCATTTGGCTTTATGTCTCCACCTCCACCATACTTGCCCCTTTCTTTTTTTATTTTTATTTTTTCGAGGTAGGGTCTCACTCTAGCTCAGGCCTACCTGGATTTCACTATGTAGTTTTAGGGTGGTCTTGAACTCATGGCGATCCTCCCACCTCTGTTTCCCAAGTGCTGGGATTAAAGGTGTGCACCACCATGCCCGGCTTTTTGGCCCCCTTTTTTTTTTTAAGTGAGAAAGGGAGAGAGAAAGAGAAAGAGAGAGAGAGAGGGTGCACCAGGGCCTCCAGCCATTGCAAAATAACTCAGACACATGTGTTACCATGTGCCTCTGGCTTACGTGGGACCTGGAGAATTAAACCTGGGTTCTTAGGCTTCACAGGCATGTGCCTTAACCACTAAGCCATTTCTCCAGCCACCCCCTTTCTTTTTTCTGTTTGTTTTTTTGAGGTAGGGTCTTGCTCTAGCCCAAGCTAGTCTGGAATTTCCTATGTAGTTCTCTAGCTGGCTTCGATGATTCTCCTACCTCTGCCTTCCGAGTGCTGGGATTAAAGGCATGCACCAACACGTCTGGCCATACTGGCCCCTTTCTGTTCATATTCTTTTTTTTTTTTTCTTTTTTCAAGGTAGGGTTTCACTCTAGCCCAGGCTGACCTGGAATTCACTCCTGTATTCTCAGGGTGGCCTCGAACTCATGGTGATCCTCCTACCTCTGTCTTCCGAGTGCTGGGATTAAAGGCGTGTGCCACCACGCCCGGCTTGTTCATATTCTTGACATTCAGAGGATTGAAAATGTGCTCTCTTGCCAGGCATGGTGGTGCATGCCTTTAATCCCAGCACTCGGGAGGCAGAAGTAGGAGGATCGCCATGAGTTCTAGGCCACTGTGAACTCCAGGTCAGCCTGAACTAGAGTGAGACCCTACATCAAAAAAAAAAAAAAGAAAGAAAGAAAGAAAGAAAGAAAGAAAGAAAGAAAGAAAGAAAGAAAGAAAGAAAGAAAAGAAAAGAAAAGAAAAGAAAAGAAAAGAAAATGTGGTCTCTTTTTTTCATGGAACTCAGTCTAGTTGAGAGAGTAGAAGGAAAAAAATGAATTACATCCCTGTGAATATTGTGAAAGGTGGGAGCACAGGTACTCGGGCTAAGGATCCATCTCCATATTGGAAGCACTGGAGGATCTATTCTCAAGAATCCCCAGCAAGTGCTGCTGCACCACTGAAGCCAGCATCGGCTCCATTGTGCCCTCCCCTAGGAAGCTTTCCCTGATCTCCCTGTTCAGAGAGCAGTTGCATCTCTTTCTAGCCCTTGTTGTTGTTCTTATGTTATTAAGGCTCCTTGTTTCCAGGTTCATTTTCTCTACCAGGTATGAAGCATGTAGTCAGGAGTTCCATCTTGCCTTCCTGCCCTTGACCAGAGCACTGCATCGTGCTGGTTAAAGGAGGAAACCTTCTCTTCCTTTCTAACCATGTGTCTCTCCTTCAAGATAGCAGCTCTGGGGCTGGAGAGATGACTCCCTGGCTAAGGCGCTTGCCTACAGAACCTAAGGACCTAGGTTTGATTCCCATGTACTCACATAAGCCAGATGCACATGATGGGGCATGCATCTAGAGTTTGTTTGCAGTGGCTAAAGGCCTTGGCACACCCACTCTCTCTATTTGCCTCTTTCTCTCCCACCCTCTCAAATTAATAAATAAAAATAAAATATTTTTAAAAGATAGTAGCTCTATTAATTCAATACAAAATAGAGAGGCTGGGGATGTAGCTCAGTTGATAGAGTGTTTGTCTAGAGGGCATGAAGCTCTGGGTTTGAGCCCTAACATGTTGTAAATCAGGCATGATGGTCCATACCTGTAATCCCAGCACTCAAGAGGTGAGGGCGGGAGGATCAGAAATTTCAGGTCAGTCTTGCTGTCGGAGCTTGAATGTATGCCCCCTAGAGACTCAGGTGTTTATTTTTTTTTTTTTTTTTTTTTTTTTCGGTTTTCAACGTAGGGTCTCATTCTAGCTCAGGCTGACCTGGAATTCACTGTGTATTCTCAGGGTGGCCTTGAACTCACTATGATCCTCCTACCTTTGCTTCCCAAGTGCTGGGATTAAAGGCGTGCTCCACCATGCCCTGGTTTATTAAAGCTTTTAATGGGTTTACAGCTGCCTGGCTGGAAGAGGTGTCACTGGTGGGAGGGGCAGATCCTGGAGTCCAGTCCAAAGGTTTGTTTGGGGCAGATCTGAATTCTAGCCAAAAGGTATGCAGAGAGGTCCGAGCTCTGAAGGGTGTCCTTTAGGGTGTTTGCTGCTGGTTTGTGCTTACTGCTTTTGGTGTTTGCTGGCTGTTTTGGTTGTTTTCTCTCAGCTTGGATGTATGGAAGCAGTTTCTTCTGCTACTGATGGAACTTCCTTCTGGATCTGTAAACTTGCAATAAATCTCTTTCTCTCATAGTCAATGTCTGGTTAGATATTCATTCTAGCAAGGTAAAGCTGTCTGCTACACTTGGCTAAATAAGACCCTACCTCAAAAAATAAAAATAAAAAATAACAAGATTGAATTCCAACTATGTACCAGGAACTGTGTAGATAATTGTATGTGGAGTAAGAAAGCCTAGGCAAATGACTTTACTCCTTGGAGTCTCAGTTCCTTATCTATAAAAAGGAGGTGATGGCTTAGTGGTTAAGGCGTTTGCCTGCAAAACTAAAGGACCCAGGTTCGATTACCCAGGACCCATGTTAGCCAGATGCACAAGGGGGTGCATGCATCTGGAGTTTGTTTGCAGTGGCTGGAGGCCCTGGTGCGCCTATTCTCTCTCTTTCTCTCTGACAAATAAATAAAATAAAAATAAAAATATTAAAAGGGAGGTGAAGCCATGTGTGGTGGCGCATGCCTTTAATCCCAGCACTCAGGAGGCAGAGGTAGGAGGATCACTGTGAGTTCAAGGCCACTCTGAGACTACAGAGTGAATTCCAGGTCAGCCTGAGCTAGAGTGAGACCCTACCTTGGAAAACCAAAAAAAAAAAAAAGGAGGTGATTATACATGCTTCTAGTGACTGTTGGATAAGGCTTAGAGCCTGCTGGACAAACAGGTCCACAGGCCTGTTACTGCACTTAGTGGAGTCATTCCTAGAACTTCCATGGCAACCAAAGAAGGATTAGAGGCTCTAGGAGGCCGGCTGTTTCCTAGACTAGCATAAAGGGGCCAGAGCCTGCCACTTCTGCCTCTTTTGTTCATTCCAAGACTTTGTCAGAAAGCAGATGGAAGTGGTTTGCTCTGGGTGGGAAGAATGAGTATGGGGTGGGAAATCCCTAAAGAACATTTCCACTGGGGAGCTCATTACCGAGCAGGCAACCTTCCTTGTCTCAGGTTTTTGGAGTTTTGTACCCAAGAAGTCTCTTCCACCTTCTCTTCCTCTTCCTGGCAGGCCCCTGGCCATTCTGGAGCTTGGTAGCTTGGTTTCAGGAGCAGGAGAGGCCTTAGAAACTGGGGCAGAGTGAATTGTAGCCACACACCACCATCTCAGCTGCAGCTCTTTGAAAGTAAATCTGGGTCACATTCGCTGCAGGGATAGAAAATGACCACGTGGGCAGAAATCTATGCAGGCGGCAGAAAAGACAGCCAATCTGTCCTTTCTCTGAGGCTCAGGGTCCCTGTGGGACTCCTGCTGGTAGGGGAGGTGGTTGCTGCATTGGGAAGTGCAATGCTGTTTTTATGCCATAGGCTCCCCATGTTGCTTTTTTTTTTTTTTTGTCCACCTTGCTTTTTGAAGGACTTCCAGGTGACACAGGGAAAGGTTTGGACCTGCAGCCTGTCTCATGGCTCTCTGTTCTGGAGGTTAGGAAAGCAGAGGAAGGACTATTTACTTTGGGGAGCACGAAAGGCTGTCATTTCTCAGTCCTGTGGACTAAGAGATGGGAAGCTGACACTGCAGCAGGATCTAAGGCTGCACTTATGCACTTATCTCCTTGACTCCAGCAGTTCTCACCCTCACAAAGACCTGCGAATGCACCTGGTGAGGCAATTAATTAGCCAGCATCACCTGGTATTATGCAGCAACTGGCTGGCATCTCTTCTGTTGGCTGCTGTGGCTAGGACCAGCCTTGGTTTAACCCTGCAACTCCCTGTTGCCACCTATCAGAAGCAAGGCAGCTTCCTGGTCCTGCCTTGACTCTTCTGGAGGAGCAGAAAGGGTGCTCCTGGTTGGAATGTCTGCCTGCACTAAGGATGCTGCTGTAGAAATGTGGAGCCCCTGTAATCTGAAAAATGATTATGGGTGAATATTATGTCTTGGGATGTATCCCACTGCTACCCGGCACAACACCAGGCTTTTACCTTATCCTCAAGGGGAGGAACCTGTTCAAACCGTCTGTGGGTGTGTATATGGGCATACCCCTTCCTCCTCATACCTTTGTTTGCTCATTTTTTACAATTCCTTACTGGTCAATGCAAAGGAATGGCTTTGGGAGTCAGTTGGAGTCCATTTCATCATTTGCCAGTTGTGGGCCCCATAAGGTTACTAACCTCCTTGAGCCGCATATTCTCATTCTTAAAGAGCAAGGGCTGGGGAGATGGATTAGCAGTTACAGGCACTTGCCTGCAATGCTAGAGGACCCAGGTAAGCCAGATGCACAAGGTGGCATATGTGTCTGGAGTTTGTTTGCAGCAGCTGGAGGCCCTGGTATGCCCATTCTCTCTCTCCCTACCTCTTTCTCTCTTTCCCAAATAAATATTTTAAAATATTTTTAAAAAAACTACAAAATAAGGTGGGCGTGGTGGTGCATGCCTTTAATCCCAGCACTTGGGAGGCAGAGGTAGGAGGATTGCTACAAGTTCAAGGCCACCCTGAGACTACATAGTGAATTCCAGGTCAGCCTGGGCTAGAGTGAGACCCTACCTTGAAACTCCCCGCCAAAAAAAAAAAAAAAAAACAAAACAAAGAAAGAAAGAAAAAAAAGTACGAATAGACATGGGTTGGTGGAATGCTTGCCTGGTAAGCACAAATCCTTGGGTTCAATCCCCAACACCACATAAAAACATGTGGTAGCACATGCCTGAAATTTTAGCACTTGGGAAGTGGAAACGGTAATCATAACTTTTTCCTGCTACCTTTTTACCTTTTAAATTTATTATTTGTTTTAAAATATTTTTATTTATTTACTTGCAATAACAAAGAGAAAGAGAGACAGAGAGAATGGGTGCACCAGGGTCTCCAGCCACTGCTAACAAACTCAGATGCATGTGTCACTTTGTGTGTTTGACTTTATGTGAGTACTGGGGAATTGGACCTGGGTCCTTAGGCTTTGTAGGCAAGCTCCTTAACTGCTGAGCCATCACTCCTTTCAATTTATTTATTTATTATTATTATTATTATTTGGTTTTTCGAGGTAGGGTCTCACTCTGGTCCAGGGTGACCTGGAATAACTATGTAGTATCAGAGTGGCCTCGAATTCTCGGCAATCCTCCTACCTCTGCCTCCCAAGTGCTGGGATTAAAGGCGTGTGCCACCACCCCCGGCTCTATTTTATTATTATTATTATTATTTTTGGTTTTTCGAGGTAGAGTCTCACTCTGGCCCAGGCTGACCTGGAATTAACTAGGTAGTCTCAGGGTGGCCTTGAACTCACTGCGATCCTCCTACCTCTGCCTCCCGAGTGCTGGGATTAAAGGCGTGCGACACCACGCCCGGCTTATTATTATTTTTAAATTAAAAAATTTATTTCAGAGAGAGAGAATTGGTGTACCATAGCCTCAGCCACTGCAATCAAACTCCAGATGCTTCTGCCACCTAGTGGGCATGTATGACCTGGTGTTTGCCTCATCTTTGTGTGTTTGGCTAATATTTGATCTGGAGAGTCGAACATGGGTCCTTAGGCTTCGTAGGCAAGCACCTTAACTGCTAAACCATCTCTCCAGCTCCTGCTTATTCTTATTTTGAAATATTTTATTTTTTGTTATTTTTAAATTGTTTTTGGTTTTCCAAGGTAGGGTCTCACTCTAGCTCAGGCTGACCTGGAATTTACTATGTAGTCTCAGGGTGGCCTCGAACTCTCAGCGATCCTCCTACCTCTGCCTCCCAAGTGCTGGGATTAAAGGCATGCGCCACCATGTCCAGCTTAAAATATTTTATTTTTATTTATTTGAGAGAGAGAGAGACAGATAGAGAGAATGGACCTTCAGCCACTGCAAATGAACTCCAGGTACATGCACCACCTTGTGCATCTGGCTTATGTGGGTCCTGGGGAACTGAACCTGTATCCTTTGGCTTTGCAGGCAAGCACCTTAATCATGAAACCATCTTGTTTGCCCTATTTATTATTTTTTATATTTTATTCATTTATTTATTTATTTTTGCTTTTCGAGGTAGGGTCTCACTCTGGCTCAGGCTGACCTGGAATTCACTCTGTAATCTCAGGGTGGCCTTGAACTCACAGCGATCCTCCTACCTTAGCCTCCTGAGTGCTGGGATTAAAGGCGTGCGCCACCATGCCCAGCAGTATTTTTTATATTTTATTTATTTATTTGCAAGCAGAGAGACAGACAGAATGGGCGCATAAGGGCCTCTAGCCACTGCAAATGAACTCCAGATGCATGCCCCACTTTGTTATTTTTCTTTTTTGGGTTTTTTTGGTTGTTCAATGTAGGGTCTCACTCTGGCCTAGGCTGACATGGAATTCACTATGTAGTCTCAGGGTAGCATTGAACTCACTGCAATCTTCCTACCTCTGCCTCCCTAGTGCTGGGATTAAAGGCGCATACCACCATGCCTCTCTCTCTCTCTTTTATTTATTTATTTATTTGAGAGCGACAGACAGAGAGAGAGAAAGAGAGAGAATGGGCACACCACAGCCTTCAGCCACTGCAAACAAACTCCAGATGCATGTGCCACCTTGTGCATTTGGCTTATATGGGTACTGGGGAATCGAGCCTCGAACTGGGGTCCTTAGGCTTCACAGGCAAACACTTAACCGCTAAGCCATCTCTCAAGTCCTCTTTTTGTTTTGTTTTGAGGAAGGGTCTCACTCTATCACAGGCTGACTTGTAATTCACTATGTAGTCTTAGGGTGGCCTTGAACTCATGGTAATCTTCCTACTTCTGCCTCCCAAGTGCTGGGATTAAAGGCATGAGTTACCACACCTGGCTTGCATGCACAACTTTATGCATCTGCCTTTGTGTGGGTATGGGGAATTGAACCCATGCTGTTAGTCTTTGCAGGCAATCACCTTAACTGCTAAGTCAGCCCTGAGAATACCTTTTTCACATAGAGGCTGGGAAACAGTAGATGGGCTAGAACCTTTGCTGACTGTTGTCATGTTCTGAATGCCTGGCTTTGGGCTTAGCATGTTGTATGTTGTCTTGGGCCCCAGTCATTGACTTGAGAAGGCAGATGGTCTACAGTAAAGGACACAGACACCTGCAGGGTTCAGTAGTTTGCTTGTGGTCTCCCAGCCAGTAAGAGCCACTTGGAATGGCTCTTCTGTCTAGGATGCCCCATTGCTTCTCCCTCCACAAGGCATACCAGGGGGGTAACAGCTATTGTCTGTGCAGCACTTCAATGTTCACAGAGTGTCTTCACACTCTATCACTGCGACATCATGGGAAGCCTGGGCAGGTGAGGCATTCCACGCCCCTTTGGGTCAGCTGCCAGCAAGAGGGGGACATCTGCTCGTTCCCCCAGTCAGGACTTGGAGATACTTTGGCAGTGGCTCTAACAAGCCAAGGGAGAAGGCCTAGGGAGAAACTAAGATGGTGGGACTTGGCCTATTGCTATGGTTACCCAGATGGCTGGGTAACCATTTTGAGGGTTACTATGGTGACAGGCTGCTGGCTAGCAGGGAACTCTTCTTCCTGGGTGGCTGGCACCATCCAGGCTTTTAACATTTGAGATGTTGCACATTCACAACAGAAGAGGGCAGCCTGAGAGAGGGCAGTGTTCTGCCCTAGAGTGTTCTGCTCTACAGTGAACTGGGGAATTTGAGGCAAGCTTAGAAAGGTTTCCCGGAGTTTGGTAAGAAGGGAGCTTTAATTGGGATTGGCTAGTCTGGTGGGCTGGCCCTGGAGACAGGACTCCTGAGACTAGAAGTAGTCAATTTGTTTCTAAGAGTGGGTCAAATGATAAGTCTGGGCAGACACTTTGGTGTCTGGCACCAGCTACTATTTGACGGATGTAAAAGACACAGGAAACAAGTTTAAACCCTGCAAGGAGGAATGGCAAGAAAACACATACACACATACACACACACATGGCTAGCAAATTTATTTATAAATCATCAATTAACACATGGGAAATAGTGCAACATGAAAGTGCTGGGAGTAAACTTCCAAGATGTTGGGGAGGGGCAGTTACAGAAGACATGACCTTTTCACCCTCTTTCCTGTTTGCACACAAAATACCTTCAGCCATTGACCACTGAGTACATAATGAATTGACTTCCCTATTCCCAGTTCTTGTTTATTTTTATTTATTTATTTGAGAGCGATAGATAGAGAAAGAGGCAGAGACACACACAGAGAGAGAATGGGGGTATCAGGGCCTCCAGCCACTGCAAAAGAACACCAGATGCATGCGCCACTTTGTGCATCTGGCTTACGTGGGTACTGGGGAATCAAGCCTTGAACGGGGGTCCTTAGGCTTCACAGGCAAGTGCTTAACCAGGCTGACCTGGAATTCACTATGTAGTCTCAGGGTGGCCTCGAACTCTCGGCGACCCTCCTACCTCTGCCTCCCGAGTACTGGGATTAAAGGCGTGCGCCACCACGCCCGGCTTCTTCCCAGTTCTGAATCATAGATCTGCTATCTACCCACACCACCCCCCTTTTTTTTTTTTCTGAGATAAGGTTTCACTCTAGCCCAGGCTGACCTGGAAGTTACTATGTAGTCTCAAGGTGGCTCCTACTTCTGCCTCCTAAGTGCTGGGATTAAAGGTGTACACCACCATACCTGGCTTGGTATTGGCTTTAAAAAAAGAAGATTTTGTATTTATTTATTTATTCATCAGAACGAGAGAGAATGAGAATGAGCACCCAGGGCCTCTAGGCACCTCAAATGAACTCCAGACGCACATGCCACCATGTGTATCTGGCTTAAGTGGGTTCTAGGGAGTCAAACATGGGTCCTTAGGCTTCACAGGGAAGCACCTCTCCCTGTGAAGCCATCTCTCCAGTCCAGGTATTGGCTTTTTTTTTTTTTTTTTTTTTAAGCACTGGGGAAGCAAATATTTTTTGATCATTTCTAGAATGATGATCATCATCTAGTAGGAAAAATATTGTGTTAGGTTTTATGATAAAGAAAGATATGAACTAGGCAGGCATGGTGGCACACTCCTTTAATCCCAGGCAGAGGTATGAGGGTCACTGTGAGTTTGAGGCCACCCTGAGACTAGATAGTGAGGTCCAGGTCAGCCTGGGCTACAGGGAGACCCTCCCTTGAAAAACCAAACCAAGCTGGGCGTGGTGGTGCACACGTTTAATCCCAGCACTTGGGAGGCAGAGGTAGGAGGATGGCTGTGACTTCGAGTGTTTTGGAGGCCATCCTGAGAGTACATAGTGGATTCCAGGTCAGCCTGAGCTAGAGTGAGATCCTACCTTGAAAAACAAAAACAAACAAACAAAAACACAAATAGGATTTTAGCAAATAGAGTTGAAAGAGATGAAGAGTTGGAGTTGGGTTAGAGAAGATACTGCCCAAAAGTTACCATGGGAGAGCAGGCTGAAAAGCAGAGTAGACTGCAAACAAAGCAAGAAGGACTTTGACCTGGGTGTGGCTGTGCTCCTCTTTAATCCCAGGGCTGGAGAGGTAGAGGTAGGAAGATCACCTGGAGTTCAAGGCCACCCTGAGACTCTCCAGGTCAGCCTGGGCTAGAATGAGACCCTACATTGAAAAACCAAAAAAGAAAAAAAAAGTAGGACTTTGAATGCCAGGCTTGGATAACAGATGCTGGAGAAACAAGCATACAATAAATGTGTGTGTGTGTGTGTGTGTGTGTGTGTGTGCATACATTCACAGCAAATACTATCTTCTTAAATACTTCAAGCCTAGTCAGAAACCACAGACAGCTGAGTATTTTGGGATCATCTTATTCATTCACTTGTGCAATTAATCAAAACTTGAAATCTTTATGGGCTGGAGAGATGGCTTAGAGGTTAAGGCCCTTGTCAACGAAGCCTAAGGACCCAGGTTCAATCTCCCCAGTAGCTACATAAGCCAGATGCACAAGGTGGCGCATGTGTCTGGAGTTTGTTTGCTCTGGCTGGAGACCCTGGTGCTCCCATTCTCTCTTTCTCCCTCTTTCTTCTCTCTCTCTCAAATAAATAAAATATTTTTTAAAATTTTAAACATTTACTAGGTGTTCTATAGATCCTAGGTTTTTTGCCATATCTGACAGTCTCATGGTAGCCAAGCCACACAAAAACTACAGGCCTCATAAAACTAATGCTTTAGAAAGGGCTGGAGAGATGGCTTAGCTGTTAAGGCACTTGCCTGCAAAGCCAAAGGACCCAGGTTCGATTCCCCAGGACCCATGTAAGCCAGATGCCCAAGGGGGTGCATGTATCTGGAGTTCATTTGCAATGGCTGGAGGCCTTGGCATGCCCTTTCTCTCTCTTTCCCTGACTATTTCTGTATCTCTCTGTCAAATAAATAAAAAAAAATACATTTTTTAAAAAGGATGAAAGGTAAACTGAGTATGGCAAGCAATGCCTGCAATTCCAGCACATGGGAGGCTGAGGTAGGAGAATCTCAGTTCAAGGACTGCCTGGGCTGCAGGATGAGTTTAAGGCCAGAGTGGACAACTTAATGAGAACTTGTCTCAAATACATAAATGGCTGTGGATATAGCTAAGTGGTAGAGTGCTTGCCTAGCATGCACAAAGTGCTAGGTTTAGCCCCTAGCGCTACAGGAATTTAAAAAGGTGGGGTTGGGGGGGCTGGAGAGATGGCTCAGCAGTTAAGACTCTTGCTTGCAATGCCTAAGGACCCACGTCGGATTTCCCAGCACCCACATAAAGCCACATGCACAAAGTGGCACATACATTTATAGTTCATTTGCAGTGGCTAGAGGCCCTGGTGTGCCTGTTTTCTACCCCCTTCTCTCTCCTTGTCTCTCTCTGTTTGCAAATAAAAAATATTTAAAAATAAAATTAAAAAAGGGTGGAAGAAGCCGGGCGTGGTGGCGCACGCCTTTAATCCCAGCACTAGGGAGGCAGAGGTAGGAGGATCGCCGAGAGTTCGAGGCCACCCTGAGACTACATAGTGAATTCCAGGTCAGCCTGGACCAGAGTGAGACCCTACCTCGCAAAACCAAAAAAAAAAAAAAAAGGGTGGAAAACACTGAATCCATAATTTCAAAAAGGTGCAGCATTCAGAAGATCTGTGGAATTAAGGAAGATTCCATGAGTAGAAGTGAGGCAAGCTAAAAGAGAAGAGCAGTGAAAGGCTATAGCCTGGGAGAAAAGGCCAGAAAGAGAGGGCCTTCTTGCCTCAGTGGATTCCGAAGGCTTTATTTCCTTGTTTTATTCTACTCTTCCACTAGATGTCCTCCTAAGTACATCTTGCCTCCTGCTTCCTCTTTGGGAGCCTTAAAAATCTTTCAACTGCAGGCTCACCCATCAGAAGCAAAGAAAAAAAAAAAAAAAATCATAGGTCTAAAAGTGAAAGCCTCAGAGCTTTCCCGATTGTGTGGTCTGGCTATAAATTTAGACTCTTGCTTAAAAAATAAAAATGAAAACCTCCCCTCTCATAGGCTTCCTTCTTCCCATCCCCCGAATAGCTGCTTTGTTCCTCTAGCCTTGTAAAGTTTTCTCTGTTTAAAACAGGAACATTGGCTAAACATGTGGACTTCCCCTTCCCATTCACTAGAAGAATGCTTTATTTCAAACTCCTGGGAGCATTTAAATGAAAGAAAGAAAAAAAAGAAAGCAATTTGAGTCTGAAAGGAGCACTTTAGCCACAACCCAAACCCAACTTTCTTCCTAATTATAGTGTTTCTTTCTTTTTATAGCTCAAGCTGGCCTCAAACTTATGATTCTCCTGCCTCAGCCTTCTGAGTGCCAGGATTACAGGTTTGTACCAGCTCCCTACTCCTTGCTTCTGTGTTTCATATATATATGTTATTTTTATTTATTTGAGCGAGTGAGTGAGTGAGTGAGAGAGAGAGAGAAATAGGTAGAGGGAGAGAGAGAAAGAGAGAGAATGCAAAGGAACTCCAGATGCATCTGCCACCTTGTGCATCCCCCTTGTACATGTGGCTTACGTGGTTCCTGGGGAATGGAACTGGTGTTCTTTGGCTTTGCAAGCAGATACCTTAACCCCTAAGCCATCTCTTCAGCCCCACTTCTGTGTTTTTTTTTTTTTTTTTTTCTGTGTTCCTTAATAGGCATCTCAACCCCTTGCTTTCTTCTCCCAAGCCCCTCAGTCTTCAACAGAGCCTGATTCCTAGAGTACACTCTGCCTCTTGTCCTGTTTGTTTTCTGCCCACCCCTCCCCTTTCTGAGGCAGGGTCTCACTCTACCCCAGGCTCATCTAGAACTCACTCTGTAGTCCTAGGCTGGCCTCAAATTCACAGCCATTCTCCTACCTCAGCCCCCCACCCTCCAGACTAGGAATTATAGGCATGAGCCTTTGTGCCTGGCCTTATTTCTTCTCCTTTGACAAGCAGCAGTCACAATTCTTGAGGAACCTGCTTACAAACTGGTGCATGTAGCTGGCCTGGGAGGGAATGAAGGGGCTTTTCTATTTGCTGTAATGAAAATGAGGAGGTAGATGTTTGCTGGGGTGAGGGTGGAGGTGTGTACATATGTTCTTGCTTCTTGGCCCTCTTGGCTATACTCATATAAAGTAATATAAGAAATGGAGTGACTCAGCACTGATACTGTCAAGATCCCAGAGTTAGCATTTTTAAATTCTCTGCTGTTTACAAAAAATGTGCTTGTGCCCTCAATTCACCAACTCTTTCATCTTGCATTATCTGCTAAAAAGCCTTTTATTTATTCTTTTAAAAGTATCTATGTGACTTAGTCTCCTTCTGTTTTGTACACTGAACTCATTAGCAGCTGACACCAAACTGTGAACTAGGTTATTTTTTTAAAGCACACAGACTTGAACTGGAAAGAAATGAGCATTTATGCAGGGTGTGGTAGCACACACCTTTAATCCCAGCGCTTGGGAGGCAGAGGTAGGAACTGCCTTGAGTTCCAGGCCACCCTGAGACTACATAGTAAATTCCATGTCAGCCTGGGCTAGAGCGAGACCATACCTCAAAAAAATACACAACCTCCCCACCCCCAAGAAACGAGCATTTGTCCAAGGATCTTCCCAGACCTCTTTCTGGCCTTCCCTGTGTAATTTCTGCTCTAAGAACTCAGGCAGTTTAGCAAACTTGATGGGAAGAGATATGATTAATGACTTGCTCACCTGATTTCTGATCATGGGGTGACATGGGAAGTTGTTACTGGACCTATTAGTGAGAAGCATCATTTCTTTTTCTTGTTAATATGCTGAGCACAGACTGAAATACTTGGCATGACTCATAAGGTAGAAAGATACAATCCCTGCCCTGGGGATAAGAAGCTCCTCCTTCCAAATATTCACAATGGGAACGGAAATAGAAGTCCAAGCCTCAGTTTTGGATGTTTAATGCCACATGAGATCTTTTTCTGCTTGCTCATGTACTTTTCCAGGGATATTAGCTAACCTAACTTGCCTTTCTTCCTTCCTTTCCTTTTGTTTCTTATGAAAGAATGTATGGGTGGCCAAGGCCTTTGCCATTGCAAATGAACTCCAGACACATGGACCACTTTGTGGACTTGGCTTTAGTGGGTACTGGGGGTTGGGTGGAGTGAACCCAGACTGGCAGGCTTTACAAGGAAGTGCCCTTAACTGCTGACCCATCTCCTCAGTCCTAAGCCTAACTTTATTTTATTATTATTATTATTATTATTATTTTTGGTTTTTTGAGGTAAGGTCTCACTCTAGTCCAGGCTGACCTGGAACTCACTATGTAGTCGCAGGGTGGTCTTAAACTCACAGTGATCCTCCTACCTCTGCCTCCCGAGTGCTGGGATTAAAGGTGTGCACCACCATGGCCAGCTTCTACCTTGTTTTGAGGCAAAGTCTCTTGTTGTTTGAGGCTGTGTATGCCAAGCTAGTCAGCTTACAAAGTTTTGGTGATTGTCTTGTTTCTGCCTCTTATCTTGCCATGAGAACACTGGGATGACAGACAGGCGCTACCACATCTGGATTTACATGGCTTTTGGGGATCTGAACTCAGGCCCTCATGCTTGCACTGCAAGTGTTTTACCCACTGAGCCATACCCCAGCCTCTAACATTTTGCCACAACCATCTGCTCATTTCCTGAAAACCCAAGCCAACATAGGGAGGATAATGAATGAATGGGTCAAATGTGGTAATCGTCCTGCCTCAGCCTGTTGAGATTGCAAGTGTGATCCACCATGCTTGGCTTGCAGTTCTTCATTCATTGTTCTTGGTCCCAGCCCACTCCATGAATACTGGGATAGAATGAGACACAGCTGAACCGGAGGACCAGATGATGTTGGAAACTCCCTTTTCAAAATGGTGCCAAATAAATTCTTGCTCACATTTACCAGTTTCCTTTTTTTTTTTTTTTTTTTTTTAAACTTTCCTCTCCCAGCCCCCCAGCCCCATGGTGGAGAATAATTTAGTGACTTCCTTCTTTTTACCCTGACCAGTTTTGCTTCCTTTGTTCCCTAACAAGTCCTGGTTCAGCCTCAGGTTCCCACGTTTCTCCTTTTTGATCTGAGTCTTTCAGTTCAGATGGCTGTCACAGTTTAGTAATCCTGTTGGGTCTCTCCTCTCTAGATGCATGCCCTCCCCCCACGTGCAATCACAATCTTGTTTTCATCCGTCCCTCAGTTGTCATTTCTCAGGCTCTGCTCCTGGGCCTGGTTTCCTTCATGGCGATGGGTCTGTTCTGTTCTCTCTTGCAGTTTAGTTGCTGGTTCCTGGACCACCCTTTGTTCCTGGGACTCTTTGTGGTCTCAATGTTCCCCTAGGCCTCCCACAGCAGCCCCGTCTGGGTCCTGCCCTTGTCCCGACTCTGTGTCTGTCCTTGGATGTGAAAGGCATCCTTGGTCTTTTGCTGTCTGCATCCATCCATCCTCTCGGGCTTCCTCCAGCTCTTTCCTTCTCCAGCAGTCGCACAGGCCCAGCGTGGCCTCCTGCCCGGCCAGGGGAAGGTTCCCTCCTTTGTCCGAGTGGAGGTCAGTGCTGAGACTGGGGCTGCCGTCCTCCCGGAGGAGTGGGGCCCGGGGAAGGGGGGGGCGGATCTCCCTGCCGCTCGGGTCATTTCATCCGGCCGTGCGAAGGAGCCTCACACCCGGGGCCGCCCCCCACCTTCCCCAGGAATCCCCCGCCGGGCCGGTGCTCGGCAGACGCGGCGGAAGCCGTGTGTGGGCAGCCCGCCTGGTCCGGAGCCGGGCCATCGCCGGCGGCCCTGAGGGGCGGGGAACCGGCCAGGCCCGGCGTTCCTGACGGGAGGAGCGGCCGCCGTCGCGCCGGGGCGGGCCGAGGGAGGAGCGGAGTCGAGGGGTGGGGAGGCGGAAACGCGAGCCGGGGAGCGGCGGAGCGCGAGCGGCCCGGGTACGAGAGCGGGCTGAGCGGCAGAGCGAGCGGGCGACCGAGCGAGCGAGCGAGTGAGTGAGCGGGGCCCGGCGAGACCGCGGACCGAGAGGCCCGAGAGCGCGAGAGCGAAGGCGCCGCCGCCGCACAAAGGCCGAGGCTGGGCCGCCGCCGCCACCGCCACCGCCACCTCCGCCGCGTCAGCGCGCGGGCCTCGGTACCGGCGCCCCCCAGGGCCCGGGCAGAGCGCGGCGCGGGCGGCCATGGCCGGCTACGTGCCGGGTCAGCAGCCGGCCAACCGCAGCCAGGAGAAGGAGTTCGTGCAGGCGTACGAGGACGTGTTGGAACGCTACAAAGGTAAGGCCCCGGGGGCCGGGACTGGCCGGAGCCCGAGAGGCCCCTCTGAGACCGGCGGCGGCGGCGTGGCCTTCACGCACACACGCGCGCACACACACACGCGCACACACGCGCGCGTACAGCCCCCGCGGCTCGCCCGGGCCGGCTTGCAGGTGGGGTGGGGACACGTCCCCCCGCGCTGGGCTGGGCTCCGTGCGGCGACTCGGTGTCCCCAGGGCCACCTTCTGGAGAGTTGAGCAGAGCCCCGGGCACCCTCGGCCGCGGCGGTCGGCGCTTTCACACCGCCCGCGCCCAGTGTCTTGCTATTATCTGGAGACGACACCGGGAGGCGGCCCACCGGGAGACGATGGCCGTGGCACTCCTCTGCCCGGGCGGAGGAGGAGTCGGACGTGAGGGAAACTACCCACCCATTCAGCTCCCTGGGCGATCCTGCTCTGCCCGCCCGCTCGCTGGGAGTCCCTCGGCCCCTTTTGTCTCCCCGACTGTCCTCCGGGGAGTCGTGTGGAAGGCAAGCCGAGGTCCCCGGGGTCGGGTGGACGGCGGTGCTCGTGAGTGTGCACATTGCGGTGTGGACGCCTCCCCCCACCCCACGCCACCCGTCTCGAGGACTGATGGGGCCAGGGGGTTTATTTATTTATTTATTTATTTATTTTTCTTCTTCCCCCTTCCCCTTCACAAATAAAGATTGGTCTTGGAGCTCGGATTGCAGCCCCTGGAGGCTGTTTTGCGAAGCAGTTCTGCAAGTGAACGCCTAATCTGAACCTCAGGTGCACGCAGAGAAAGTTTTGACAGGCCAGAAGGACTGCGGGCTGCTTTCCCCTAAAGTGCTGTGTGGTGCTCTAAGTGGAAGCCAGGGATGCGTGGCCTTGGAAGGCCTCTGATTTGATTTTTTTTTTTTTTTTTGGTTTTTCGAGGTAGGGTTTCACTCTGGTCCAGGCTGACCTGGAATTAACTATGTAGTCTCAGGGTGGCCTTGAACTCTCGGCGATCCTCCTACCTCTGCCTCCCGAGTGCTGGGATTAAAGGCATGCGCCACCACGCCCGGCCCTGATTTGATTTTAACAAATCTAGTTCTGGGATTTTGCTCTGGGCCTCAGTGGTGCATGCTTCCCAGATGGAGATTCTCGCCCCCTCCCTCCAAACTTCATAAGCAGAACTTTTATTTCATTTAGCTGATGCTCTTTCACTAGCCTTTTCTTTCATCTCATCTGGAGAGGAAACTTTAGCTCTTATGACTGAAGCCAGCTTACTTGTTTACACCACCTACTCAGTGAAGGGAAACTAATGAAGAAGCAGTAAACCCCACCCCCTCTCTCCCCTCGTGGCATTAGACCTCTTGTTTGGGAATGCTGTAGGATGAAATGGTCAAATGGACCTGCTAGCTCCTGTAAGCTTTTCCAGCTTTTCCTGGCTGCAGCACGTTTTCTGTCAGCCCCCTGTGGTCTTTCTTTTAAGAAATGTGGTTTATTTCAGAGCACAAAGAGGTAAGATTGTGCTGCTGAACTTCATTGAAAAACTGCTGCTTTGTGAATGGTTCCATTAAGTCCCTTTGCAGGCTTTTGAGCAACACTGCACTCTTCAGAGAGAGGATACACTGGGGCTGTCTCCGGCTGTGACAGTTTTAAACCAGCAAAATTAAAACACAAATAGATAAGAAATCTCAGTACTTCACTGGGTGGTGTTGCTGGTGGCCCTCAGCTGAAAGGAAGTTGAACTCCTGTGTAAAAGGGAAAGAAGGGGAAGTAGGGCTTGTTCCAGGAGAGGTGACTGGTGTTCAGACCTTTTAGCTGTCTCACTCAGTCCTCTGAAGGACTGTGATCAGGTGTGTAGGAATTTGATTCTTCCCAGACACAGGCCTCTTTCTTAAGGAGAGGAATGAATCAAAAATGGTTGGCCAAAGTAAATTAATTTGAGCTGTGAGAGGGGGTTGTGCAGTGCACTGCTTTATGCTAGGTGCAGAATGGTCTCCTTTCCTCACTGCACCATTCTCACTGGGAAGTCAGTGGGGCTTGGCATCCGGGCTTTTGTTACTTTGCTCTATGGGATTCTTGCATTTTCCAGTCTTAGAAATTCCCCTATTTACTGCCTTACTAGAGTAATTGTTTGCCAAAGCCCAAGAGTGTGCTGGAATCTAGAGAGTGACTAGGGGAGGTACTGTGTGAGGATAATGCCAAGAATTAGTTTTGGAAAGAAGTGGGGGAATAGATACTAATGATAGGTTTCTAGATCTTTATCCGTTGGCCACCAAATCATTTGCATCCTTCTGCCACAATAATTCAATCAGCTCATTCTGCAAAATAAAGTAAGATTTTCATAGCCAGAAAGAGGGGTGTCTTGTTCAGCTCATAAACTGTCCTTAGAAGGGGCCAAAGTGAGACGGGAACTAATACATTTGCATTGTGAAGGGAGCAGGGCTGTGCGTAGAGCAGCTGTATTAGGACTGGTTGTCGGTCAGTCATGGTTTTTTCCAGACCTCTACTTGGCAACTCTTTTCTTGATTTGGTAATGAGCGTGGTCTTGGCAGGATTAGATGATTCAGCATGGACATAAATGCTCTCCTCATTTCCTAAATATCCCAAAGGCTTTTTTCAGTTAGCTGGCCAATAAACAAGAGACATTAGATAATAATTCTGGATGCTAACATTTCAGAATGGGCAGCTACCAAAAGAACAATGGTGGATCCCTCAGTTGTTAAATCTCTATTGCTGGTGACAGTGTTAGACACTGGAGATGCTAGGATTATGAATAAGATCTGGTTCCTGTCATGCTTATTCACCTCTAGCAAGGGAAAGATATGAACAGACAAGTAATTATGATGCCGTGATAAGTGCTAAAAAAAGTATGTGTAGCCAGGCGTGGTGGCGCACGCCTTTAATCCCAGCACTCAGGAGGCAGAGGTAGGAGGCTCGCTGTGAGTTCGAGGCCACTCTGAGGCTACATAGTGAATTCCAGGTCAGCCTGGACTAGAGTGAGACCCTACCTTGGAAAAACAAACACATAAATAAATAAAGAAATAAGTAAATAAGGTATGTGTAAAGTACTGTGGAAGCAAGAGAAGGGAAAAGGTCTCTTGAAGGGATTCATTGGGAGGTTTACATTCAGTTATTTTATTAATTTATAAATATATATTTTTTCTTTTAAAGGAAACTCTTCTTATTTATTTATTTGAGACAGAGAGAGGGAGAGAGAGACAGAGAGTAAGTGAGAATGGGCATGCTGGCGCCTTTAGCCACTGCAAATGAACTCCAGACATATGTGCCACCATGTGCATCTGGCTTATGTGGGACGTGGAAAATTGAACCTGGATCCTTAGGCTTCTCAGGCATGTGCCTTAACTGCTAAGCCATCTCTCCAGCCCTATTTTTTTATTTTAAAGATTTTATTTTCATTTTTATTTACTTATTGGAGACAGAGAGAGAGAGACAGGGAGAGAGAGAATAAGCACACCAGGGCTCTAGCCACTGCAAATGAACTCCAGATGCATGTGCCACCATGTACATCTGGCTTACGTGGGACCTGGAGAATTGAACCTGGGTCTTTATGCTTTGCAGGCAAGTGCCTTAACCATTAGGCTATTTCTCCAGCCCTATTTTTGAAGATACTTTTATTTATTTATTTGCAAAGAGAAAGAGAGAATGAGCACACCAAGGCCTCTTGCTACTGCAAACAAACTTTAGCTGCATGTGTCACTTTGTGCATCAGGCTTTACATGAGTACTGGAAAATTGAACCTGGGGCAGCAAGCTTTGTAGATAAGTGCCTTTAACTGCTGAACTCTCTCCCTAACATTTAATTTTTTTCAACTTTTTTTTTGTTTTTGTTTTTTGAGGTAGGGTCTCATTCTAGCCCAGGCTGACCTGGAATTCATTATGTAGTCTCAGGGTGGCTTCATACTCACAGCCATCCTCCTACCTCTGCCTCCCAAGTGCTGGGATTAAAGGCGTGCGCCACCATGCCCGGCCCCTAACCTCTAATTTTTATGTATGTATGTATGGGCACATGTGCCTGGAGTGCATATGGAGGTCAGAGGACAACTTCTAAATGTTTGTGCCCCAGCTTCTTTGAGAGGAGGTCTCTTGCTGCTGCACATGATCTGATAGATTACAGAGGAACATCAGATAAGCTGGCCCTCCAGCTTCAGATTCTCTTGACTCTCCCATTGTTGTAGGCACATTAGGATCACAGATACATGCACCACTTTGCTTTATGTGAGTGTTGGGGAATTAAACCCCTGGTCAGCAGGTTTTTCAAGCAATACCTTTAGCCCCAAAGCTGTGTCTTTAGCCCCTATTTTATTTTATTAATTTTGGACCAAAGTCTTGCTATGTAGTTCTGGCACGTCACACTGGCTGGCTATCTATCAGTCTGTCTACTTGAGATAGAGTTTTAGGTGGCTGGCTTTGTAGCTGAAGTTGGCCTTGGACTCCTGATTCTCTTGCCTTTGCTTCCTGAATGCTGGATTAGACTTTCTGTTTTCACAAAGTCCTGAAGGTTAAAGTTTCCATGTGCTGACCTGGACTAAGAGTAAAAGAGAACATTCCCATTTCAGCAGTGGTGATTGTGATTCTCTGGTACTTATAAACTTTAGAGTTCATTTACAAATTTCAGTTATTGTTACATGTTCTGCTTGCTAAGTGCCATAGATGTACCCAACTAATTAGGACTGATGTTTGCTTATCATGCCACAGAAAATAACAGCACAAAAGTTAGAAGAGTCTAGGGCTGGAGAGATGGCTAAGTGGTTAAGTGCTTGCCTGTGAAGCCCAAAGACCCTGGTTTGAGGGTTGATTCCCCAGTACCCATGTAAGCCAGATGCACAAGGTGGCGCATGCATCTGGAGTTCATTTGCAGTGGCTAGAGGCCCTGGTGTACCCACTCTCTCTCTCTCTCTGTGCATCTTTCTCTGTCACTCACAAATAAATAAAAAAAATTAAAAAAGAAGTTAAGAGTCTATTTTTTTTTTTTTTTTTTTTGGTTTTTTGAGGTAGGGTCTCACTGTAGTTCAGGCCGACCTGGAATTCCCTATATAGTCTCAGGGTGGCCTCGAACTCATGGCAATCCTCCTACCTCTGCCTCCCGAGTGCTGGGATTACAGGCGTGCACCACCACAGCCGGCTAAGAGTCTATTTTTTTTTTTTTTTGGTTTTGCAAGGTAGGGTCTCACTCTGGTCCAGGCTGACCTGGAATTAACTATGTAGTCTCAGGGTGGCCTCGAATTCTTGGCGATCCTCCTACCTCTGCCTCCTGAGTGCTGGGATTAAAGGTGTGCGCCACCACGCCCGGCTAAGAGTCTATTTTTTAATGTATATATCTAACAAGGCAGTTTTACAATAGAAAAAAGGCTATTAAATCTAAACTTTATATTTCTTCAGACTGAGACACTAATCTGCTATAAATTCTTTGAAAAGTTGCTTAAACCTCTGATTTTCTTTTTTGGTTTTATGAGTTAGGGTCTCACTCTAGCCCTGGCTGACCTGGATTTCACTATATAGACTCAGGGTGGCCTGGAACTCACAGCAGTTCTCCTACCTCTGTCTCCCAATTGCTGGGATTAAAGGCATACTATACCACACCCAGCAAACCTCTCTGATCTTCTGGTCTTACATGGATCCTAGGGAATCGAACCGGGGTCTTTAGGCTTTGTAGGCAACCATTAAGCCATTTCCCCAGCCCCTGATCTTCTGATCTTTTATATGTGAAAATCAGCTGATAGTATTAATTTCTTGGTATTTGTGAAAATATAAGAGCTGGTGGCATGCATTAGGTTATTAATGTTTGGAAAAAATTCTATGTATGTAGTATTTTAAAATATTTTTATTTTGTTTATTTGTAAGAGATGAGGATGGAGAGAGAGAGAGAGAGGGAGAGAGAAATGGGCACATCAGGGCCTCCTGCCTCTGCAGGCAAACTCCAGATGCATGTCCCTTTCTGCATCTGGCTTTACATGAGCACTGGGGAATTGAACCAGAGCTGTCAGGTCTTTCAAGCTAGTGTCCTTAACTACTGAGCAATCTCTCCAGCCCAATATTTTATATTTTACAAAGTTGTTTTATATTATCTTATTTGAGCTCTAAAATAACTTATAAGGGACCTGAGGAGATAACTCAATTGGTAAAGTTCATGAAGATTTAAATGATCCATAGCACCCATGTAAAATATTGAATTGGTGAACATTAGGTCAATGAGAGACCCTGTCTCAAAAAGAGGTGGATGGCATACCTGAGGGTGGCACCTGAGGGCAGCACCCAAGGTTGTCCTCTGGTTTCTTCATGCATGGTGCACACATGTGCATATACACAGCAATACACATGTGCATACTCCCAATGAGCACACATGCCTACACCACACATACAAATGCAAAAAAAAAAATCTTATAAGGGTGCTTATAGATGGGTAAATTTAGACATAGAGACTTAAAATTATTGTCCAAAAACAAAGTTTCAGACTTCTGCATGAAAGTTTCACAGTTTACAGCATGGAATTGAGTTAGTGAGGTCACTTGTGAAAGTGTAAGTTAAAGGTAATTGTTAGTATAATTGTTGTTAGCTTTTAGCCTCTGATGTATAGGCACATGCTGGTGGCGGCCTACATTGCCAGATCTCTCAACTGTGTAGAATTTCTTCCCCTCATTAGGGGGATATCTTATGGCATTTAAGTCTCTGAAAGTTTTATACAAAGTAATGTAGTGCAAAGGTAATGAGATTTTGCAAACATAGTGGAAAATAAAGACCAAGGATTTGGGATTGTTTTCACAATCATGCTGTGAAGAAACCTCTTGGTTAAATGTAGACTCAGTTCTCAAGTTCCTTTTAGAACAAAGTCCTAGAGTCAGAGTGCGTTGCTTTTAGACAGAACAATAGAGTGATTACTACTTCTGGACATGGACACTCTTAATTCAGAAAGTGAGTCAAGTCCATCTGCTGGGAAATCACGAGCTTTGGCCACACCAAGCTGTTGAAATAATAAAATGTGTGCATGTACTAACAATGCTCATAGGAGCTACTGCCTTCATGTTGGGTTTGTTTGGCAAATGATGTAATACAAACCAGGAAAATGCAGCAGCTGAGGCCTGTTATCCTGGAAGTTTTCAGTGTCAATTCCAAGTTTTAGAGATCTGTGTGGAAGGAACACTTCAAAGTGCTCATTGCTCATCTGAGAACAGAAAGGTCCCAAGATCAAACATTTTGATTCTTTCTCATAATTACTGTTTTTGTTTTTGGTGGCACTGGAGATTAAACCTAGGGTTTTCTGTGTAACCAAGCAAACCTACATGTTAGCTAAACTCACAGACTTATCCCTTGTAGGTGCCCTTTTAAATTTTTTTCCAAATATTTTATTATTTATTTATTTATTTGAGAGAGAGAGATACAGAAATAGGCAGGTAGAGAGAGAGAGAGAGAGAGAGAGAGAGAGAGAATGGGTGCGCCAGGGCCTCCAGCCACTGTAAACGAACTCCAGATGCATGCACCCCCTTGTGCATCTGGCTTATGTGGGTCCTGGAGAATTGAGCCTCGAACCGGGGTCCTTAGGCTTCATAGGCAAGCGTTTAACCGCTAAGCCATCTCTCCAGCCCTTAAAAATTGTTTAAAAATATTTTAGCTGGGTGTGATGGCGCATGCCTTTAATCCTAGCACTCTGGAGGCAGATAGGAGGATAGCTATGAGTTCGAGGCCAGCCTGAAACTACATAGTAAATTCCAGGACGGCTTGGGCTAGAGTAAGGCTCTACCTTGAAAACGAATCCAAAACAAGTTTTTTTTTTTTTTTTTAATTGACAACAAAATATACTTACATACAAAAAGTGCATAGTATTTCCCTCCCCTCCCCCCATTCCCCTTTAGAACTCCACTCTCCATCATATCCCCTCCCTCTCTCCATTAGTCTCTTTTTTAATTTGATGTCATCATCTTTTACTTCTATTATGAGGGTCTTGCGGAGGTATTGCTAGGCACAGCAAGGTCATGGATATCAAGGCCAATTTCTGTCTGGGCAGTTGCATTGTAAGGAGTCGTACCCTTCCTTTGGCTCTTCCATTCTATCCGCCCCCTCTTCCTCAATGGTCCCTGAGCCTTGGAGGGTGTGACAAAGGTGTTTCAGTGCTGGGCACTCCTCCATTCCTTCTTCTCAGCACTATGTTGCCTTTTGGATCATCCCAGTGGTCATCGCCATCTGAAAAGAGAAGCTTCTCTAACCAGAAGTGAGAGTAGCATTAATATGTGAATATGAGCATTAAGTGTACTATTTTCCAGGCAGCTTGGTGGGAATAGTATATACATTTAGACAAGAGCATGCTTTATACCCCTACGGCTCATGACCTTACCTACCATAGACTTTGCTTAGGTTTTTCAGTACCAGGTATGTATTCCCTCCCGTAGAGAGGGCCTTCAGTCCAATTATGGAGCAGTTGGTTACCCCATGAGTAGACATGCCACTATTGCACCCCAAAACAAGTTTTTTAAAATAAAAATTTATTGTGAGTTCAAGGCTACCCTGAGACTACATAGTGAATTCAGGTTGACTAGAGTGAGACCCTATCAAAAAACCAAAATAAATAAATAAAATTAAAAAAATTATCTGCATATGTGTCTGCATGTGTTTATGCATGTGTGTGCACGTGCATATAGGCATGCATGCACATGTGTGCATGGGCATACCAGGGTCTCCTGACACTGCAAATAAATGCCTGTCTACTTTTACCTGGGTAATTGAACAATCAGCTTATGGTTTTGTAAGCACGTGCCTTTAACTGCTGAGACAATTTCCCAGCCACTATTTTTTTTTTCTTTTTTTTGGTTTTTCGAGGTAGGGTTTCACTCGAGCCCAGGCTAACCTGGAACTCACTATGTGGTTGTAGGGTGGCCTCGAACTCATGGTGATCCTCCTGCCTTTGCCTCCCAAGTGCTGAGATTAAAGGCATACGCAACCTGGCCCGGCTAATTTTTTTAAAAAGTATTTTATTTATTTATTTATTTACTTTATTTACTTTATTTACTTTATTTATTTAAGAAAGAGAGAGAGAGGAAGAGGCAGAGAGAAAGAGAGAATGGGCACGCCAGGGCTTCTAGCCACTGCAAACGAACTCCAGACTCATGCACCCCCTTGTGCATCTGGCTTACGTGGGTCCTGGGGATTCGAACTGGGGTTCCTAGGCTTTGCAGGCAAACATCTTAACCGCTAAGCCATTTCCCCAGCCCCTAATTTTTTTTTTTTTTTTGTAGACATGATCTCTTGCTGTATAGCCCAGGCTAGTCTTGAGTTCTTGATCTTCCTGCCTCATCCTTCCTAGTGCTGGTATTATAAGTGTGCTGACCACCACACATGGTTTCCTTTATGGTGTTTTTGTTTTTTTTTTTCTTCAAGGCAGGGTCTCACTCTAGCCCATACTGACCTGGAACTCACTCTGTTGTCCCAGGCTGGCCTTGAATTTACAGTGATCCTACTTTTTCTGCCTCCCTAGTACTGGGATTAAAGGCGTGTGCCACCATGCCCGGTTTATTCCAAGTTTTTGTGTTATGTCTAATAAAATATCATTTCTTGAAGAGCTTCTCAGTTTCTAGAGTAAATTGTAGTGGATCTCTGATTTTTTTTTTTTTTTTTTGTCTCTAGTTTTCAGAGCTTTCTGTGATTTGCCCTGGAAACACAACTATACTTACTGTTTCGGTCCAACAAAGACCCCCCCCCCCAGTCCTCCTAGGTTCTCAGTCTTGCCTCTGTGCCTTCCCTTAGGCTCCCTCTTCCTAGAATGATTTTTACCCCTCTGGTTGTGCAAATCTTATATTCCCCCCTCCCTTTTTTGGTTTCCCCCTTCACAAATTAGCTTTTTTTTTTTTTTTTTAATTTAATTTATTTGAGAGAGAGAGAGAGAGAGAGAGCGAATGGGCACATCAGGCCCTCCAGCCACTGCAAACAACCTCCAAACACATGCATCTGGCTTACATGGGTCCTGGAGAATTGAACCTGGATCCTTTGGCTTTGTAGGCAAGGCTTAACTGCTAAGCTCTCTCTCTAGCCCTTAGTTTTTTGGAATATTTTTATTTTATTTATTTATTTGAGAGAGAGAAAGAAGCATAGACAGAGAAAGGGAGAGAGAATGGGCATGCCAAGGTCTCCAGCCACTCCAAGTGAACTCCAGATGTGCCATCTTGTGCATCTGGCTTACATGGGTCCTGGGGAATTGAACCAAAGTCTTTTGACTTTGCAGGCAAGTGTCTTAACTGCTAAACCATCCCTCCAGCCTCTAGTTTTTTTTTTTTTTTTGGGTTTTGTTCTTTTGAGGTAGGGTCTCACTCTATTCCAGGCTGACCTGGAATTAACTATGTAGTCTCAGGGTGGCCTTGAACTCACAGTGATCCTCCTACCTCTGCCTCCCGAGTGCTGGGTTTAAAGGCACGTGCCACCATGCCTGGCTTAACTTTTTATTTATGAGCAAGAGAGTGAAGGTATGTACCACCATGCCCGTCTTCCTAGTTTTTTTTTTTTTTTTTTTTTTTTTTTTCGAGGTAGGGTCTCACTCTGGTTCAGGCTGACCTGGAATTAGCTATGTAGTCTCAGGGTGGCCTCGAACACTCAGCGATCCTCCTACCTCTGCCTCCCAAGTGCTGGGATTAAAGGCGTGCGCCACCATACCTGGCTTCTTCCTAGTTTTTGATAATATGCTTTCTTCAGGAGAGAGTCTGTGTGTAGGAACCAGAAGATAAATATGATCTGCCTGGGACAGAGTGGAGCATTCAAGGACAGGTCCTTTGTGGTCAGCCTTGGGTCTGGTACCCTCTATTTGCTCTGATTGTATAAAATTGTGTTTCAGTTCAAATCTGCTCTCTGGGCACAAGCATGTATTTTTCTTTCACTTTTCAAAATTGTTTTCTTTTCCATGGCTATGTGTCAGTCATCATGGATGTTCCAATTATCAGGGATGATTTGGCTAGTTGCCTAAGACAAGTTAATTAATTGGTCAGTCATCATCTTTCTTTTGGACAAGAGTTTTGCCAGCTGTACTGCTGGGCTCCCTCTTACTGTAACACATTTCTATACTTATTTTTATTCAGAAAGGTAAACATAATTCTTTTGTGTTGATGAAAAGAATACTTGTTTGAAGTGTTTTTTGGAATTCAGCTGATTTTCTACCCACAAGAGCATGTTGGCTTGAGACATAGGAAGTGATTTCCTTTGGCTGTGCTTTTTAGTCAGCAGCAGTGAATAAGCCCACTGTGTACTACGGTCTGTCAGTACCTATAAGACACAATGTGTTGGAGATGGGCATGATGGTACATGCCTGTAATCCTAGCAGGTTGAGGCAGGAGGATAACAAGGTTGAGGCTAGTCTACATAGTAAGACTTTTTTTTTTTGGTTTTCCAAGGTAGGGTCTCACTCTAGATCAGGCTGACCTGGAATTCACTATGTAGTCTCAGGCTGGCCTTGAACTTTCTGTGATCCTCCTACCTCTGCCTCCCGAATGCTGGGCTTAAAGGTGTGCACCACCACCCCCGACCATAGTAAGACTTTAAAAATAAATCTTTTTTAGCTGGGTGTGGTGGCACACGCCTTTAATCCCAGCATTCTGGAGGTAGAGGTAGGAGAATCACCTTGAGTTTGAGGCCACCCTGAGATGACACACTGAATTCTAGCCTGGGCTAGAGCAAGACCCTACCTCTAAAAATTAAAAAAAAAAAGAAAAAAAAATCTTAAAAATATTTTATTATCTATTCATTTATTTATTTGAGAGGAAGAGAATGAGAGGCAGATAGAGAGAATGGGTGTACCAGGGACTGTGACACTGCAATCGAATTCCAGACGCATGTACTACCTTGTGTATCTGGCTTACATGGGTATTGGGGAATTAAACTTGGGTCCTTTAGGCTTCGCAGACAAGTGCCTTAACTGCTACGCCATCTCTCCAGCCCTTTAAAAATCTTAAAAAAAATTTTTTTTTTCTTTATTTATTTGAGAGAGAGTGAGAAAGAAGCAAATAGAATGGGCACATCTGGGCCTTTAGCCACTGCAAATGAACTCCAGACACATGTGCTACCTTGTGCATCTGGATTTACATGGGTACTAGGGAATTGAACCTGGGTCCTTAGGCTTTGTAGGCAAGCACCTTAACCACTGAGCCGTCTCTTCAGCCCCTAATCTTTTTATTTTTATTTTTTATTTTTATTTTTTTTTTGAGGTAGGTTCTCACTCTGGCTCAGGCTGACTTGGAATTCACTATCTAGTCTCAGGGTAGCCTTGAACTCATGGTAATCCTCCTGCCTCTGCCTCCCAAGTACTGGAATTAAAGGCATGCACCACCATGCCAGGCCCATTTGTTTATTTATTTATTTGGTTTTTCGAGGTAGGGTCTCACTCTAGTTCAGGCTAACCTGGAATTCACTATGTAGTCTCAGGGTGGCCTCGAACTCATGGCGATCCTCCTACCTCCGCCTCCCGAGTGCTGGGATTAAAGGCGTGTGCCACCATGCCTGGCTTCAGGCCCTTTAAAAAAGTTTATTTGTTTATTTATTTGCAAGGAATGAGAGAGAGAATCCTCTATCTGCTGTAAATGAACTCCAGATGCATGCATGCACCACTTTGTGCATCTGGCTTTACATGGGTACTGGCCATTAGGCTTTGCAAGTAAGCACTTTAAGTACTGAACCTTCTTTCCAACCTTGCTTCTTTTTCTTCGAGGTAGGGTCTTGCTTTAGCCCAGGTTCACCTGAAATTCACTATGTAGTGTCAGGCCTGCTTCAAACTCACGATGATCCTCCTACCTCTGCCTCCCTGGAGGTGGGATTAAAGGTGTGCACCACCATGCTTGGCTATGTTTTTTTTTCTTTCTAAATTTATATTTTATATTTATTTATTTATTAGAGACAGAGAGAGGGAGAGTGCGAATGGGTGCACCAGGGCCTCTAGCCACTGCATATGAACTCCAAATGTGTGCACCCCCTTGTGCATCTGGCTCATGTAGAACCTGGAGAATCAAACCGGGGTCCTTCATAGGCATGTGCCTTAACCACTAAGCCATCTTTCCAGCCCCTGGCTATGTTTTGATTTACTAATTTCCCAGAGTGTCAGGGGGGTTGTTTGGAAGACCCATTTGTTCATCTAAATAAATACCTTCGCCCCCTCCCAGGTAGGGTCTCAGTCTAGCCCAGGCTAACATAGAATTCATTATGTAATCTTAGGGTGGCCTTGAACTCACAGCGATTCTCCTACCTCTGCCTCCCGAGTGCTGGGATTAAAAGTGTGTGCCACCACGCCCATCTAAATAAATATCTTTTGAATTTATACTCTGAGTCAGGGAGTAGTTGGAGTGCTGAGGAAGCAGATATTGTACTTGCATCTCTGTGATCTTATAGTCAGACGGGAGAAACATTGATCATCTGACAGGTAGCTCCTGCTATAAGGAGTACACTACTATAGATAAATGCTGGTGCCACAGTAGTGAAGAGGAGCACCCAATACAGCTGAGGGAGGGTGCTTGGGGGAGAAGACAGGCATCCAGAAAGAAATGAAACCTGGATTTGAGACTTTGGGCAAGAAGTTGGAGGAAAGGGTTTTCTTGTTAGCATGCACAGAGAAGGGGTTGAGATCATTTAATAGAGAATATGGGTAGACTTGGGCTGTAGGATGTGAGGGAATGAGAATGAGGTGGGAAACGTGGGTAGCTTAAATGATGATTGAACTTGTATACCATATTGTAGTTTGGACTTTTTCCTAATGGCTTGTGGGACCATTAAAGGTTTTTAGGCAAGGATTATAAGTAGGTTTACATTTAAAAATACTTTCTTTCTGTCAGAACTGTGAAAAAGGTTAGAGTAGGGCAAGAGTAGTGATGGTCCGGTTAGGAGGCTGTAACAGTGAATGAGGCAGAGAGTGATGAGTTTAAACTCAGGCTGTGGAAGTAGTTATGTAGCAAGGTGGCAAGTCAAGGGTTAAAGCCCCATGTTTGATGAATGTGGTGTATGATGGGGAGAAAGAAGAACCTAGAATGACTTGCAGGTTCCTGACTGGATATCCGTGGGTGGTGTCACGAACTAAAGTAGGGATTATAAGAGGGAAGAAGTTATTTGTGGTTAAATGGTGGCAGCAAGGGCGGAGAAGGCACAGCAGTTGAGTTGGGTTGAGTTGAGGGTGAGGTTTCTGAGGCATATTGGCAGTGATGAGGTAGGCAGTGGACGAGGCAGGTGCAGGTCAGCTTACTAAACCAAAGCTACAAGAGGGGGAGAGGGAAGGAAGGAGAGAGTACTTAGGGAGAGGGTATGTAATGAGGATCAATTGGAGACCAAAATTATCTTCCTTACAGGGTACTGGAGCAGAGGAAGAGAGCCCCTGGAAGGAAATTGACTGTAGAAAGGGTGTGGCCATAGAGATAGAACAGAAAAGGAGTGAGTTTCTGGGAGAAGGATGTATGGAGGATGTGTCACACAGTGTCAGAATATGCAGTGATACAACTACATGAACTGTAGTTGTCTAAATATACAGGTTACAATTATTGGAACATTTTCAGAAGAGATTTGGGAAGTGAGAAGTGCGGATAGTCTGAGAGTAAGCTTTGGAAGCTGGACATTGAAGGCACTAGAGGAGAATGATTTTACAAAGAGGCAGATGCAGGGTGAAAGAGTTTTGTTTCTATTTATTTTTTATTTATATTTAAATATATTTTATTTAGTAATTTATTTGAGAGAGAAAAAGACGGAGAGAGAGATTGGGTGCTCCAGGGCCTCCAGCACCTCCAGCCACTGCAAACGAACTCCAGATGCATGCACCACCTTGTGCATCTGGCTTAGGTGGGCCCTGGAGAATTGAACCGGGGTCCTTTGGCTTTGTAGGCAAACGTCTTAACCACTAAACCATCTCTCCAGCTCCTTGTTTATGTTTATTTTGAAACAGTCTCTAGCACAGGCAAGTCTGTAACTTGTGGTGATTCCTCTGCTTTAGCCTCCCCAGTGCTGGGATTGAAAGCCTGAATCCCTGTGCCTGGCTTGCTTTATTGTAACACAGGCCAGATTTGAGAATGTTTACATGCTCATCTCTAGTAGAGAAGGAGAGATCAATAAAATTCAAAGACAGGAGAGAATGTATGAGCATAGGATCTAAGGCAAAAAAAAAAAAAAAAAAAAAAAAAAAAAAAAAAAGCTGGGCGTGGTGATGCACACCTTTAATCCCAGCACTTGGGAGGTAGAGGTAGGAGGGTTGATTGAGTTTGAAGCCACCCTGAGACTACATAGTGAATTCCAGTTTGGTCTGGGCTAGAGTGGGACCCTACTTTGAAAAACAAAACAAACAAACAAAAATAAATACCTTTGAGAAAGATGAAAGGGAAGAAGGAGGCAGGCATGCAGGTGGTCAAGCTGGTTGGTTAGAGATATAGAAACTTGGGGGAGTTTCCTGTGATGCTCACTGCGAAGTAGGGGTTGACGTCATCTCTAAGAGGATGAAGGGGATAAGGTTGTGTATGTGTGCTTGCAAATAGGTTGTTTTTCTCTAGCTCCAGAAGCATTCAACAACCCTTCCAGGGTTCAGTAGGGGGGTGGATAGGAGAGGGTGAGAAAGGAGGGTGGTGGGAGGGGACTATGATCAGGATACATTGTGTACATGTATGGAGGTTATTAATAAAAAGTTCCAGGGGCTGGAGAGATGGCTTAGTGGTTAAGGTGTTTGCCTGCAAAGCCAAAGGATCCCGGTTTGATTCTCCAGGACCCATGTAAGCCAGATGGGGGGGGGTGTGTGCATGCATCTGGAGTTTGTTTGCAGTGGCTGGAGACCCTGGTGCGCCTATTCTCTCCTTCTCCCTCTCCTTCTCTCTCTCTTCCTCTTTCTCTCTCAAATAAAATAAACAAACAAATAAAAAATATGAAAAAAAAAGTTCCAAAGAGCTGGGCATGGTGATGCATGACTTTAATCCCTGCAGAGGTGGGAGAAGCACTGTGAGTTCAAGGCTACCCTTCAGCTACATAATGAATTCCAGATTAGCCTGGGCTAGAGTAAGACTCTACCTCAAAAAGCAAAACAATGGCTGGAAAAATGGCTTAGCAGTTAAGGTTCTTGCCTGCGAAGCCTAAGGACCCATGTTCTCTCCAGATCCTAAGACGCACAAAGGTGAAGTAAGCGCAAGGTCAAACATGCCCACTAGGTGGCACAGGCATATGGAGTTCGATTGCAATGGCTGAGGCCCTGGCATGCTGATTGATTCTCTCTCTTAAAAAAATAAAGCAAAATAAAACAAAAAAGTTAAAGAAAGAGAAAAACACAACAACAATCAAAAAATAGCCCTTCCAAGATTCTAAGAGAGACAGGTGGATTTATCCAGGATCAGTTTTCCAGCATAGGTTTGATGTAATAATGAGGGATCCTTGTAGTTTGTCTAAAAATGTTGCATTAGCTTGACTATCCAGTGTACCTCTTTGTGTGCTTCTTTGGGAAAGAAACTATATATGTAACGTTTGTATTCTTTTATTTCAGCAAAGTGCTGGCCAGAAACCAAATCTTTGCTATACTTGTTCATTTTTTTTTTTTTTTTTGAGGCGGAGTCTCACTCTAGCCTAGGCTTACCTGGAGCCAAGCCAGCCTTGAACTCATGGCAGTCCTTTCTCATCCTCCCTAGTACTGGGATTATAGATGTGAGCCACCATGCCCAGCTTGTTTATGTATGTATTTATTTATTTTGATTTTTTGAGGTAGGGTCTCACTCTAGCCCTGGCTGACCTGGAATTCACTATGTAGTCTCAGGGTAGCCTTGAACTCAAGGTGATCCTCCTACCTCTGCCTCCAAGTGCTGGGATTAAAGGTGTGTGCCACCACGCCTGACTTGTACTTATTTTCTTTAAAAATTTTTTTAAAAAACAGGGCTGGAGAGATGGCTTAGCAGTTAAGGTGCGTGCCTGCTTAACTCCAGGCCCATTTAGTTATTTTTAAAGATTATTTCAAAGCTGGGTGTGGTGGCTATACCTTTGGTCCCAGCACTTGGGAGGCAGAGATAGTAGGATTGCCGTGAGTTTGAGGCCATCCTGAGACTACAGAGTGTGTTCCAGGTAGCCTGGGCTAGAGTGAGACCCTACCTCCAAAAAAATAAAAATAAAGATTATTTATTTATTTATTTATTTATTTATTTATTTATTTATTTGAGAGGGGGCACAGAGAGAATGGGCATGCCAGGACCTACAGCTGCTGCAAACAAACTCCAGGCGCATGTGCCACCTTGTTCATCTGGCTTATGGGGGTCCTGGGGAATTGATCCTGGGTCCTTTGGCTTTACAGGCAAGTGCCTTAACCATTGAGCCATCTCTCCAGCCCTATTTATGGTTTTTAATTTATTTATTTTATTTTTTTTCAAGGTAGGGTCTCACTCTGGCCCAGGCTGACCTGGAATTAACTATGTAGTCTCAGGGTGGCCTTGAACTCACGGCGATACTCCTACCTCTGCCTCCCGAGTGCTGGGATTAAAGGCGTGCGCCACCACACCTGGCCCTATTTATGTATTTTTGAGGTGCTGGAGATTGAACCCAGGCCTCCTAAGTGCTAGATAAGGCCCCAGCCACTGAACCTCACTCCCAACCCTTGCAGGGGCTTTTGACTCTTGACATAGGGAGAAGCCCTTCTCATCTAGGGTATTCCACTGACTGTGTAGTATGGAAAGTGCAGGCTCATTAGTTTGAGATTGAGCACCAGGCCTAACGTCCACATAAATCTCATAAGCTAGCCTTACTGTTCTCAGGTATTTGAGTTTAGAAACATTTGTAGGCTTTGCTTTCCATGAAGATTCCAGCCTCAGTGCAACCCATTTCCTTTGGATCAGGCTTGTGAAGACCTCAGTTCTTTACAAGGCTGTACAAGGGGTTATTGTGGAAGATACAGCTTTCTTTGAGTTTATTTATTTCTGCAGGCTGGCAGTGAACGTGATGAATTTGTTCTCATCATTCAGAACCTTCTCTGCCTTACCTTTCAGAAGGTGATGATGTCCTTCAGAGTTTATCTGACCTTTATATCTAGAAGGAGTATCAGGTTCCCATTGACCTTTGTTGGCTTTTTTTTTTGGGAGCGGGGGTTTCGAGTTAGGATCTTACTCTAGCCCAGGCTGACCTGGAATTCACTATGTAGTCTCAGAGTGGCCTTGAACTCAGAGATCCTCCTACCTCTGTCTCCCAAGTGCTGGGATTAAAGGTGTGTGCCACCACACCAGACTTTTTGCACTGGCTTTGCTTTCTTTTCTTTTCTCTTCTTTTCTTTTCTTTCTGTTTTTCCGAGATAGGGTCTTACTCTGGTCGAGGCTGACCTGGAATTAACTATGTAGTCTCAGGGTGGCCTCGAACTCACAGTGATCCTCCTACCTCTGCCTCCCAAGTGCTGGGATTAAAGGCATGCACCACCATGCCCACATTCTTTTTTTATTTTTTATTTTTTTTTTAGGTAGGGTCTCACTTGTAGCCCAGGCTGACCTGGAATTCACTATGTAGTCTCAGGATGGCCTTGAACTCACAGTGATCCTACCTCTGTCTCCTGAGTGCATGGTTTAAAGATGTGTGACACCACGAATAGCCCTAAAGTCTTTTTGTAAAAATATTATTTTTATATTTATTTGTAAGCAGAGAGAGAGAGAGATGCAGGAGAGAGACAGAGAATGGGAATGCCAGGGCCTCTAGCCATTGCAAACAAATTCTAGACACCCATCTCTCCAGCCCTAAAAATATTTTTATTTATTTATTTGCAAGGAGAGAGAGAGCGAGCGAGAGAGCGAGCACACCAGGGCCTCCTCCAGCTGCTGCAAACAAGCTGTAGATAAATGTGCCACTGTGTATCTGGCTTTACATGGGTACTGGGAAATTGAACTTAGTTCATTATGCTTTGAAGGCAAATGCCTTAGCCACTGAGCCATCTCTCCAGTCCCCTGACTTCAGTCTAGCTTTCTTTCATGTTCTTCAAAAGTATAAAAGTACTGGGTGTGGTGGGCTCATACCTGTAACTCTAGTATTTGGGAAGCTGAGGTAGGAGGATTACTGTGATTTTGAGGATAGTTTGAGCTACAGAATGAGACCTTGTTTTAACCTCTCACCCTTAAAAATACAAAACTAATCAGGTCTGTTATGTGCTTAAAAATTCCTTATTGGGGCTGGAAAGATGGCTTAGTGGTTAAGGTGCTTGCCTCCAAAGCCAAAGGACCTAGGATCAATTCCCCAGGACCCACATAATCCAGATGCACAAGGTGGTACATGCATCTGGAGTTCGTTTGCAGTGGCTGGAAGCCCTGACATGCCCATTCTCTCTCTCTCTCTGCATCTTTCTTTTTCTCTATCCAATAAAATTTAAATAATCTTAAAAAAAAATCTCTTATTGTAGTTTAGCCTGGTTGTACAAGTCTATAATGTTAGCTACTCAAGAGGCTGAGGCAGAAAGATCTCAGATTCAAGATCAAGTTCAATCTCAAGTTCATGGGCAATTTAATGAGATCTATCACAAAATTTGAAAAATGAAAACTTTAAAAGAGCTGGAGACATAGCTCAGTGGTAGAGTGTTTGCCTAGCAAGTGCAAGGCTCTGGGTTCAATTCCCAAAACGGGTTGTGCAGGGGGTGAGAATCCCTTAGTAGCTGTTCTCTGCCTATATGATAAAGCCCAAGCATACCACCTCATTTTTTAATTTTTGCATTTTTCTTATTATCAGTATGAAGCTACTTTCAGCTTCCTTAGAATGCCAGGATAAAGAATGTGTCTAGAAGTCGGGCATGGTGGCACACTCCTTTAATCCTAGCACTTGTTAGACTGAAGTAAGAGGTCAGCCTGGGCTCTAGAGTGAGACCCTACCTCAAAATAAAAACAAAGCTGGGCGTGGTGGCGCACATCTTTAATTCCAGCACTCATGAGGCAGAGGTGGGAGGATTGCTGAGAGTTCAAGGCCACCCTGAGACTACATAGTGAATTCCTGGTCAGCTTGAGCTAGAGTGAGACCCTACCAAAACCAAACCAAACCAAAACAAACAAACAAACAAAACAAAACAAAACAAAAAACCAAACAAAAACAAAAACAAAAATACCAAAGGAAAATAAAACCAGACATGCCACAGTTCAGATCATGTTGTTAGGAAACTTTCCTGACCCTCCCTTCCCAAGTGGTCAGTTTCTTCCTTCTCTGCAGGTTGTATATTCTTCTGATGTGTATCACAAAGTATTATAGTTTGTTGCTTATCTGGTTATCTCTTCCCCACTGTAAACTCTCTCTACTAGTATAGTGTCTAGCATGAGGTGTAGGAGACATGCTTGATGAATAGATCTGCGCACAGGATTTTCTATAAATATTTGCATGCTGCATGAAATCATGTTGACAGTGGAAATACGGTAATGCTAAATTTTGTCCTTATTCTAAATGATTGGAATCAGAAGAGTTATACATTTCAGATTATTTGAATGCACATAATGAGAAGTCATGGGGCTAGGACCCCAAATCCATTTGTTTTATATGTACTTTATACACATAGCCTTATACACATACTTTATACACATACCTCTGTTGGGATTGAAGGCATGCGCCACCACACCTGGTACTCCAGAAGTATTTGCTTTCCACTGAAAGTTGCCAACTTTGAGTTGGCACTGGGTCATCTCAGACTATCCAAAGTTTTGTTACTTCCATAGAAAAGGCTCCTTAGATACCATAGCCATTTCTTTTGGACTCATTGTTAGCTTCCTCTCAGGTATGTTTGTGTGGCCTACTCTAGGAAAGATTGGGGAATGAGCTTACTGGGCTGTTGAAGGAAAAAGGAATAGTGAAGGTGATAGGGAAATGGGTTATCTGGAGGGAGTTCACTCCTTTTCATTAGCGATCTCTGAAATTAAGGTGGGTTGGGGATCCAGGAAGAAGAGCAGGGACCATAGGAAGCAGAATAGTTTGGCACTGGGTGGTGGTGGCCTCAGACTAGCAGTACCTGCGCATCTGGGAGCTTGTTAGAGATGCATAATCTTTGGCTCCACTGCAGACCTACCTGATTGTTGGGGTCCCCCCCCAAGGCCAGCTCAGGAGGGACGATAGGGTCTCTGCCGAATTGGGGTGAGCAGCGCGGAGTCACGACACAGACTCCGGGAGTTGGGTGAAAGTGGAGCGAGAATCCACAAACTCGTTTATTCAGGAAGTGTACATGGGTTTTAAGGGGCTGTTAATCCTTGTATGGGGCGGTCCCCTTTTGGTGACCAATGACAGCTTGTCTCTGGACAGGACATCTCGTAGTAGGCTTCTCGCGAGCATGGGGCTGTAACTGTTGTCACATCAAGCCTGCGCAAAACGCCACTTTTACAGAAGCCACTTCCTATTGTCTTTTGCCATGCGGTCTGGCTAGGACCAGGCCTGTATTGTGCCATACACCTGATGAGGTAGTTTGTCTGTCTGTCTAATCTATCTATCTTCCATCCATCCATCTATCTACTTGAGGTAGGGTCTCACTCTAGCCCGGGCTGACTCTGTAGTCCCAGGCTGGCCTTGAATTTATGGCAATCTTCCTATCTACACCTCCTGAGTGCTGGAATTAAAAGCATGTGCCACCATACCAGCTCTAATCTCCATTTTAGCAATATTCTCTGGTGATACTGTGCACATTAAAGTTTGAGAAACATCCAACTTTATGACTAATTGGTTCAGTGCAGAGAGTTTGAAAATCATTTATTATTTTTGGTCGTGCTGGGGATGGAACCTGAGATCTCAGTATGTGTTGTACCATTGAGCTATACCTCTAGCTCACTCTTGGTGCCATTGAGAACAAATGAAATGTTGGTGAATTTAGAAATTGATGTGCTTAGGGGAGATGGTTCAGTGGTTAAAGGTGCTTGCTTAAAAAAAAAATGATGTCTTGCTGGGTGTGGTAGTGCATGCCTTTTATACCAGCACTTGAAGGCTGAGGTAGGAGGATCACCATGAGTTCGAGATCACCCTGAGAGTACATAGTGAATTCCAGGTCAGCCTGACTAGAGCGAGACTCTACCTCAAAAGAAATACAACAAACAAACAAAAATGATGTCTTTTAGATTTAATGGAATTTGGTAACATCTGTAACATGTAAATAGTGAACCTGGCATGGAGTTCTCAGTAAATGTTAAAAGTAATTAAATTAGGCAAACATACAGAAATATCATTTGTTTTCCTCTCATCTCTGAGTGAGCGTCGTCCTATAGAGCTGTCATTGTGGCTAGACACTAGAATTTTCCCTGGTCTTGGGATAGTTGTGGCAGCAGCACTAAAGACATACAGCACTTACTGATGTGCCAGTCCTATCTCAGGATTTGATGCATTCATTACTCATTCAGTCATTAGAACAACCATGAGAGATGAATATTATGTTTTCAAATAAAAAGGAATAAAGATTAACTGACCATATGTGTACATAGCCAGTAAGTGGCAGAGCCAAGTTGTGACCTGAGGCAGTCTGATTCCCACATCTGTGCTCTCTGTTTTCATGTATTGCTGTTGCTTTCAAACTTGGATGGTGTAATAGGAATCAAGAAACTGCCTGGCTACCTGATTCTGCCACTAATATATTTGTGATTAAGTAACTTTTCTTTTGTGGGATTGTTTTCTTCTTATGAAAATGAAAGCATTAGAGTTAGAAGATCTCTATATTTATTTATTTGTAAGCAGAGAGAGACAGAGAAAAGAGAGAGAATGGGCACACTAGAGTTTCCAGCCACTGCAAACAAACTCCCAACACATGCATCACTTTGTACATCTGGCTTTATGTGGGTACTGGGGAAATGAACCTCCAGGTCGTTAGGCTTTGTAGGCAAGTACCTTAACCCCTGAGCCACCTCATTTAAAAATATCTATATAGGCCTGGAGAGATGGCTCAGGGATTAAGGCACTTGCCCACAAAGCTAAAGGACCCAGGTTCGATTCCCCAGTACCCATTTAAGGCCAGATGTCTCTCTGTGCTTGCGAATAAATGAATACAAAAAATATCTATTTTTTGATTTTTCAAGGTAGGGTTTCACTCTAGCCCAGGCTGAATTCACTATGTAGTCTCAGGGTGGCCTTGAATTCTTGGCAGCCCTACATCTGCATCCCAAGTGCTAGAATTAGTTAATGTGCCACCATGCATGGCAATAAAAATATTTAGAAAAAAAAGTTTGGAAGAGCCTGGTATGGTGGCACATGCACTTAATCCCAGTACTTGGGAGGCAGAGGTAGGAGTATCTCTGTGAGTTAGAGACCGGCCAGGGACTACAGAATGAGTTCCAGGTGAGCCTGGGCTAGAGTAAGACCTCATCTCAAAAAAAAAAAAAAAAAAATTTTTTTTTTTTTGAAGAAAACTCTAGATTAAGACTTGGTTCAAAAATTATTTGTTCGATCATGTTAGTAGTTTAGAACAAGGGATTTGAACCCTGCCTCGGCCCTTTCCTGACTATATAACCTTGGACAACTTGCTTAGCCTTTCTAAACATTGATTCCCTCATTAGGAGTGGGAGAGAATAGTTCATACCTTCAGGGATGTTAGATTTGAATAAGATGCTGTGTTATTAGCATCTAGTATATGAGAAACACAGTGTATCTTTTTTTTATTATTTTTATTTTTATTGACAACTTCTTTACTTGTAGACAATATCCTATGTTATTTTACTCCCTTCCCCCACTTTTCCCTTTGAAACTTCACTTGCCATCATATCCCCTCCCCCTCTCAATCAGTCTCTCTTTTCAGTTTGATGTCATCATCTTTTCTTCCTATTACAATGGTCTTATGTAGGTAGTGTCAGGCAAGAAACACAGTGTATCTTTAATATACATAGTTTTTTTTCTTTTCCTTACCTGCAAACACCCATGGGAGAGTTAGAGAAACAGATATAAGAGATTCAGAAGGGTTTTGAATTTCTATAGATCCTACTGTCATTCTATAATGGTATTCTCATTGTTGGGAGATGAGTTAGCAGGGAAATGTCCAATTTCTATTTTTTTAAGTTAAAAATATTTTTTAAAAATATATTTTATTTATTTAATTATTTATTTGAGAGAGAGGAAGGAGCAGAGAGAAAGAGTGAATGGGCGCTCCAGGACCTCCAGCCACTGCAAATGAACCCCAGAAGCATGTGCCCCCTTGTGCATCTGGCTTACATGGGTCCTAGGGAATTGAACCCGGGTCCTTAGGCTTCACAGGCAAATGCCTTAACTGCTAAGCCGTTTCCCCAGCTCCAATTTCTATTTTTAAGCCACTTTTATTTATTTATTTATTTATTTATTTATTTATTTATTTATTTATTTATTTATGAGAGAAAGAGAGGGAGAGAGAGGGAGGGAAGGAGAGAGAGAGAGAGAGAGAATGGGCATACCAGGGCCTCTAGACACTACAAATGAACTCCAGATGCATGTGTCACCTTGTGCATCTGGCTTTATGTGGGTACTGGGGAATCCAACCTGGGTCCTTAGGCTTTGCTGGCAAGTTCCTTAACCACTAAGCCGTCTCTCCAGCCCATATAAGCCACCTTTTGATTTTAATTCTCCTAACAACCCTACTGAGAGGTTTTACTGTCACTGTTTTACAGAGGAAAAAGTGAGACTCAGCTGGTGCAACAGCTTGTTCAAGTGCACATGGAGGTAATGGTAAGGCAGGTATCCAAAGCTAGTTCCAATTCTTAGCCAAGAGATTCAACTTTTCCTTCATATCCTCTAACAGAACTGTGGCTCAAATCTCTTTTTCTCTGAAAACTCCTAGCTTTGTAATCCAACCTACTTAAGGGGTCAGAGAAGTGACCTTTCCTTGCATGTTGTGAGCTCTTATTGTGTGTGAGTGGGAAAGGGAGTGTGACTTCAGTTGGTCCTTTTTACCCACTGGTTTAAATCATGCCAACAGGTCCAATATGGAATATTATAAACAACTTTTAAAAACTGCACTAGAATTTAAATATGTTTTAATGAATGAATGAATTAATTAATGAGACACACACACAGAGAAACAGATAGAATGGGCACGGTAGGGCCTCCAGCCTCTGTAGACAAAGTCCAGACAATGTGCCACCTTGTGTATCTGGCTTACATGGGTCCTGGGGAATTGAACCTGGGCCTTTTGGCTTTGCAGACAAGCACTGTAACTGCTAAGCGATCTCTCTAGCCCTCCTCTAGAATTTAACAGGAAAATAAACAAATAAAGGCATGTGCCACTACACCAGGCTTACTTTGGAAATGCCCTCATACCTCCTTTCTTTACTGCTTAATGTTAGTTGTTTTTAAAACTTCCAGTCTCAAGATCCTTCCCCCTCCTTCCTCCCTTCCTTCTCTCCCTCCTTTCTTTCTTTCTTTCTTTCTTTCTTTCTTTCTTTCTTTCTTTCTTTCTTTCTTCTTGGTGCTTTGTTGTTGTCTTTGTTTCTCTTTTTTAAAATTTATTTATTTTTATTGACAACTTCCATAATTGTAGACCCTATCTATTTCTTTCTTTCTTTTTTTTTTTTTTTTGGAATTATTTATTTATTTATTTGAGAGTGACAGAGAGAAAGAGGCAGAGGGAGAGAATGGGCGCACCAGAGCCTCCAGCCACTGCAAACAAACTCCAGATGCATGTGCCACTTTGTGCATCTGGCTTATGTGGGTAGTGGGGAATCGAGCCTTGAACCGGGGTCCTTAGGCTTCACAGGCAAGTGTTCAACCGCTAAGCCATCCTTCCAGCCCCCTATCTATTTCTTTAAGAGAGCTACACTTTAGTCCAAGCTGGTTTGGAACTCTCTATGAACCTACACTGGTCTTAAATTCATAGCAATCCTCCCACCTTAGCCTCTTGTGTTGGGTGCCACCATACCTAGCTCTCCTGATTCCAGCCTCCTGGGTAGCTGGGACTTTTGCTCCCATTTATGTGGCTTACTTTTTTTTTTTTTTTTTCCCTTTGAGGTAAAGTCTCACTTTAGTCCAGGCTGACCTGGAACTCACCCTGTAGTCCCAGGCTGGTCTTGAACTCACAGTGATCCCCCTACCTCAGCCTCCAGAGCGCTGGGACTAAAGATGTGCCACCATGCCCAGCTCTGTGGCTTACTTTTGAGTCTCCATTTAATAAGATTTGTGTCTTTGTTAAGAGAACCCTCCTGTAAGGTCCTTCCTACCTCCTTGTAAATTCTACCTTTCAAAAAAAAATTTTTTTTTTAAACAGGGTTTCTCATGTAACCTAGGCTAGCTTCAAACTCTGTAGCAGAAGCTGGCCTGTTTGTTTATTTTCTTGAGATTGGGTCTCACTATGTATTCCAGGTTGGCCTCCAACTTGCTCTGTAGCTGATTTTCCTACCTCATCATCTAAAGTGCCAGGATTATAGCCCTGCACCACCATGCTTGGTTAACCCTGCGTATCCTTGAAGCTCAGCTCAAATCCTGCCTTTGCAATTAGTCCCTTTGCTAACCATTCTATCTAACCTGTGATCACTCAGTCTGTGTCTGAACTCAGCATGAATTCCTGCTACTCACCATTCGTATATCTTGTTATAAATGTTTCCATGTATTTCTCCAGGTACATGCTGCTGCTGAGTTGCATGGATTGTGATTTGTTCCTTTCTTGTCACCATTTTGCCTAGCCCAGTGCCCTATATTCAGCAGGTATTCATCAAATGTTGATGTGATTAGATTTTGTTAGTACTTCACACCCTTTTAAAGATCGGTGCCTAGAGCTGGGAGACTTAAGGGAACATTGAGCCAGTTGACATCATCTTGGCTGCCTGACAGGACGGGGTGTGTGACTGAGAGGAGTGTTGGCAGATGAAACACCTGTGCATCAGGTTATACTTCCTCCTGTGCTGGATGAGATACAGAGTCCACATTGGGGAAAAAAGGAAGTGTAGGAGGAGGGCTAGAAAGGGAGTGGATGGGAGGATACTATATTGTTAGATGTGGGGATTTGGCTTTATTAAAACCATAAATAAAAGGATGGTGCAATACAGAGATGCTTCTTAGAACCGGTAGGTCAATTTGATAAACCGGCTTCTCTGTTACAAACCAGTTATTAAGTGTCATTTCTTCTTCTTCTTCTTCTTTTTTTTTTGTAATAAAACTGTACCACCCAGCTACTTACTTTCTTATTAGAGTGAATCTTGAATTAGGAAATCTAAGAGAGAGGCAGCATAGTCAGAGTAGGGCAAGGAATAGTGATAATTCTGGAGTACCAGTTGGTAATAAAACTTTTCAATTTTAGTGTTACTACCTTCTTTTGCTTCATCTTCCTTCTTTCACTGATATCTTCTCACCCTGTGCACTAAATCATTCCTATTCCTACGGTGTGCTGTAGACCACCTTGGATTTAGATCTTTAGACTATATCTCTCCACTCCCTTTCTTCTCCCCAAATGGTAGGATAGAGAAAATGGACTGTGATGATTTTAACTCTTCAATGAATTAGGGAATAAAATGTTTTAATTGCTTGATTTAAGGGCTTGGGGCCTCCCTAATATTAGGGTCTTTTTTTTTTCTTTCTTTTCTTTTCTTTCTGTCTTTTTTTTTTTTTTTTTTTTTTGAGGTAGGGTCTTGCTCTAGTCCAGGCTGACCTGGAATTCACTATGTAGTCTCAGGGTGGCCTCAAACTCAGGGTGATCCTCCTCCTACCTCTGCCTTCTGAGTGCTGGGATTAAAGGTGTGTGCTACCACACCCGGCTCTTTCTTCATTCTTATGCTGTAATGTGGTCCCAGAGAAAGTCCTATGTTAGGCTAGTGTTGGTACCTGCCCTAAAAGGGAAGAGATCGTACTCAGGCTTGTTCCTCCCCATTTCCCCATTAGTGAATATCTCATTATTAGAAGATGAAGCTTAATGGTGCTTTGAACAAAGTATAAATATAGCCAAGACCCTAATACATTTCTAATGGATGGGCTTTTGGTTTAAAAAAGCCTTTTTAAAATGCATTGTTTTAGTCTAAGTGCCTCCCTTCTTGTGGGATGATTAAGCTGACAGTTAAGCTGATGGAAGAATAAAAGTAAATTACTGTTTGTTACTACACTGTCTTGTTTTGGCCCATGGGAATACTGTGGGTTTTCTCTCCCTTCAGATAAATCCTCCTACATGTCCATTTTCTGGCCCTAGGAGGGAAAGACAATGGGAAAAAGTCAGTACACTCAACTCATTGTTCAGGTCAAATTTTCTGGGTGTGGTTTTTGTAGAACTTTCTCTGAAAGCTGACTCAAGAGTTCTCTTCCATTGTAGAGCTTTGCTTGTTCTTACATGATGTATCAGTTTACCACCTTGGAATTTCAGGCAGCACCCTTTAGCATTATTAAGTTGAGAATGAGGAAAGTCAATATATTTTCGGAGATCCAAAGTAAAAGAATGCTTTCACTGGATAAACCAGGTTTTCCTAGATGTTGTGGCTGAGAACTGGTCTAAATATATACTTGTCTTTTTTGATGCTACCCATCCCTCTCAATAACAGTTATTTGCCTTTCTGTCCTCCATAATATTCTGAGCATCTTGAGAGCTGGAATAACATCTCATTGATCTTTGTGCCCCTGATGTTTAGTACCTTGCACAGTTCAAAATAAGTGCTCATAAACTGGGCACGGTGGTGCTTGCTTATAATCCCAGTGCCTGGGAGGTGGAGGCAGGATGATCAGGAGGTAAAGGTTGTTCCTAGCTACTAAGTGAGTTTGAGGCATCAGACACTGCCTCAACAAATATAAATAAGCAAATACGTAAATAAATAAATAGATGTATGTCAAGTTAAATAGTAGAGGGATGGTTGAAATGTGAGGACTACAGACAGATGCATGTCTGACATACCAAATTGGGAGACACTAGGAGAAACTGGAGCTAGAAGATAGAGGACTGGAGAGATGGAGCAACAGTTAAAGACGCTTGCAAAGCCTGCTGGCCTGAATTCAATTCCCCAGTACTCATGTAAAGCCAGATGCACAAAGTGGCACATGTATATGGAATTTGTTTACAGCAGCAGGAGGCCCTTGTGTGCCCATTCATTCTCTCTTTCTCTCTTAAATAAGTAAGTAAATATTTTTAAAATTGTATTTATTTATTTTTGGCTTTTTTTTCCTTCTTGTTTTTGTTTTTGTGAGGTGGGGTCTCACTCTAGCTCAGGCTGACCTGGAATTCACTATGTAGTCTCAGTGTGGCCTCGAACTCACGGCAATCCTCCTACCTCTGCCTCCTGAGTGCTGGGATTAAAGGTGTGCGCCACCACACCTGGTTTATTTTGGTTTTTCAAGGTAGGGTCTCACTCTAGCCCAGCCTGACCTGGAATTCTCAGGGTGGCCTCGAACTCACAGTGATCCTCCTACCTTTGCCACCTGAGTGCTGGGATTAAAGGCGTGCGCCACCACGTCCTGCTATAAATTTTATTTATTTATTGCAAGTATTGGGGAATCAAACTGGGTTTGTTAGGTTTAGTAGGCAAGCACCTTAACTGCTGAGCCATTTCTCCAGCCCCAAAATAAATATTAAAAAAAATATTTTTGAAGCTGGTTGTGGTGGTACACTCAGGAGGCAGAGGTAGGAGGATTGTCATGAGTTTGAGGCCACCCTGAGACTACATAGTGAATTCTAGGTCAGCCTGGGCTACAGCGAGACCCTACCTTGAAAAACAAAACAAAACAAAACAAAATATTTATACATTTTTTTACTTGCAAGCAGAGAGAGAGAGAGAGGGAGAGAGAGAGGGAGATAATGGGTGTGCCAGGGCTTCTAGCTACTGCAAACCAACCTCAGATGCATGTATTACCTTGGCTTTATGTGGGTTCTGGGGAATCAAACCTGGGCTGTTAGGCTTTGCAGGCAAGTGCCTTAACTGTTGAGCAATATCGCCACTCTCTCAAGTACGTATGTACGTATGTATGTATGTATGTATGTATGTATGTACATACATACATTTTTTTTTTTTTGGTTTTTCGAGGTAGGGTCTCACTCTAGCATATACATGTTTTTTTAAAAAATACTAAATTTATTATATTTATTGAGGGAAGTACAGAGCCAAGGACAGGCACCCACGTGGTTAGAGATCCCACATGGAGGGCCTGGAAAATTTATTTGTTTTTTTGAGGTAGGGTCTCACTCTATCCCAGGCTGACCTGGAATTTACTATGTAGTCTCAGGGTGGCCTGAAACTCATGGTGATCCCCTACTTCTGCCTCCTGAGTGCTGGGATTAAAGGTGTACACCACCACTCCTGGCTTCAAATGAATAGTTTTTAAGGGCTGGAGAGATGGCTTAGCAGTTAAGGCACTTGCCTGCAAAGCCTAAGGACTTAGGTTCTATTCCCCAGGACCTACATAAGCCATATGGACAAGGGGGCACACACATCTGGTGCTCGTTTGAATGGCTGGAGGCTCTGGCGCACCCAATTCTCTCTCCCTCTCTCTCTTAAATAAATAGTTTTTAAAAAGAGAGAGAGAACAAGTTTTGTTTGTAGGAGTCTTTTGTCTTTGTTTTTGAGATAGGGTTTCACTGTAGCCCTAGCTAACCTGGAACTCTAGCTCCAGGCTGGCCTTGAATTCTCAGTGATCCTTCTACCTCTGCCTCCCAAGTGCTGGGATCAAAGGCATGCACCACCATGTGGGCTGGCTATTTGTAGGAGTTTTGGTGGATAGGACATTGAGAATATTTTGTTACTTAAGAATTTTTGAGAAGCAGCTACGCTCCTTTTTGTGGGAGAACATTTAGAAACTGTGTTAGATCCCTCTTTTACGCTAATGGCCTTGAACAAGGCCTGTAGTTACTCTGACCTTTGTAGGAGAGACAAAAGATAATCTGTCTGTTCCTGTCAATGGAGGACAGCCTTTCACAAAAGGAGGAGTTCAAGATTAGTTGGGTTGGAGAAAACTAGCACTGTGCTCCTGGGCAGTAAGTACTACAGAAACAGAACTGTTATTATGAGATGGCTGTTGGCAGCAGAGAAAGTTTCAGTCAGCTTCTCTGACTTGTACCCCACACCCAGTCATAACCTTAGGCTGGGTGGATGCAGGTTTTAAATATTGGGGTCACCTGTAGCTGTTGGCAAATTGTGTATTGTGCAAGCATTTTTTTTTGGATTCTTTCCCTTCTGTCCACCAGCAAAAAGTGGGAAGTTTGTGGGATGTACTTTTGGTTGGCATTAAGGCATAGGCTTTCTTTTGCTCATTTAAGTATCCAACACTATATAACTAGATGGCCTGATTCAAGAGGAACCAGAAATGGGTAGCAGTTTCCCTGAGCTTGATTTGGATCCTGATCAGTTGTTTTCCTGTTCCTATAGGGATGTGAGTCCTCCCCTTTCCTTGTAAAAGAAATGACTATTTTTTCATTTCCTGTTTGATAGCATATTTTTTGAATACCAGGAGATACTTGGTGATTATAAATCAGTTGGGGGTGTGGGTAGGAAGGAAGAAGGCTGCTTTTGTTTTTAGCAGAATGGCTTTCATTTGAGAAACACAGAACACATCCGTGACTCCAAGCTTCCTCATCCCTTGGGAGAGTCACAGACCTCAGAGGATTGTTTGAAATTCCATCATTGGGCTGTCTCTTTGTCGTGGTGTTGGTGCCCCTTCTTTATCCAACTTAGGCTAGAAGAGATCAGCTCCTCATAGGACCCACATCTTATGGATTCTACTCCTGCCACGTCCTCTGGGCAATCCCTTTTACCAAAATTTACTGAGGAGCAACTGTTGTTTGTCCCTGGTGGAACTGACACTACCCTTGGAGTGGAAACTGGCAGGATGCCCCCTGCCTTGACCCAGGGACATGGGCTAGGTTTAGAATCTGGCTGTCCAGATTTCCTGTCCTCTCTCCTCACCAGCTGACCTTGCAGCTTCCTCTCTGGGACCTGGAAGGGACCATATTGCTAACAAGCCGTGCTACCTGAGGATCTGTGCAGCCACCTCTGTTTTTCTAACTATGAGCTGCCTGTCCAGTCTGGCCTGTTCCTTTCCAATCTGAAAGGAAAGCAGATGTTTAGAAAAGAGAATCACTCTGATCCCCTTTGCTTCAAGGGCAGCTTTTTTTAGTGTCTGGGGAGCCAGAGTCAAATTTTACAACATACTGAATGTTAGATTAGTGATGGCTTTAATCCCAACACTTGGGAAGCAGAGGTAGGAGGATCACCATGAGTGGTGCATGCCTTCTTTAATACCAGCACTCTGGAGGCAGAGATAGGAGCTGGAGTCTGGGACTACAGAATAAGTGCCAGGTCAGCTTGGGCTAGAGTGAGACCTTACCTCGGAAAAAAACCAAAAAACAAAAAAACAACTTTATTTGTTTGTTTTGTTTTTCAAGTGCTGGGATTAAAGGTGCATACCACCATGCCTTGTCCTTGCAAAGTTTTATACACAAAATAAGGACTTTTCTAGGAAGTTAGGAAAATTTTCATTTTTAGGTTTACTGAACACAGTGGTTTTTCCTAGTATGCTAGGGTTCTTTGGAAGAGCAGCTTTGACAGTAGCAGACCTTTTGGGAGAGGGCCTCCTGTAGTCAGGACTGGCCTGGAACTCACTGTGACTTTGAACTTCTGACTCTCCTGCTATAGCCTCCACAGTATAACAGCCATGGACCATCATGTTCAATTTTATTTTAGTTTGTTTATTTGTGTTTTTTCTTTTGTTTTTTTTTCTTTCTTTTCTTTCTTTTTTTTTTTTTTTAAAGTTTAGAGACTAGGGCCTTACCATAGGCCCTGGGTCACCACACCCAGCTCATGTGCTTAACTTATAACTGAAATTTCTTCCTTTTCTCTCTCTATCATGTGTGCCTTTTCTCCTTGCTCCAGGGCTTGTTTGTGACTGTTTTATAGTTTTATCAGATAAATTTCCCCTCTGGGTAGAAAGCAGCATCTTCCAGAGAATAGGAATTCTGACTTTGGAATTCTGGTTCTGATACTGATTTGTGATCTTGGACAGCAGCCATATGCCACATAATCTTCTTACTTGGTAGACTTTTCCTAATTCCTTAATTCTTCATTTGCAAAATGTAGGTGATAATAACATAGGATTTTGGTAAATGTTAACTGAATTCTTTTTTTCCCCCTGGTTTTTCGAGGTAGGGTCTTGCTGCGATTAAAGGCATTTACTACCACGCCCGGCTCTTTTTTCTTTTTTTAAAAATAATTTTATTGTGCCGGGCGTGGTGGCCCACGCCTTTAATCCCAGCACTCGGGAGGGAGGCAGAGATAGGAGGATCGCCAAGAGTTCGAGGCCACCCTGAGACTACATAGTGAATTCCAGGTCAGCCTGGACCAGAGTGAGACCCTACCTCGCAAAACAAAACAACAACAACAACAAAAAAACCCAAAACTTTTATTTATTAGGGAGAAAGAATGGTGTGTTAAGGCCAATATATTCACTCACACCTTCCCACACTCCCCCCACCCCTGCAAATTAAAACAGAAAAGGGCCAGACATGGTGGCACATGCCTTTAATCCCAGAGGTAGGAGGATTGCAGGGGGTTCGAGGCCATCTTCAGACTACATAGTGAATTCCAGACCAGCCTGGGCTAGAGGGAGACCCTGCCTTGAAAAACAAAAGGTAGCTGAGACTGTCTGAAACTCTCAGTTGCCATACACCTGGTTTATTTTGTATGGGTGAGGGGCTAAGAATGTCTATATAGCTATGGACTAATGGCAGTGTGGCTCACAAGGGTTGAATTTTTGGATATATAAAATATATATGTGGGTATATGTGTGTATGTGCACATATTTGCATATTATGTATTAGTTATAGGTACATGCATATATGCATACATAAACACACAATATTTGGCCATTGATAGTTGACACAATATAGAAACTATGTGTTCTTTTCTGGATTCCCCTCAACCCAGAGCAGCATAAAATGTATGTATTGGTAACAATGGGGGGGGGTGTCTCAGGATGATGAGGTCTGCAAGGGAATTTAAGTACAGAGAACCTTAGCAGAAGTGTCTGGATAGATTGTGTCAACAGCAGTGGGGTGTAGACTGGAGACACAAATTCGTATTACTTCTGATAGTAGCCTGAGGAGTTCTTTAAGAGATTTCTCCCTCCCTCTTCTCTCTTTCTTTCCCCTCCCTCCCTCCCTTCCTTCCTTCCTTTCTTTCTCATTTTTTTTTTTTTTTTGAGGTAGGGTCTCCCTCTAACCCAGGCTGACCTGGAATTCACTTAAAAATATTTCATTTATTTATGAGAGAAAATGAATGTGGGTGCTCTATGGCCTGTAGCCATTGCAAATGCCAGACATATGTGCTACCTTGTGCATCTGGCTTTCTTGGGGTACCAAGGAGTCAAACCTGGGTTGGCTTTGCTGCCAAGTGTCTTAACTGCTAAGCCATCTATCTTTCCAGCTTCTTTTAGAGATTTCTACTCAGGTGAAGCCAGTATTCTTACTTTACTTGTATCTTTTAGTTATTTAGTTAGTTTTTTTGTTTTGTTTTGTTTTGTTTTATTTTTCAAGGTAGGGTCTCACTGTAGTCCAGGCTGACCTGGAATTCACTATGTAGTCTCAGGCTGACCTCGAACTCACAGCAATCTCCTACCTCTGTCTCCCAAATGCTGGAATTAAAGCCATGCATCACCATGCCCAGTTAGTTATTTTGAGGCAGGGTCACACTTTGTAGCTCAGTCAGATCTGGAACTCACAGAGATCCTTCTACCTCACCCTTCTAAGTGGTAGGATTAAAGGCATGTGTCACCATGCCTGGTTTGAAGCCAGTATTCTTATTTTTTAAAAAATATTAGTTATTTATTTACAAGGAGAGAGAAGGAAGGAAGGAAGGAAGGAAGGAAGGAAGGAAGGAAAAGGAAGGATACACTAGGGCCTCTCACTACTGCAAACAAACTCTTATCTATAAAAAGCCAAGCATGGCCATACATGCCTGTAAATCCAGCACTGAGGGAGGGGGAGACAGGAGGATTGCTGGGGTTCACTGGTTGCCTAGTGAGCTCCAGGTTCAGTGAGATAACATGTCTCAAGCAAACAGGCTGAAGAATGAGAGGACACTGGATGTCCTTCTTTGATCTCCTCATGTGGACATATATGCATACACAACATACAGAAACCACATCACATACTATTTACACGTCTTTGAAAGCTTGTGCAGGGCTGGAGAAATGGCTCAGTGGTTAAGGCGTTTGCCTGCAAAACCAAAGGATCCTGGTTTAATTCTCCAGGACCCACGTAAGCCAGATGCACAAGAGGCACATGCATCTGAAGTTCATTTGCAGTGGCTAGAGGCCCTGGCATGTCCATTCTCTTTCTTTCTGCCTGTCTTCAAACTCTCTCTGCTCGCCAATACATAAATTTAAAAAATTAAAAAAAAAAAAAAAGAAAATGCTATCTTAAAAAAAAAAAAAAAAAGAAAGCTTGTGCATATAATGAAATTCTGTTTTAGCTAGGTGTGGCGGTACATGCTTGTAATCCCAGTAGAGAGGCTGAGGCAAGAGGTTCATGAGTATAAGGCCAGCCCAGGCTACATAGTGAAACCCTATCTCAAAAAAAAAAAAAAAAAAAAAAAGTATATTTACCAGAGGCGGAGGTTAGAGGATCACCTCTGTTTGAGGCCTCCCTCAAACAGCCAGGTCAGCCTGGGCTAGAGTGAGACCCTACCTCAAAAAACTAAAACACAAGCTGGGCATGGTGGCGCACGCCTTTAATCCCAGCACTCGGGAGGCAGAGGTAGGAGGATCGCAGAGAGTTCGAGGCCACCCTGAGACTACATAGTGAATTCCAGGTTAGCCTGGACCAGAGTGAGACCCTACCTCGCAAAACAAAAAACAAACAAACTAAAAAAAAAAACAAAAAACAAAAAAAACCCACAAAATATGTTTGTATAGAGAGGATCTCAAAAATGACATTCACTTTAAAGCTGGGTGTAGGTGGCACACGCTTTTAATCCCAGCCCTTGGGAGGCAGAGGTAGGAGGATTGCCATGAGGCCACCCTTAGATTACATAGTGAGTTCCAGGTCAGCCTGAGCTAGAGTAAAACCTTACTTTGAAAAACCAAAAAAAAAAAAAAAAAAAAAAAAAAAAAGAGAGAGAGAGAGAGGTTCACTTAGAGAAATTTATGTTAAATTATAAAGGACAGTAGGGGGCACTTGTAAGACAGCGGAATAAAGACAGGCAACAGAGTTCAGCTTGAAGTTTAAACTTTAACTTATACTTACTCTTTGGGAAGAAAATGTTCATATATTCATGTAAAGTTGAAAACTGTGTTTTAAATATGAACTATTTTGCATGACCAACCAATTTTTATTTTATTGACTAAAAACAGTTCTTCAGTTTTGTTTTTTTCTTAACTTTCAGATGCTCTTTGGCAGTTAAGAGTTGCTCAGATATGGCTCTATGCACATTATATAGATAACTAATAAAACATTTAAAAAAAGAATTGCTCAGTTAAAAAGTATATTCAGAGCTGGGCGTGGTGGCACACACCTTTAATCCCAGCACTTGGGAGGCAGAGGTAGGAAGATCGCTGTGAGTTCGAGGCCACCCTGAGACTAGATGGTAAATTCCATGTCAGTCTGAGCTAGAGTAAGGCCCTACCTCAAAAAATGAAAAAAAAAAAAAAATATTCAGGGCTGGAGAGATGGCTTAATGGTTAAGACGCTTGCCTGCAAAGCCTAAAGACCCAGGTTTGACTCCCCAGAACCCACATAAGCCAGATGCAGAAGGTGGTATACATGTCTGGAGTTCATTTGCAGTGTCTGGAGGCCATGGCACACCCATTCTCTCTCTCTCAATAAGTAAAAATAAAATAAAATAAATTAATTTTAAAAAGTATATTCAGAAAAATTAAAAAAAAAAAAAAAGAAAGAAAGAGCTAGGTGTGGTGGTGCATGCCTTTAATCTCAGCACTCAGGAGGCCAAGGTAGGAGGATCCCTGTGAGTTCAAGGCCAGCCTGAGACTACATAGTCAATTCCAGGTCAGCCTGAGCTAGAGACAGACCCTACCTTGAAAAACCAAAAAAAGAAAAAAAAGAAAGGCAGTGCATTAGGAGATAGAGTGATGACTCAGCAGTTAAGGCGCTTGCTTGCAAAACTCAAGGACCAGGGTTCAATTCCCCAGAACCCACATAAAGCCATATGCACAAAGTAGTTCGTTTGCAGTGGCTAGAGACCCGTGGTGTGCCTGTTCTGCCTTCTTCCCTCTTTTTCTCGCCAATAAATAAATAAAAGTATTTTCAGGTTTGGGAAGATGGCTCAGATAGTAAAGTGCTTGCCTTGTAGTCCTGAAGACCTGAGTGCAATCCCCAGTACCAATATAAAACGATAGATGTGCTGTACACGCTTATAATATAGCACAGGGAGAATGGAGACAGGTAAATCCCTGGAGCCAGTGAGTCTAGCTTAATTTTCAGTCTGCTGAGATTCTGCCTCAAGCCAGTTATAGTGGCTCATGCCTTTTAATCCCAGCACTCAGGAGGCTAGGGTAAGAGTATCTCTGAGAATTTAAGGCCATCTAGGCTTCAGAGTAAGACCTGGCCTCAAAACAAAACAAAACAAAACAAACAAACAAAACCCCAAGCAAACAGAAAAAGAGATACTGTCTCAAAAAGAGATACTGTCTCAAAAAAGAGGTGGAAACCTGATGGGTGGCTGTTGCAGACAGCTTCAGGTTCGCTGAGATGAACTTCCAGACCAGGCACAGTTATGGAGGAAGGGATATTATTTATTGAAGCTTACAGATCCAGGGGAAATTCCATAAAGGCAGGAAAAGTGGCCTGCTCTTCACAGGGCCAAACGGAGAGAGAAAGCCAACCAGCCACCACAGCACACAGAGCAAAAAAAAAAACAGCCAAAAGGTCACACAGCCCACTTCAGGAACTCCTGCTAGGCACATTTGCATATCTTTACAATGGAATCTCAAACCCACCACCACACCTTAAGAACGGCCCCCAGTGACCTTGCCTCTAGCAAGGTGATTGCAGATGCAAACTATAACTAAAAAAAAAAAAACACTGAATATATTGGGGGACATATATTCAAACTACCACAGTGGCGCACGCCTTTAATCCCAGCTCTCGGGAGGCAGAGGTAGGAGGAGGATCGAGAGTTCGAGGCCACCCTGAGATTACATAGTGAATTCCAGGTCAGCCTGACTAGAGTGAGAACCTACCTTGAAAAACCAATAAAATAAAATAAAAAATAAATAAATAAAAATAAAAAAATAAAAAAATATTTTTAAAAGATGAATGTACTTCATATTGTACTTTTAAAAATGTATTCATTTATTTAGAGAATGGTCACACTAGAGCCTCTAACCATTGCAAATGAACTCCAGACACATGTGTCACCTTGTCCTTCTGGCTTTTGGCAGTTAAGAATTGTTCAGTTATGGCTCTATGCACATTATATAGATAACTAATAAAAATTTTTTTTAAAAACAATTGCTCAGTTAAAAAGTATATTCAGAGCTGGGCAGTTAGCAGTTAAGACAGTTTGAATAGAGGCAACAGAGTTCAGCTTGAAGTTTAAACTTTAACTTATACTTACTCTTTGGGAAGAAAATGTTCATATATTCATGTAAAGTTGAAAACTGTGTTTTAAATATGAACTATTTTGCATGACCAACCAATTTTTATTTTATTGACTAAAAACAGTTCTTCAGTTTTGTTTTTTTCTTAACTTTCAGATGCTCTTTGGCAGTTAAGAGTTGCTCAGATATGGCTCTATGCACATTATATAGATAACTAATAAAACATTTAAAAAAGAATTGCTCAGTTAAAAAGTATATTCAGAGCTGGCGTGGTGGCACACACCTTTAATCCCAGCACTTGGGAGGCAGAGGTAGGAAGATCGCTGTGAGTTCGAGGCCACCCTGAGACTAGATGGTAAATTCCATGTCAGTCTGAGCTAGAGTAAGGCCCTACCTCAAAAAATGAAAAAAAAAAAAAAATATTCAGGGCTGGAGAGATGGCTTAATGGTTAAGACGCTTGCCTGCAAAGCCTAAAGACCCAGGTTTGACTCCCCAGAACCCACATAAGCCAGATGCAGAAGGTGGTATACATGTCTGGAGTTCATTTGCAGTGTCTGGAGGCCATGGCACACCCATTCTCTCTCTCTCAATAAGTAAAAATAAAATAAAATAAATTAATTTTAAAAAGTATATTCAGAAAAATTAAAAAAAAAAAAAAGAAAGAAAGAGCTAGGTGTGGTGGTGCATGCCTTTAATCTCAGCACTCAGGAGGCCAAGGTAGGAGGATCCCTGTGAGTTCAAGGCCAGCCTGAGACTACATAGTCAATTCCAGGTCAGCCTGAGCTAGAGACAGACCCTACCTTGAAAAACCAAAAAAAGAAAAAAAAGAAAGGCAGTGCATTAGGAGATAGAGTGATGACTCAGCAGTTAAGGCGCTTGCTTGCAAAACTCAAGGACCAGGGTTCAATTCCCCAGAACCCACATAAAGCCATATGCACAAAGTAGTTCGTTTGCAGTGGCTAGAGACCCGTGGTGTGCCTGTTCTGCCTTCTTCCCTCTTTTTCTCGCCAATAAATAAATAAAAGTATTTTCAGGTTTTGGGAAGATGGCTCAGATAGTAAAGTGCTTGCCTTGTAGTCCTGAAGACCTGAGTGCAATCCCCAGTACCAATATAAAACGATAGATGTGCTGTACACGCTTATAATATAGCACAGGGAGAATGGAGACAGGTAAATCCCTGGAGCCAGTGAGTCTAGCTTAATTTTCAGTCTGCTGAGATTCTGCCTCAAGCCAGTTATAGTGGCTCATGCCTTTTAATCCCAGCACTCAGGAGGCTAGGGTAAGAGTATCTCTGAGAATTTAAGGCCATCTAGGCTTCAGAGTAAGACCTGGCCTCAAAACAAAACAAAACAAAACAAACAAACAAAACCCCAAGCAAACAGAAAAAGAGATACTGTCTCAAAAAGAGATACTGTCTCAAAAAGAGGTGGAAACCTGATGGGTGGCTGTTGCAGACAGCTTCAGGTTCGCTGAGATGAACTTCCAGACCAGGCACAGTTATGGAGGAAGGGATATTATTTATTGAAGCTTACAGATCCAGGGGAAATTCCATAAAGGCAGGAAAAGTGGCCTGCTCTTCACAGGGCCAAACAGAGAGAGAAAGCCAACCAGCCACCACAGCACACAGAGCAAAAAAAAACAGCCAAAAGGTCACACAGCCCACTTCAGGAACTCCTGCTAGGCACATTTGCATATCTTTACAATGGAATCTCAAACCCACCACCACACCTTAAGAACGGCCCCCAGTGACCTTGCCTCTAGCAAGGTGATTGCAGATGCAAACTATAACTAAAAAAAAAAAAACACTGAATATATTGGGGGACATATATTCAAACTACCACAGTGGCGCACGCCTTTAATCCCAGCTCTCGGGAGGCAGAGGTAGGAGGATCGCCGAGAGTTCGAGGCCACCCTGAGATTACATAGTGAATTCCAGGTCAGCCTGGACTAGAGTGAGAACCTACCTTGAAAAACCAATAAAATAAAATAAAAAAATAAATAAATAAAAATAAAAAAATAAAAAAATATTTTTAAAAGATGAATGTACTTCATATTGTACTTTTAAAAATGTATTCATTTATTTAGAGAATGGTCACACTAGAGCCTCTAACCATTGCAAATGAACTCCAGACACATGTGTCACCTTGTCCTTCTGGCTTTTGGCAGTTAAGAATTGTTCAGTTATGGCTCTATGCACATTATATAGATAACTAATAAAAATTTTTTTAAAAAACAATTGCTCAGTTAAAAAGTATATTCAGAGCTGGGCAGTTAGCAGTTAAGGAGCTTGCCTACAAAGCCAAAGGACCCAGGTTTGATTCCCCAAGATCCATGTAAGCCATATGCACAAGGCACATGCAATTGGACTTTGCAGTGGCTGAAGGCCGTGGCGCACCCATTCTCTGTTGTCTGCTCCCCCTCCCCTTCCAAACAAATAAAATTTTTTAAAAGATATTTAAGCCGGGCGTGGTGGCGCACGCCTTTAATCCCAGCACTAGGGAGGCAGAGGTAGGAGGATCTCCATGAGTTCAAGGCCACCCTGAGACTACATAGTGAATTCCAGGTCAGCCTGAGCTAGAGTGAGACCCTACCTCGAAAAACCAAAAAAAAAAAAGAAAAAAAGATATTTAAAAAAGGATAAAGATAGCAAATTTCTGGTTACTAACTTTTTTTTTTTTTTTTTTTTTTTAAATTTAAGGCAGGGCCTCACTCTAGCCCAAGCTAACCTGTAACCCTGTAACTCACTTTGTAGCCCAAGCTGGCTTTGAACTCACAGCAGTTTTCTTACCTTAGCCTTCTTAATGCTGGCATTAAACACATGATCTACCACACCCAGTTTAGGCTATCTTGAATAATGATATTGGAGGGTTCTAAATGACAAACCAATCTTTATGAGCTATCTCCTTCATTCCTGATGAGAAGTTTTGGTGAGCAATAGGAGTATCACTTTCAAATTGGCCTCTGCACAAACTCCATAATTAAGACATTTATGCTCCATGCATATGATAAAGCTGGCTCTTAATTGCCCATGAAAATCTAGTTCAGGGTGTACTGAATACTTCAAATTCATTGATCAGTCCTAATTTTAACCATTTGTTTCTCCATAAGATTCTTATGAGGAAAAGAACATTCTTGTTTAGCCTTTACTCTGTCCATGTTATCTCCCATTATTCTTTCTAATTTAACTTCAGTTCACTGAATCCTTGCTCTTCTCATCCTATCTCTGCATCTTTCTTTAGAAATGTAGGCCACCTCTCAGGACACTTGACCATAGTTGAGAATCACTTTTATTTTTATTTATTTGCCCTGTGTGCACACCAGAGTCTCTTGCTGCTACAAACTAATTACCATCCGGTTTTATCTGGGTGACTAGGGAATTGAACCCTGGGCTAGCAGGCTTTACAAGCAAGGACCACTATCACATTCTCTCTCTAGCCCCCTGCCCCATTTCTGCATCTTACTTGTCTTTCTTTCCATATCTATTTCAAATGTTATTGTTTTATTTTGTTTTGCTTCTCGAGGTAGGGTCTCCCTCCAGTCCAGGTTGACCTGGAATTCACTATGTAGTCTCAGGGTGGTATCCAACTCACAATGATTCTCCTATTTGCCTCCCCAGTGCTGGGATTAAAGGTGTGTGCCATTGCACTCAATTTTCTCTTCTCTCTCTCTCTCTTTTTTTTTTTTTTTCCGGTTTTTCAAGGTAGGGTCTCAATCTGGCCCAGGCTGACCTGGAATTCACTATGTAATAATCTCAGGGTGGCCTTGAACTCACGGTGATCCTCCTACCTCTGCCTCCCGAGTGCTGGGATTAAAGGCGTGCGCCACCACGCCTGGCCTTTTTTTTTTTTTTTTTTTTGGGAGGTAGGGTCCCACTCTAGCCCAGGCTGATCTGGAATTCACTCTGTAAGTCCCAGGCTGACCTTGAGCTCACAGTGATCCTCCTACCTCTGCCTCCCAAGTGCTAGAACTCACTTTGTAGTACCAAGCTAGGCTCAAACTCAGCAATTCTCCTACCTGTCTGCCTCACGAGTGCTGGGATTAAAGGCATGTGCCACCATGCCCATCCACAGCTGGCTTTATTATTATTATTATTATTATTTTTTAGTGCAAGAAAGTGTGACAGAGAATTGGTGTGCTAGGGCTTGAGCTACTGCAGTTGAATTTTAGATGTGCATGTCCCCTTGTGTGCCCTTGCATCATTTTGTGCATCTGGCTTACATGGGACCTGGAGAGTCAAACATGAGTCCTTGGGCTTCACAGGCAAGTACCTTAACCACTAATCCATCTTTCCAGCCCCATAGCTGGCTTTTAATGTGGGTTCTAGGACTCAAACTCAGGTCCACATGCTTGTGCAACAAGTGCTTTTACCTGCTGAGCCATTTCTCTGACTGCTGACTTTTTATTTTTTGACTTTATTTTGATTCGGGGTCTTTGTTGTCAAGGATGGACTTGAGCTTGCAATCTTTTTTGTTTCAGCCTTCAGAGTAGCTAGGATTGTAGGCCTGGACTACCAGGCCTGGATAATACTATCTTCTTTAGTTTCCACTTCTATCTCCATTTCACACATGAACAAACTAAGGACAGGAAAGGAAAGGTCTAGTGTCATGTCTAAAGATACAGAGCTAGGTATCATGTTGACTGTCAGTCTGATGCATAATCTACATGTGCTCTTAGCCTTGATGCCATAATCAGTTGTTCAGGATGTTTTTGCACTCTGAAGTTCCTCCTGGACTCCTCTTTGTCTTGGGTGTGGCTCAAATGTAGACAAGGCAAAGCAGCATAACTCAGAATGCTTCTGTTGTTCAACTGGAGCCTGTACCAGAATCACCTGGAGGGCTTGTTAAAACACATTGCTAGGTCCCACCCTGGGTCTGGCTCAGTCTGTTCTGAATCTGGGGTGGGGCTTGAGAATTTGTTTTTCCAGCATGTTCCCAGGTGATGCTGGTGCTGCTTGTCTGGGGACCACTGGTGTAGAGTATTAGGGGTAAAATCAGGGACTCAGGCTGCCAGGATTTGAATCTCAGCTTTGCCACTGAGTTTGGGCAAGTTTTTGAAACTTTGCATGCGTCAGTGTTCATCTGTGAAATCTTTCACTGATAGTATCTACATTTTAGGATTCTTGTGGAGACTGAATGAAAGAATATGTATAAAGTATTTTAAAAGGTGCTTGAAGCATACAGCAAAGACTACCATAATGCTGATAAGACATGTTCCTTTATAGATGTTAGAGCCTAGTTAATAGATTATATCTAGTCAGTAATAAAATCTGAATACAGTTTTTAGATGATATGATTCTGAGAGGTGAAGTATGTATGTTGGGGCACAAGGGAAGGCGGTGAGAGACCAGAAGGAAGAAAGGTACATGGTACATAGGGACAGGTCAGTGGTTTGGGTTTCACTTCCAGAGATATTAAGGAGATGGAAAGAGCAAGGTTTCTGCGCACGTTTTGCCAGAGACAACCTACTGTTTCCCATTCATCTTTCTTAGAGCTGGTATCTGGTTCCAGGGTGAAGTACCTGACAGCATTCACTTTTTGTTTGGAACAATGGCAAAGGGAATGTCTTGCTGTTGGCTTCTGAAGCTGGCCTCTGCAGCCCTTACCCTCCACAGCTGCTGTGCATACTTCTGATTCTTGCTGAGAAAGGCAGTTGTTAGGTTTGGAAGTGTTCAGATTCCAGAGCCAGCTGGACAGCTGACCCAATGGAAGCTGTTTCCCAAACTTTTAGCTCTGTTGCCTCGTTTCCCTGGGCCCCTTCTTTCTGACTTTGAAGCAATATTCTATATTTAGTGACTAGCTACTTAGAAGGTTGGGGGAGATATGCAGGAGCATCTCTCCTACCTTAACGGATGGAATAAGATGTATCTTGTCCCCAAACCTTAACTTCTTCATACTCAAACAACAGCTCAGAGTGAAGAATGTACCTCTAGCTCAGGAGTAAGGGGCATCATTTATTTTTGGGTGTCCTGAAGAAAATATCTGGGGGAAGAAGTAGGGAGATATTCAGGCAGCTCCATTTATGGTTGAGCAATGCTTGGTATTCTGCCGAGGGGACCATGGAACAGTGGAGAGAGCTGAGCATTCTGATAGTTCACCTCCTTTCATTCAGGGACCATTAGTGACACCTTGTTAGGCACCAGAAGGGAACAAATATTTCCTGGACTCACATGAGCTGCAGCCCCTTTTCCTGGGCGGCTTCTGCTCCCAGCTGTTGAGTCACCATCTAGGAATGTCAGTAGCCAGGTTGCCGCCTGGAGCACCTGGAGCCCTCTTGGCATCTTGCACTGTTGACTGGTCTTGGTCTCAGACATTGTTTGGGCCTCTTCAGGGTGTTGGAGTGAGAGGTTGGGCCGTAGTTGTCACTCCAGCTTGTTCCATTAAGCACTGACCTACTTTTCAGGGACAATTAAGTGTTTGTGAGCAAAGGAAGGCGGTGACCCAAGTGAAGGTGAACCAAAGCAGTATTAAACACACTGGAAGTTACTTTTTCCATCTCACACAGCAGGGCCCATCTCAGTCCAAATAGCATGGCAGATTAGGCTGATGGGGAGCTAAATTCCAGATTCTTATCCAAGTGGCCAACCAACTCTTGAATTTGTATTTAGAAGTTACCTTTCATAATCACTGAACCCTTTGTTGTTAGAATAAAGTTTAGAAGAACGTTGGGGCTCTTAGAGTGAATTGTTAATATGAGTTAGGAGTACTTTTTGGTGGCAGTGTTCTGGTTAATTTGAATCGCTGAGAGAATTAAAGTCTTTTCTTTTTGTACCAGGCATGAATAATAGGCTAAATGGGAGCATGAATATTTAGGGATAAGAAAATATTTAGTTTAGGTTTTCTTGTCATTTTGAGGCCAGACATCAAGGGTTAGGTCCTACTATTACTTTTTTTTTTTTTTTTTTGGTGGTATTTAAGATGGAATCCAGGGTCTTACTTAGGCCAGGCAAGTACTCTACCACCAAGATCTACTCTTTTTTTTTTTCTGTTTGTTTTTTTAAATTTTTATTTTTTATTGACAACTTCTTTAATTGTAGACAATATCCCATGGTAATTCCCTCCCTCCCCCCACTTTCCCCTTTGAAATTCCACTCTCCATCATATCCCCTCCCCCCTCAACCAGTCTCTCTTTTCGGTTTGATGTCATGATCTTTTTCCTCCTGTTATGATGGTCTTGTGTAGATAGTGTTAGGCACTGTAAGGTTATGGATATCCAGGCCATTTTGTGTCTGGAGGAGCATGTTGTAAGGAGTCCTATTCTTCCTTTGGCTCTTACATTCTTTCCGCCCCCTCTTCCTCATTGGACCCTGAGCCTTGGAAGGTGGGTTTGAGATGTTTCAGTGCTGAGCACTCTTCTGTCCCTTCTTCTCAGCACCATGGTGCCTCCTGAGTCATCCCAAGATCACCACCATCTGAAAAGAGAAGCTTCTCTAACCAAAAGTGAGAGTAGCATTAATATATAGGTGTAGACATTAAGAGAAGTGCTTACTGGGCAGTTTGGTGAGCATAATACATACATTTAGCCAGACACCAGCAGACATTATACCCCTAGGGATCATGACTACTCCTGTTGTAGGTTTTCAGTATCAGGGATGTATTCCCTCCCATGGAGAGGGCCTCTAGTCCAATTAGAGAGCAGTTGGTTTCCCCCATAACAGACATGGCACTATTGCACCCATTGGCTCATTTGGCCTGGCTGGACAAATTTAAAGCTTGCAGTGTTCACTGTTGAGTATCTTCTCTGGTGTTTTCTCTCTCTGCCATTGAACTGCATGTAACATAGCTTTTCCCAACACCACTAAGATCTACTCTTTACCCCTCTGCCTTTCAGTTTGTGGTGACATGAAGTCAACTCTTTTTTTCAATTTGAATCTAAATATCATTTACTTTATTAGTAGATTCCCAACCTCTGTTTCCCCATTGAATGATTGTTATGCTTGAGTTGTTCTTATTGGTTACTACTGGAGAAGGATCCAAGGTCCTGAGGACAGTGACTCTTGTCCTAGATTGGCTGGCTTCAAGGCCCTGAGGGACTTGCTAAATCAGCAATAAAACAGTTTCTTGAATTTTTTTTTCATGTAATATATTATACTTTGTTACATTTCCACTTTTAGTTTCTTGAATTTTTATTTTCACCAATTCCACATGTTTGGGAACTTCCATAATCTTTCAACCAGTACAAAAGGAAGTTACTGATATTATGCCTAGATGGCTAAGTATGCTATTCAGTGATAGAATACTTGTTTATATTGTGAAGCCCTGGGTTTGATCCAGTACTGCCAAAAATAAAACAATAAAATAAAATAAAAAATAAAGAAAATGGAGGGAGGAAAAAAGAAATACTGATTTTGTACATAGCAATGCAAGTTAAATCTCAAGGAAAGAACAGACTTAGAAGGGAACCCCTCTTTCCAGTAGAATTTTCTTTGTTTGTTGATTTATTTATTTGGTTTGTCAAGGTAGGGTTTCACTCTAGTCCAAGCTGACCTGGAATTCACTATGTAGTCTCAGGGTGGCCTTGAACTCATAGCAATCCTCCTACCTCTGCCTCCCAAGTGCTAGGATTAAAGTCATGCACCACGACACCAACTTTTTTTTTTTAATTAAAGTTTTATTTATTTATTAGAGACAGAGAGTGAGAGAGAGAGTCAGAAAGAAAGAATGGTCATGCCAGGGCCTCCAGCTACTGCAAACAAACTCCAGACACAAGTACCACCATGTGCATATGGCTTACGTGGAACCTGGAGAATCGAACCTGGGTCCTTAAGGCTTCGCAGGCATGCGCCTTAACCACTAAGCCATCTCTCCAGCCCCCACGCCAATTTTTTTATATTTATATTATTTATTTATTTGAAAGCAGAGAGAGAAGAGAGACAGAGGGAATGTGCATGCCAGGGCCTCCAGTTGCTGCAAACTCCAAACTCATGCACCACTTTGTGCATCTGGCTTTGCTTGGGCACTGGGGAATCGAACTCAGTTCATTAGGTCTTTGTAGGCAAGCACCTTAACTGCTGAGCCATCTCTCCACCCCAGAGCTTCCATTCCTTTCCTTTTCCTTTTTTTCTTTTTTTTCAAGGTAGGGTCTCACTGTAACTGAGGCTGACCTGGAATTCACTATGTAGTCTCAGGGTGGCTTCAAACTCATGGCAATCCTCCTACCTCTGCCTCCTAAACGCTGGGATTAAAGGTGTGTGCCACCACTCCCGGCCAGCCTAGAATTTTCTTTTACAGAGTTTTGGATGTGGGATTGGAGTTCTGGGAGGGAAAAGATCTCTGTAAAGATGCAGGAGACCTCCAGATTTGTGAATGTTAATTTCAGCTCTTTGTCCAAGTTATCAAATAATTGAAAAATGTGGACACAGAGAAGTATAGGTTAAGAGAATTTATTAAGGATAGTGTGGAAACAGGAGAGCAGAAAAAAGTAGGAAAGAGTAATTCCTCCCCTTCCAGCAAGTAAAAAATAAGGGAAGAATTTCCTTTACATGGGGAATAGAAGTCTCAGAAGTGTCTAGAGGAAGGGAAGGAGGAGAGAAGAGGGGAAGGAAAGAAGGGGCTTACATATGTATTTCCAGTCCATTTAGATGAAGCATATATCCAATAGAATGAGCCTCATCATCAGGCTCAAGTGTGTAGGAGGGACCTGATTGGCTGGTGGGCTCAGGAGGAACACTTAATTTAGAAAAGGCCCACCCACAGGGTCTCAGCCCACAAAATTAAGAAAGAAACAGGCAGTTGTTGCTGCTGCTGAGAAGTGGTTATGAGGTACAGCTGTCTTGGATGAGAATGAATCAGATGTGAGTTCTAGTTCTGCGAGGACAGGCAAGGTGGTATCCATGTTTCTGTGGGCCAGTCCCTAGCTGACTACCTATCAGGAAGGGGCTACTTTGTTCCTAACCCACATCACTAAAATGTTTGGTGCATTTGAAGAGCCAGTTTCTATATCAGAACATGCTCTAGAAGTGAGCCTTTTTTTTTTTTTTTTTTTTTTTTTTTTTGAGGCAGAGTCTCACTCTAGCCTAGGCAGGCCTTCTACCTCAGCCTCCTGAGTGCTGGGATTAAAGCTATGAGCTACCACACCTGGCTGAAAATATTCTTTCTAAAATTAAAATTAAAATTTGGGGCCAGAGAGATGGCTTAGTGGTTAAAGCACTTTTCCTGCAAAGCCTAAGGACTCAGGATTGATTCCCCAGTACCCACATAAACTAGATGCATAAGGTAATGCATACATCTGGAGTTCATTTGCAGTGGCTAAAGGCCCTGGTGCACCCATTCTCTCTCTCTCTTAAATAAATAAAACATTTAAAATTAAAATCTGATTATAAAATATAGTCCCACTCAAACTCTTTCAGCCGCTTTCCATTGTCACTAGGGTGAATTCTGGTCTCTTTAGCATGACACACAAAGCTTTCATGTACTTCTGTCCAATAGAGAGCACACTACACTCCAGTCATTCTTTTTTGAGTTCTTTAAATGCAGCTTATTCTTTCATATTTCCACTTCATTTCCTCTGTCAGAAATATTTCTGTTCTTATCAGTCTTAATTTTCTGTGACTTTCTTTCTGCAGTCCTGGTTCAAGTTTCTCCAGGAAGCTTTCCGAGGATTTCCAGGCTGCCTTTTTATCTTTGCTTCCATACACATTTACCAGCTTTGATTGCACTGTTGCGTGCTGGCTACTTGATTGTCTTGCTTACTAGATTATGTGCTGCTTGGGAAAGAGACTGCAAACACACACACTCTGTCTTTTTGGCTTTTTGAGGTAGGGTCTTACTCTAGCCCAAGCTGACCTGGAATTCAGTATGTAGTCTCAGACTCATTGTGATCTACCATCTACCTCTGTCTCCTGAGTGCTGGGATTAAAGGTGTATGCCACCACGCCCACCTGCAACCTCTCTTTTTAATTTAGTGTGTGTATGTGTATTCACATGCATGATAGTATGAGAGCACACATGCTACAGTGTGTGTGTACATAGGTCCTCACCTCTTACCTTGTTTGAGGCAGAGTCTCTCTCATTGTACACCATTCTGTTTGCAAGGTTCTGGGAAGTTCTCTAGTCTCCACCTCTCTACATGACTTACATGAAGCCTGCCACAGCTTCTGGCTTTTTTAATATTGGGTCTCGGGATGTGAACTCAGGTACTCAGAGTTATGTGGCAAGTGATTTATCTGCTGAACCATCTCCCCAGCTTCAAGACTGTGAACTCTGGATTTTTTTTTTTTGTTTGTTTGTCTGTTTTGTTTTTTTTTTTTTTTTCCAAGGTAGGGTCTCACTGTAGCCCAGGCTGACCTGGGACTCACTCTAGTCCCTGGCTGGCCTCAAACTCACAACTATCCTCCTAGATTAAATGTGTGCACCACCACACCTGGTTAAAAAGAACTGTGAACTCTTAATCTTTATTTTTTTACTCTACAAAGTTGGCACAAGGTATGTAAAAAACAAAACAAAACAAAACAAACAACCTGCTCAGCATTGTGATTTACCCTTTTCATTGCAACATTTGGGAGCCTGAAGTAGGAGGATTGCCGTGAGTTTGAGGTCAGCCTGGGCTACAGAGTGAGTTCCAGGTCTTCCTGGGCTAGAGTGAGACCCTACCTCACCACTCCCCTCAAAAAAGCAACCTCCCACCTACTTGTTGAATGTTTGAATGATTGAAAAGTGACACGGACACTAGCAATGCTGGTTTCAGACTTTGACCTTCTTGCTTCCTAGATTGCTGAGATTACAGACAGGTACTGCCACACTGGTTTAGGAATAAGCATATCTTTTTAAAAATATATATGTTTTATTTTTATTTATTTGAGAGAGAGAGAATCTGAGAAAATTGGTGCGCCAGGGCCTCTAGCTGCTGCAAATGAACTCTATATGCATGTGCCATTCAGTGCATTTGGCTTGTGTGGGGCCTGGGGAATTGAACCATGGTCCTTTGGCCACTAAGCCATCTCTCCAGCCCACATCTTTTATTTAATTGTGTGTGAGAGAGAGAGCACACGAGAGAATGGGTGTGCCAGAGCCTCTAGCCACTGCAATCGAACTTTAGACACATGTGCCACATTCTTATTTATTTATTTACTTACTTAAAGCACATCTTTTTTTTTGGGCGGGGGGGGGGTTGAGGTAGGGTCTCACTCTAGCCCAGGCTGACGTGGAATTCACTATGTAGTCACAGGGTGGCCTCGAATTCATGGTAATCCTCTTACCTCTGCCTCCCAAGTGCTAGTATTAAAGGTGTGCACCACCATGCCTGGCTTAAAGCACATGTTTAAGACAATATTAGATGTGGGATTGCAGAATCAAAGAATGTATATTTATAAAGCTATACAGCCGGATTCATTGCTTTAAGTTTAATTCTTTTCTATGAATATTCAAATATATAGACACATAGAGATGAGTTAGATGTACCCACGTTCATTCAACACATGCTGACAATCTCATTAAGGTTCTGTTAGGCACCTTTCACAATTCCTTAATTGTGTGATGCTCTCCCAAATTTCTCAGGACTCATCCTTTGTCATCCTAGAGTCTTCACCAAGTATCCTGTCTTGGGCATTTTTTTTTTTTCTTTAAATAAGCTTATTGTTAGCAAAAGGCAGCTTCAAAGGAAGATTCCGTTATACTATATTTAGTGTCTGGAATCTGACTTCTCAAAAATATTTATTTTGCCTCTTTCCTCTGCTCAGAGGCAACAAAAGAATGTTACTGGAAGTTGGTGACCTGTGTTTTTGGAGACTTGTTGAATTTGCTGACAGAGAAGCCCAGGTGAATTGAGCCAGCAAACATTTTTCTTCCCCTAGGTTTATAAAAATAAATAGATATAGCCAGGTGTGGAGGTGCACGCCTTTAATCCCAGTACTTGGAGCCGGGCGTGGTGGCGGATACCTTTAATCCCAGCACTTGGGAGGCAGGGGTAGGAGAATTGCCAAGAGTTTGAGGCCACCCTGAGACTACATAGTTAATTCCAGGTCAGCCTGGACCAGAGTGAGACCCTACCTCGCAAACCCCACCCCCGCAAAAAAATCCCAGTACTTGGGATGCAGAGGTAGGAGGATTGCCATGAGTTTGAAGCCACCCTGAGACTACAGAGTGAATTCCAGGTCAGCCTGAGCTAGAGTGAGACCCTACCTCAAAGAAACAAAAACAAATAAACAAATGTGATTCTCCCAAGCAGGTGCTTTGAAAGTGCTGCTGTTAGAGGGGGCGGATAGAATGGAAGAGCCAAAGGAAGGGTATGACTCTTTACAATGCAACTGCCCAGACAGAAATTGGCCTTGATATCTATGACCTTGCTGTGCCTAGCAATACCTCCGCAAGACCCTCATAATAGAAGTAAAAGATGATGACATCAAATTAAAAAAGAGACTAATGGAGAGAGGGAGGGGATATGATGGAGAGTGGAGTTCTTAAGGGGAATGGGGGGAGGGGAGGGAAATACTATGCACATATTGTATGTAAGTATATTTTGTTGTCAATAAATAAAAAAAAAAAAAAAGAAAGTGCTGCTGTATTCTCAGGATCCTGATGGAGTTTTGAAAGATTATTTATTTTTGGTTTTTCAAGGTAGGATCTCACTCTAGCTTAGGCTGACTTGGAATTCATTATGTAGTCTCAAGGTAGCCTCGGACTCATGACAATCCTCCTGCCCTTCTGCCTCCCCAGTGCTGGCATTAAAGGTATGTGCCACCATGCCTGGTTTTCTTTTTTATTTTTTTAATCCTAGTTTTTCGAGGTAGGGTCTTGCTCTAGTTGCAGGATGACCTGGAACTCACTATGCAGTCTCAGGCTGGCCTCAAATTCACTTTGATTCTCCTACCTCAGCCTCCCAAGTGCTGGAATTAAAGGTATGTGCCACCATGCCTGGCAGAGAGAGAGAAAGACAGAGCGGGGGCGGGGGGGAGAAGGAGAGAATATGAATAAATGAGAATGGATGTACCAGAACCTCTAGCTATTGTAAATGAACTCCAAATGCAATCATGTCATCTGGCTTTATGTGGTACTGGGGAGTCTAAACGGGTCATTAGGTTTTATGGGCAAGCACCTTAACCGCTGATCCATCTCTCCAGCCCCTCCCCCCACTTTAAAAATATTTTATTTATTTATTTGAGAGACAGAGAGAAGCTGACAGAAAGAGAGTACGGACATGCCAGGGCCTCCTGCCACTGAAAATGAACTCCAGACGCATGTGTCAATTTGTGCATCTGGCTTTATGTGGGTACTGGGGAATGGAACCTGGGCCATCAGGCTTTGGAAACAAGCACCTTTATTTTTATTTTTTTAAATTTTATTTATTTGAGAGAGAGATAGAGATAGAGAGAGAATGGGTGCTCCAGGGCCTTCAGCCACTATAAACAAACTCCAGGCACATGCACCACCTTGTGCATCTGGATTAAGTGGGTCCTTTGGCTTTGTAGGCAAACACCTTAACTGCTAAGCCATCTCTCCAGCCCAGCAAGTGTTTTTGTTTTTCTAGGTAGGTTCTAGCTCTAGCCGAGGCTGACCTGAAATTCACTCTGTAGTCTCAGGCTGGCCTTGAACTCATAGCAGTCCTTATATCTCAGCCTCCCCAGTGATGAGATTAAAGGTGTATGCTACCACGCCTGGCTTCAGCAAGCATTTTAATCACTGAGCCACCTCTCCAGCCCAATGACAGATTTTTAAAAAATCTTTTAAAATTTTTATTTATTTATTTTAAGATTTATTTATTTAGTTAGTTATTTAGTTTTTCAAGGTAGGGTCTCACTTTAGCCCAGGCTGACCTGGAATTCACTTTGTATTCTCAGGGTGGCCTCAAACTCATGACAATCCTCCTACCTCTGCCTCCCCAGTGCTGGGATCAAAGGCATGCGTCACCACACCCGGCTTAAGTTTTATTTATTTGAGAGAGTCAGAGAGAAAGAGAGAGACAGACAGAGAGAAATGGGCACGCCAAGGCCTCCAGCCACTGCAAATGAACTCCAGACACATGGGCCACCTTGTGCATCTGGCTTTCGTGGGTCCTGAGGAATTGAACCAGGGTCCTCTGACTTTGCAGGCAAATGCCTTACCCACTAAGCCATCCTTCCAGCCCAATGACAAATTGTTGTAGGAGATGAATTCTGCTACCATTGGTGTTTGGGGCGGTGTCACTATGGTTTTGTTGAAATGACCCTTCTCTCTGCTAAAGGTCTATAACCTCATCCCAGTGGTTAGGCAAGTCTTGTTTTTGAGTCCCCACCCCTTTTTTTGTGGCGGGGAGTTTTCTCAGAGTGCCAATATAGTGGGCAAATATAGTGTAGTTTCAGGCAGGGCTGACAACTGAGGTCTTGTAGTTGCAGGTTCACCTAGAATAGAGGAGGTATTTTTGCTTTCCTTCTCAGTTGCTCAGTGTTTCTTACCTTGTTTGGTCTTGTAGTATCACAGTACCAGTGTAAGGAGAAAAGGACTCAGGACTCAACCATTTCTCCATGGACAACGTAACAAATTGAAAAGGAGAGCTTCGTAATTGGAGGACCTGTGGACTAAAGCACTGCCCTCTTGCACTTCATTGTGGGCCCTGTAGCATAGATCTAAGCCACAGCAAGTACTTCCCGAGGCCTGAGGACTAAGTACCTTGTATCTTGTTGACTAGATATGAGCTTAGTTCTTTTTAAATCCTCCTTTAGTCTTGCTGCTTCCCTCTAAGAATCAGGCCTGACTTCTTTGTCTTTTCTTCCTCATCTCTGGAGTAGCAGCTTTGGCACTTAGATGACCCTTTCTTTAGATGGCACACTCATTTTCTTTACAGCAGACCAGAGGGACAAGGTGTAATTCAACCCCTTTCTCCCTCAGACTGGACTGCCAATGGGAGACAATGAAGAAAGTGATCTTTGTTGTTCCCTGAATAGGACCCTGAACCTGGCACCTGTTGTCATTACTGGCTTCTGAAGTCATTGAAGACATTTTTGCTCTCTTGTTGGGTCAGCAGCTGTTTTGGGGTAGTAATGGCAACTGGCTGTCAGGGTATCAGTTCAGCCCCAGAGAATATGGATGTATTTACATGAGGGGACTTACTTTTTTTTTTTTTTTTTTTTTTTTTTTGGTTTTTTGAGGTAGGGTTTCACTCTGGTCCAGGCTGACCTGGAATTCACTCTGTACTCTCAGAGTAGCCTCGAACTCACGGCAATCCTCCTACCTCTACCTCCTGAGTGCTGGGATTAAAGGCGTGCACCACCATGCCCGGCCGACTTACTTTTTGTGTCCATAAACTTCTGTATTCACAGTTCATTTGGAGAGTGAGCAGTTGGAAGTCACCTGTACCCTTAGTTGATGACCCCATAATTATGATCTTCTCTCAGTCTGAGAAAACAGTATCATTCCTTTTACCTTCTTTCTCATGAGACTGAGTTCTATGTCCCCAGCACCTAAATCAGTGTCTGGTACCTGGTGAATATGCAAAGAGTATATGTGGAAGGATTGATGGGAGACATTCCTTAATCTGTTGTCCAGGTTTCATTTCACTGACCTGTATGTGGTACCTTGTAGGAAGAAGTTCTTTATTGGTTAGAAAAGGGATTGCAGGGCCGGGTGTGGTGGCTCACGCCTTTAATCCCAACACTTGGAAGGCAGAGGTAGGAGGACCGCCATGAGTTCAAGGCCACCCTGAGACTACATAGTGAATTCTAGGTCAGCCTGGGCTAGAGTGAGACCCTACCTCAGGAGAAAAAAAAAAAAAAAAGAAATGGATTGCTTCAAAGGAATTATGGAAGGTACTTGTTTTTGAGTCTTGAGGAACTGTGGGAATTTCAAGAAGTAGTATCCTGAATATGACTCTGGGCTCTGTGTAACACGGGCTCTGTTCTGTCCCCACTTTACTTGAAGATAGGAAGGCATTCCTTTTCACCAGTCACCTCACTAAGATCCAGAAGCCAGAAACTGGCAGGACCACACCTCATGCACTGTAGTCTGGACTTCCTGATCTGGCTGCATACAGTCAAGCTCCACTCAGCCATTAGGTGTCTGTGCCTTTGTAAAGTCTGTTGGAGACAGCATGGCCTTTTTCTCTTTGTCAGCAGCTGGCCAGTGAGTGCCTTTGGACTGCCAGATCTGAAGCTGTCCACATTTTGTCTGTTTGTGTCTGAAACTTAGGACAGAATCTATCATACCACTTGATTTTTACCTCTCACTGTTCACTTTTGTGAGACTTACTGGAGGATAAAAGATAGTGTGTGTAAAGGTATTTGGACTGTGTTGGCTTTGAAATGCTCTTTCTGAGTAAAGGTCCCATCTCTTAAGAATGCAACTGGAGTCCAGACCATTGCACTCTGCCCCCTAAAGAGCCTCAAGTTGGAACAGTAACTCATTCCATTATTTCAAACATCCTTTTTTTGTTTAATTTTTATCTGATAAATTGTTGTTAAACAATTTTGATGGTGAAACACAGAGGAAGTGACAAGCCAGCATGTGTTGTTTTTTAAATGCACTTAGTTGAAGTGGCTATTTTAAGGCAACTGTTCCTGCAGTTAGATTGCTGTTGTCTAGTCTGCTTTCCTACTTTAGGTGGGTGGGCTGGATGGATTTTTGGCAGAAGGATCTAGTCTCTGGCTGATTGTTTCTTTGTACTTTTATTCTTTTCAGCACTTATATTCCTTTTGCACTGTGTTAATTGTTAATTGCAGAAGAGGTCTTCACCTGATATTCAGCTGCAGTTCTTTTTATTGACCCCTCTTCATTTGTGAACAAAAATTTGAATGGGTTTTGGGAGATGACTCAGTGGTAAAGGTGCTTGTTCCATAAGCTTGCTGACAGGTGCAGTTTCCCAGCATGCATGTAAAGCTGAATGTGCAGTGGAACACCTCTCTGTCATCTTAGCCTGTGCCTACAGCAGTGGAAGGCAGAGTCAGGAGAATCCTAAAAGCCGTCTGGCCTTCTCAGTAGCAAACTGTCTCCAACATATAATTATAAATGGAATGGGGGCCACACCCATGACACATGTGCTCATACACACATACATATACAAAGTTTTGAAGAAAATTTTGAAGTGGTGAATATGTATATTTTTTCTTTTAAAGAAAAGAGTATCTTTAGTTTTCATAAGTTCTCAGTGGGGTTTGTGACCTAAAAAGTTAAGAACTGGGGCTGGGAGATGGGCCAGAGGTTAGCAAAGCCTGTTGGCCTGGGTTCAGTTCCTGGCCACTCACACAAAGCTGGATGCAAATTGTGGCACAGCTTCTGACATTCTATTTGCAGTAGCAGGAGACCCTGGTGTCCCCCCAACAAATAAATAATATTTTAAAGTTAAGAATTAGTATTTTATAAGCATTTGGGACTCTTGTTCCCATAGCTAGTTTGTTGCAAAGTTTAATCCTAAAATAGACTCTTAATCTAAATTTTAACTCTATATCCAAAGTTTTTTTTTTACTGAACTCTGTTACCTATACTTTCCCTGAGAACAACTCCAGGAAGACAGACATGTTTTGACTTTGATGTTTACTGTTCTCAGTCCCTAGCCTTTCTTCATAGGTGAGAATCTAGACTCTGAGGCAAATCATGTTTTTTTTTTTTTTTTTTTTTTTTTAAAGGCTTTTTGAGGCAGGGTCTCACTCTAGCTCAGGCTGGCCTGGGATTCACTATGTAGTCTCAGGGTGGCCTTGAACTCACAGCGATTCTCCTACCTCTACCTCCCTAGTGCTGGGATTAAAGGCATGCGCCACCACACCTGGCTTTTTTTTTTTTTTTAAAGTTTTTATAATTATTTATCTATCCAGACTCACTCCAGACTCACTGTGAAGCCCAGTTTAGTTTTGGACCCACAGCAATCCTCCTGCCTCATCACCCAAATGCTGGGATTGCCAGTGGGAGCCACCACACACACATTGAATTGGTTACTTTATTTCCATTATCTTAGCAGCTGTTATAATTATTTAGCCTGGCTCTTCTAGTTGGGATATTCTCATTTTTCTTTGTTTTCATCATGCTATTTACAATTTCTTTACCTGTATCCAGCATTTGTAATTGGGAGTTTTTGTACAATATTTAGCAACTAAATTTTTCTATTCTATCTTTATTGTAAGGAACTCAAAGCAGCTTGTTCACGGGCTTCCATCCAGTCATCTAGGGTTACCCCTCATTCTAATATGTCTGGCTTGTATTAAGAGCCTCTTGATAGTTGAGGTGATCTTATTTTTGAGGAAGTAAAAGAAATTTGCAGCACATTAAAACAGATTTATGGAGTGAACAGTGCCTTGAAAAGGGGGCATACAGGGTTGTGTGGGCTGCATTTTCTCCCTGGATCTCTGGAGAAGGTCCTTGCCTCCTTGGTTATTGTGCTTCTAACATTTAGGGAACAGGCCTGACAGTTTTTGCTGCCTTCCTCTCCAGTGTATAAACATGACTGCTGCAAGGAGAGCACAGAGTTGGTTGTTTGTTTTATGAAACTTGTCCGTTTGCCATGTGATATTTGCCGGAGAGCTCCTGTTGTGGCAACAATCTTAAGGTGAATATGACCTTTTAAAGATTTTATTCTCAAATGTTAAATCACCCCCTAACTGGTGTCCTAAAAAGCATTTAAGCACCTCTCTAGAGTTTAAGCAAGAAGAGCAGTAATCCCAGTGGAGCCTGGGCTGGGGTCTAGAGGGAAGGTGACAGATGAGGTGGCAGATGATAGGCAGGGACTGTTGTGGTCTCCTGGCTCATTTGCACAAAGGAGGGGCTAGCCTCTCCTGGGAGGAATTTCTGCTCACTGCAACAAATGAGGGTGCACAAAGGACTGTAGTGTAATGAGGCTTCTCTGGTGATGTCACTTGTGTGGTCAAAGTCCAGTTCTTGGGGGCTGGTAGAAGCTGGAGTAGATATCAGTTGTTCTACAGGCTCTCACTTCTCAGCTGTCACCGTACCATGGTGCCTACTTTCAGCCATTGAATCAACATAGCCGGGTCGGCCATGAATGCTTACAAGTATCAGAAGTTCCTGGAGGGCCTCAACAACCTCAGAGGTATTACAAGACTTAAGATTGATTGCCTTTGCTGATCATATAAATACTCGTGGTGTGTACTGTATGATGTCTTGACTTTCCATAAGGAAAGGGCCTAGGAAGCCCTCCTACCCGGAGCTGATCATGTTATGTGTTTAGGTAACTGTGCAGAAGGAATGATTTATAAATGCATTCCTAAGTGAGTAGCAGAGAATGCCCTCAGACATTTCAGTAGCAACCTGTTCTCTTACTTGAATGGGCATCTAAGAAATTTCCCTTGCACCGGGTATGGTGGCTCATGCCTTTAATCCCTGCACTTGGGAGGCAGTTAGAAGGATCACCTTGAGTTTGAGGCCACCCTGAGACTACAGAATGAGACCCTACCTCGAAAAATAAAAAAAAGAAAAAAAAAGAAAAGAAAAGAAAAGAAAAGAAAAGAAAAGTCCCTTGCTTCCTTACTCAGCAGGGCTCAGGCCACTCCCTTTTTCTCTGAGACACTCAGCCAGTGTGGGTGGAAGGCTTTTTGCCATGAGTCCTGCAGCCTCATCTAGGTGTAGCTAGGTTTCTTGGGCAGGGTTTTCTAGTTGCCAGTGAGTCAGAGTCCCACCTGGAGAAAACAGGGAGTGGGAGGAATGCAAGTTGGTGGGCCACAGTGCCTTTAAAAAGTGAAAATCAGTGACTTTACAGAGGCATCATTTTAAAAATAATGTTTAAAAGAAAGAATGCTTTCTTTGCATTACTGACAAACTCTGCTGACCATAGTTGAAAATTCACTAAGATCTAACAACACAAGATGGCTATTAAGAAAGAAAATGATTGAAGTGTTTGACTTCCTTATCTAACTAACAGGTGGGTTTATTTCCACATGCTGAGGAGGGTACTCAAGCCTTCCCTCTTTCATCAGTAGTCAGGAGCTCAGAACACACATGGAGTGTGGCAAGAATGGGAGCATATAAAGGGAAGAAAAGGGTAAAAGAGACTTTTCTGGAGTTAGAGGAATGGCAGACAGGGTATGCATAAGAAATCTGGATTCCTTTCCTGCCAGGGTTTTGTAGATATTATGCCTTCTTTTACTGGCTGGTGAAGAATTATTTCTAGGAAACATGTGAAAAGCTTTGAATGCTAAAGAGATTAAACATTCCTAATCTGAAATGTGCTGGTATCTGATTTTTTTTTTTTTTTTCCGAGGTCGGGTCTCGCTCTAGCTTAGGCTAACTTGGAATTCACTATATAGCCTCAGGGTGGTCTTGAACTCCAGGCAATCTTCCTACCTCTGCCTGCCCAGGTGCTGGTGTGTGCCGCCATGCCTGGCCTGAAATCTGAAATTTTGAGTACCATACCAGCATGTTTAGTTCAAGGTCATCTTTACTATACAGTACATTTGAGACCACTCTGGGCTAGGAATACCCTGTTTCAAAGAAAGCCAAACCAAAATTAAAATATGAAATACTTTTGTCCCAAGTATTTCAGACAAAGGATATTCAATTTGTACAACTACAAGTGAAGTACTCTAGTACCTGTCTTCTCTTCCTTTTTCTCTTATACCCCCACACCATTAACCCTCCTTCAGAACTTCCAATTGCTTTAGCGAGTTCCTTTACATTCAGGGCTTGGTAAGCTCATTCACGATCAGGCAGCTCTTAGCAAGAATGAGTGATACCTGTTGTTGCTTTCACTTCTCAAGTGAAAGTTTTAAAAAATTATTTATTTATTTAGGTTTTTCAAGGTAGGGTCTCACTCTAGCTCAGGCTGACCTGTAATTCATTATGTAGTATCAGGGTGGCCTCTAACTCACAGTGATCCTTCCACCTCTGCATCCCAAGTGCTGGGAATTAAAGGTTTGCGCCACCACACCCGGCCTATTTTTATTTATTTGAAAGAGGGAAAGAGGCAGGGGGCAGGGGGCAGGGGAGAAAGGGTATGACAGGGCCTCTAGCCACTGCAAATTAACTCTAGATGCATGTGCCACTTTATGCATCTGGCTTTATGTGGGTACTTGGGAATCCAGTCTGGGTTGTTAGGCTTCACAGGCAAGTTCCTTAACTGCTGAGCCATCTCTCCAGCCCAAGTTTTTTTTTTTTGTTTTTTGTTTTTCGAGGTAGGGTCTCACTCTAGCCCAGGCTGACCTGAATTCACTCTGTATTCTCAGGGTGGCCTCGAACTCATGGCGACCCTCCTACCTCTGCCTCCCGAGTGCTGGGATTAAAGGCGCGCCACCACGCCCAGCTGTAGCCCAAGTTTTGAGATAGCATCTTACTACCTAGCCTAGGCTGACTTTGAATTTATGATCCTCCTACCTCAGCCTCTCAAGTACTAGATTACAGATCTGTAATACCATGCCTGCTTCAAAGGCAATTTGAAGAGGGCAAAAGGGGCTGGATTCTTAATCCAGTCTTACTGGGTAGAGAGGGCAGAAATCAGGGGCTTCTCAGCAGCTCTCCATTCTTGGGTCTTGTTAGGGTCTGTATAAAGAAAGGTACTAGAATGTACTCATGTTCTTACAAAAGCCCACCATTCTTTTTGTTTTGTTTTGTTTTTTCGAGGTAGGGTCTCACTCTGGCCCAGGCTGACCTGGAATTCACTATGTAGTCTCAGGGTGGCCTCGAACTCACGCAATCCTCCTACCTCTGCCTCCCAAGTGCTGGGATTAAAGGCGTGCGCTGCCACGCCCGGCTCAAAAGCCCACCATTCTTGCCTTTATTTTAAAACAGTATCATTCCTTTTACCTTCTTTCTCATGAGACTGAGTTCTATGTCCCCAGCACCTAAATCAGTGTCTGGTACCTGGTGAATATGCAAAGAGTATATGTGGAAGGATTGATGGGAGACATTCCTTAATCTGTTGTCCAGGTTTCATTTCACTGACCTGTATGTGGTACCTTGTAGGAAGAAGTTCTTTATTGGTTAGAAAAGGGATTGCAGGGCTGGTGTGGTGGCTCACGCCTTTAATCCCAACACTTGGAAGGCAGAGGTAGGAGGACCGCCATGAGTTCAAGGCCACCCTGAGACTACATAGTGAATTCTAGGTCAGCCTGGGCTAGAGTGAGACCCTACCTCAGGAGAAAAAAAAAAAAAAAAAAAAGAAATGGATTGCTTCAAAGGAATTATGGAAGGTACTTGTTTTTGAGTCTTGAGGAACTGTGGGAATTTCAAGTAGTATCCTGAATATGACTCTGGGCTCTGTGTAACACGGGCTCTGTTCTGTCCCCACTTTACTTGAAGATAGGAAGGCATTCCTTTTCACCAGTCACCTCACTAAGATCCAGAAGCCAGAAACTGGCAGGACCACACCTCATGCACTGTAGTCTGGACTTCCTGATCTGGCTGCATACAGTCAAGCTCCACTCAGCCATTAGGTGTCTGTGCCTTTGTAAAGTCTGTTGGAGACAGCATGGCCTTTTTCTCTTTGTCAGCAGCTGGCCAGTGAGTGCCTTTGGACTGCCAGATCTGAAGCTGTCCACATTTTGTCTGTTTGTGTCTGAAACTTAGGACAGAATCTATCATACCACTTGATTTTTACCTCTCACTGTTCACTTTTGTGAGACTTACTGGAGGATAAAAGATAGTGTGTGTAAAGGTATTTGGACTGTGTTGGCTTTGAAATGCTCTTTCTGAGTAAAGGTCCCATCTCTTAAGAATGCAACTGGAGTCAGACCATTGCACTCTGCCCCTAAAGAGCCTCAAGTTGGAACAGTAACTCATTCCATTATTTCAAACATCCTTTTTTTGTTTAATTTTTATCTGATAAATTGTTGTTAAACAATTTTGATGGTGAAACACAGAGGAAGTGACAAGCCAGCATGTGTTGTTTTTTAAATGCACTTAGTTGAAGTGGCTATTTTAAGGCAACTGTTCCTGCAGTTAGATTGCTGTTGTCTAGTCTGCTTTCCTACTTTAGGTGGGTGGGCTGGATGGATTTTTGGCAGAAGGATCTAGTCTCTGGCTGATTGTTTCTTTGTACTTTTATTCTTTTCAGCACTTATATTCCTTTTGCACTGTGTTAATTGTTAATTGCAGAAGAGGTCTTCACCTGATATTCAGCTGCAGTTCTTTTTATTGACCCCTCTTCATTTGTGAACAAAAATTTGAATGGGTTTTGGGAGATGACTCAGTGGTAAAGGTGCTTGTTCCATAAGCTTGCTGACAGGTGCAGTTTCCCAGCATGCATGTAAAGCTGAATGTGCAGTGGAACACCTCTCTGTCATCTTAGCCTGTGCCTACAGCAGTGGAAGGCAGAGTCAGGAGAATCCTAAAAGCCGTCTGGCCTTCTCAGTAGCAAACTGTCTCCAACATATAATTATAAATGGAATGGGGGCCACACCCATGACACATGTGCTCATACACACATACATATACAAAGTTTTGAAGAAAATTTTGAAGTGGTGAATATGTATATTTTTTCTTTTTAAAGAAAAGAGTATCTTTAGTTTTCATAAGTTCTCAGTGGGGTTTGTGACCTAAAAAAGTTAAGAACTGGGGGCTGGGAGATGGGCCAGAGGTTAGCAAAGCCTGTTGGCCTGGGTTCAGTTCCCTGGCCACTCACACAAAGCTGGATGCAAATTGTGGCACAGCTTCTGACATTCTATTTGCAGTAGCAGGAGACCCTGGTGTCCCCCCCAACAAATAAATAATATTTTAAAGTTAAGAATTAGTATTTTATAAGCATTTGGGACTCTTGTTCCCATAGCTAGTTTGTTGCAAAGTTTAATCCTAAAATAGACTCTTAATCTAAATTTTAACTCTATATCCAAAGTTTTTTTTTCTACTGAACTCTGTTACCTATACTTTCCCTGAGAACAACTCCAGGAAGACAGACATGTTTTGACTTTGATGTTTACTGTTCTCAGTCCCTAGCCTTTCTTCATAGGTGAGGAATCTAGACTCTGAGGCAAATCATGTAGTTTTTTTTTTTTTTTTTTTTTTTTTTTTAAAGGCTTTTCGAGGCAGGGTCTCACTCTAGCTCAGGCTGGCCTGGGATTCACTATGTAGTCTCAGGGTGGCCTTGAACTCACAGCGATTCTCCTACCTCTACCTCCCTAGTGCTGGGATTAAAGGCATGCGCCACCACACCTGGCTTTTTTTTTTTTTTTAAAGTTTTTATAATTATTTATCTATCCAGACTCACTCCAGACTCACTGTGAAGCCCAGTTTAGTTTTGGACCCACAGCAATCCTCCTGCCTCATCACCCAAATGCTGGGATTGCCAGTGGGAGCCACCACACACACATTGAATTGGTTACTTTATTTCCATTATCTTAGCAGCTGTTATAATTATTTAGCCTGGCTCTTCTAGTTGGGATATTCTCATTTTTCTTTGTTTTCATCATGCTATTTACAATTTCTTTACCTGTATCCAGCATTTGTAATTGGGAGTTTTGTACAATATTTAGCAACTAAATTTTTCTATTCTATCTTTATTGTAAGGAACTCAAAGCAGCTTGTTCACGGGCTTCCATCCAGTCATCTAGGGTTACCCCTCATTCTAATATGTCTGGCTTGTATTAAGAGCCTCTTGATAGTTGAGGTGATCTTATTTTTGAGGAAGTAAAAGAAATTTGCAGCACATTAAAACAGATTTATGGAGTGAACAGTGCCTTGAAAAGGGGGCATACAGGGTTGTGTGGGCTGCATTTTCTCCCTGGATCTCTGGAGAAGGTCCTTGCCTCCTTGGTTATTGTGCTTCTAACATTTAGGAACAGGCCTGACAGTTTTGCTGCCTTCCTCTCCAGTGTATAAACATGACTGCTGCAAGGAGAGCACAGAGTTGGTTGTTTGTTTTATGAAACTTGTCCGTTTGCCATGTGATATTTGCCGGAGAGCTCCTGTTGTGGCAACAATCTTAAGGTGAATATGACCTTTTAAAGATTTTATTCTCAAATGTTAAATCACCCCCTAACTGGTGTCCTAAAAAGCATTTAAGCACCTCTCTAGAGTTTAAGCAAGAAGAGCAGTAATCCCAGTGGAGCCTGGGCTGGGGTCTAGAGGGAAGGTGACAGATGAGGTGGCAGATGATAGGCAGGGACTGTTGTGGTCTCCTGGCTCATTTGCACAAAGGAGGGGCTAGCCTCTCCTGGGAGGAATTTCTGCTCACTGCAACAAATGAGGGTGCACAAAGGACTGTAGTGTAATGAGGCTTCTCTGGTGATGTCACTTGTGTGGTCAAAGTCCAGTTCTTGGGGGCTGGTAGAAGCTGGAGTAGATATCAGTTGTTCTACAGGCTCTCACTTCTCAGCTGTCACCGTACCATGGTGCCTACTTTCAGCCATTGAATCAACATAGCCGGGTCGGCCATGAATGCTTACAAGTATCAGAAGTTCCTGGAGGGCCTCAACAACCTCAGAGGTATTACAAGACTTAAGATTGATTGCCTTTGCTGATCATATAAATACTCGTGGTGTGTACTGTATGATGTCTTGACTTTCCATAAGGAAAGGGCCTAGGAAGCCCTCCTACCCGGAGCTGATCATGTTATGTGTTTAGGTAACTGTGCAGAAGGAATGATTTATAAATGCATTCCTAAGTGAGTAGCAGAGAATGCCCTCAGACATTTCAGTAGCAACCTGTTCTCTTACTTGAATGGGCATCTAAGAAATTTCCCTTGCACCGGGTATGGTGGCTCATGCCTTTAATCCCTGCACTTGGGAGGCAGTTAGAAGGATCACCTTGAGTTTGAGGCCACCCTGAGACTACAGAATGAGACCCTACCTCGAAAAATAAAAAAAAGAAAAAAAGAAAAGAAAAGAAAAGAAAAGAAAAAGAAAAGTCCCTTGCTTCCTTACTCAGCAGGGCTCAGGCCACTCCCTTTTCTCTGAGACACTCAGCCAGTGTGGGTGGAAGGCTTTTTGCCATGAGTCCTGCAGCCTCATCTAGGTGTAGCTAGGTTTCTTGGGCAGGGTTTTCTAGTTGCCAGTGAGTCAGAGTCCCACCTGGAGAAAACAGGGAGTGGGAGGAATGCAAGTTGGTGGGCCACAGTGCCTTTAAAAAGTGAAAATCAGTGACTTTACAGAGGCATCATTTTAAAAATAATGTTTAAAAGAAAGAATGCTTTCTTTGCATTACTGACAAACTCTGCTGACCATAGTTGAAAATTCACTAAGATCTAACAACACAAGATGGCTATTAAGAAAGAAAATGATTGAAGTGTTTGACTTCCCTTATCTAACTAACAGGTGGGTTTATTTCCACATGCTGAGGAGGGTACTCAAGCCTTCCCTCTTTCATCAGTAGTCAGGAGCTCAGAACACACATGGAGTGTGGCAAGAATGGGAGCATATAAAGGGAAGAAAAGGGTAAAAGAGACTTTTCTGGAGTTAGAGGAATGGCAGACAGGGTATGCATAAGAAATCTGGATTCCTTTCCTGCCAGGGTTTTGTAGATATTATGCCTTCTTTTACTGGCTGGTGAAGAATTATTTCTAGGAAACATGTGAAAAGCTTTGAATGCTAAAGAGATTAAACATTCCTAATCTGAAATGTGCTGGTATCTGATTTTTTTTTTTTTTCCGAGGTCGGGTCTCGCTCTAGCTTAGGCTAACTTGGAATTCACTATATAGCCTCAGGGTGGTCTTGAACTCCAGGCAATCTTCCTACCTCTGCCTGCCCAGGTGCTGGTGTGTGCCGCCATGCCTGGCCTGAAATCTGAAATTTTGAGTACCATACCAGCATGTTTAGTTCAAGGTCATCTTTACTATACAGTACATTTGAGACCACTCTGGGCTAGGAATACCCTGTTTCAAAGAAAGCCAAACCAAAATTAAAATATGAAATACTTTTGTCCCAAGTATTTCAGACAAAGGATATTCAATTTGTACAACTACAAGTGAAGTACTCTAGTACCTGTCTTCTCTTCCTTTTTCTCTTATACCCCCACACCATTAACCCCTCCTTCAGAACTTCCAATTGCTTTAGCGAGTTCCTTTACATTCAGGGCTTGGTAAGCTCATTCACGCATCAGGCAGCTCTTAGCAAGAATGAGTGATACCTGTTGTTGCTTTCACTTCTCAAGTGAAAGTTTTAAAAAATTATTTATTTATTTAGGTTTTTCAAGGTAGGGTCTCACTCTAGCTCAGGCTGACCTGTAATTCATTATGTAGTATCAGGGTGGCCTCTAACTCACAGTGATCCTTCCACCTCTGCATCCCAAGTGCTGGGAATTAAAGGTTTGCGCCACCACACCCGGCCTATTTTTATTTATTTGAAAGAGGGAAAGAGGCAGGGGGCAGGGGGCAGGGGAGAAAGGGTATGACAGGGCCTCTAGCCACTGCAAATTAACTCTAGATGCATGTGCCACTTTATGCATCTGGCTTTATGTGGGTACTTGGGAATCCAGTCTGGGTTGTTAGGCTTCACAGGCAAGTTCCTTAACTGCTGAGCCATCTCTCCAGCCCAAGTTTTTTTTTTTGTTTGTTTTTGTTTTTCGAGGTAGGGTCTCACTCTAGCCCAGGCTGACCTGGAATTCACTCTGTATTCTCAGGGTGGCCTCGAACTCATGGCGACCCTCCTACCTCTGCCTCCCGAGTGCTGGGATTAAAGGCGTGCGCCACCACGCCCAGCTGTAGCCCAAGTTTTTGAGATAGCATCTTACTACCTAGCCTAGGCTGACTTTGAATTTATGATCCTCCTACCTCAGCCTCTCAAGTACTAGATTACAGATCTGTAATACCATGCCTGCTTCAAAGGCAATTTGAAGAGGGCAAAAAGGGGCTGGATTCTTAATCCAGTCTTACTGGGTAGAGAGGGCAGAAATCAGGGGCTTCTCAGCAGCTCTCCCAATTCTTGGGTCTTGTTAGGGTCTGTATAAAGAAAGGTACTAGAATGTACTCATGTTCTTACAAAAGCCCACCATTCTTTTTTGTTTTGTTTTGTTTTTCGAGGTAGGGTCTCACTCTGGCCCAGGCTGACCTGGAATTCACTATGTAGTCTCAGGGTGGCCTCGAACTCACGGCAATCCTCCTACCTCTGCCTCCCAAGTGCTGGGATTAAAGGCGTGCGCTGCCACGCCCGGCTCAAAAGCCCACCATTCTTGCCTTTATTTTTTATTTTTAGTTTTTGGTTTGAGGTAGGGTTTGTTTCACTCTAGCCCAGGCTGACCTGGAGTTCACTATGTAGTCTCAGGGTGGCCTTGAACTCACAGCAATCCTCCTACCTCTGCCTCCCGAGTGCTGGGATTAAATGTGTGCGCCACCATGCCTAGCCTTATTTTCAGTCTTAAGAGGATCCTTCTATATTCCTGGGCATGATAATCCATCTAATAAAAAGCACAAGGATCCTTTTTCTTCCTTTGCTTAGAAAGTTCATGACAGGATTGTCAAATTTAATTAACCTGGCTTGGTGTGGTGTTGTGCGCCTTTAATCCCAGCACTGGGAGGCAGAGGTAGTAGGATCCCTTTGAGTTTGAGGCCTGCCTAGGACTAGAGTGAGTGCCAGGTCAGCCTGGGATAGAGTGGGACTCTACCTCAAAAAAATAATTCAGGGCTGGAGAGATGGCTCAGCAGTTGATACACTTGCCTGCAAAGCCTAACACCCAGGTTTTATTCCCCAGTACCCATGTTAAGCCAGATGCACATTTTATCTGGAATTCATCTATAGAGTCTGGAGGCCCTGGTGTGCCAAATTTCTCCTTATCTATCTCTCTTCTCTTTCTTTGCTTGCAAATAAATAAAAATATTTTTTAAATTAACTAACCTGCATATTCCTTTAGTAGATGAAGATGCAGAATAGGAATCCTAGGCCTCCCTTGGGACTCTGGGTGCTTTGGTGCAGTTTACAGTCTGTTATCCTTGGTGGAATTCTCTTGGTAGGAAACTGCCAAAGCTTTCTGAAGATGGACATGTGATAGAGTAAATGGAAATGATAAGAGATTCCTTTGTTTGTAGAAATGGAGAATATAACTTTTCTTTTTGTTCTCCCTTTTTCAAAGGTTTGAATGAACAGTTAATCATATTAGAATGACTTTGTAAACCAGATTTAACAGTGACCTAAATTACATTTTCGAGGCTCTCAGAAGATAGCCTCATTCATAACTCACTGTGTGAGCATGTGCAGCCACTTTCAAGGAACAAAGGATGGGTATAATTGGAGGTAGTTCTTCCTGTTCTCCTTCTATAAGACATGCATAGAGAAAGGAGTCTGTTTCATTCCCTAAATAAGAGTTGTTTTAGTTCCCAGTTTCTCTTAACTCTCCTGACTTTCTAAGTCTTGGCTTGATTCTCTCAGAGGTGTAAAAGTTGGAGATCACACCATAGGAAAGGTTATTTCTATTTTTGGACGTGGTTAAATTGAAACTAGTTTGGTAATCATGTGTTTTCTCAGCCCATCTATTAGGGTCCCCCCTTCCTTTACTCTACTTGTTCTAGAAATGTGCAATTTTGCTAGAAATGAATTAGTAACAGACAAGCTATACCTATCATTTCCCCCTGTAGATTTCTTGGGTCTCTTCACTATGTCCTTTTGGCTCTGTATCTTGAAGAAATACTCATTGCTGTGAACATTGAGCGTGTATGCATGCCTGTACATGGTTCATTGTCTGGAATGAGGTCAGGATGCAATAAATGTTACTTCTATTTCTTCTTGCTCTCTTCAGAGATGCCTTCCTCCCTCCTTCCCTCCCCCTTCCATCTCCCTTCTTCCAACAGTCTCATGACTGAGAACTTCTCATTCTCTTGCTTCTACCTTCCTACTGCTGGGATTACAGGAATGTACCACCATGCTTGGTTTTATGCAATACAGAATACAGAGGATAGAGTCCAGGGCTTCATGCTTTCTAGTCAAGCACACTAACAAATGAGCTACATCACCAGCTCTCAGGGATTTCTTTGAATCACAGGTCTGTGTGCTTGCTTTAGTCCAGGATGAGGTGGACCAGGTCACATCCTGGGTCAAGCTGTATTGTAGTCCATCACTCATCTACATGTTTGGCTCCAAGTCTTACTTGATCTTAGCCAATGGTAGTTAGGGTGGTTAAGGCTAGAAAACAATAGCACTAGTAGTACCAGTAGCAATGGTAAGCTCTCAATAAATGCTTGTTAGAGACTGCGTTTTGTTTTATTTTATTTATTTATTTATTTTGAGAGACAGAAAAAAGGTAGATAGAGAGAATGGGCACATCAGGGCCTCCAGCCACTGCAAATGAACTCCAGACACATGTGCCACCTTGTGCACATCTGGCTTATGGGTACTGGGGAATTGAACCTGCGTCCTTTGGCTTCACAGGCAAATGCCTTAACCACTAAGCCATCTCTCCAGCCCTGGGTTGTTTTTAGGAATCTATTGACATATCTATTAACCCATGGCTTGGCTGGTCTTAGGACAGGATGCATCTATCCTACCAAGAAGATAACAGTGCTTGGGAGAATGTCAGCCAAGATGGCTAATATTATTGTGTTGTGATATGAAATAGGCAAGGATACCCACTGCTGACACAAAACACATTTAGGTCCCTTTCTCATCAAGAGGGAACATTACTATGATGCTTTGGAAATCTTCTCTTAGCATTCTGCCTCCCTCAGACTGTACTGTTTCTGGTCTTTCATTCATTGGTATTTGCTGCCTCTTCTCTTCTCCTCTCTTCTTTCCTCTCCCTCTCCTCTCTCTCTCTTGCATAAAATGAATACTACAAAGCACTATCTCTGCCAGGTAGACACAAAGCACTGCCTTTTTCAAACTGCTGCAGGTTGAGTTTCACTCACTATATCCCCTAATTGTGGTGACTAGCTTCTTCCCCTTACCTCATCTGTATCTTTCTGTATTCCTTAAGGGCTGACCAAAACAAGGTATTGGCTCCCCTCCTCATTTGTGTATTGACCTTTGCTTTTCTGGCAGCCATTCTGCCATTTAGTGGGTAATTGTTGCAGGGACCCCTGTAGGGAACAGAAACCTGTAGATACCTGCACTTTCTTTGGGGAGGGAATGCTTTGGTGCCAGGATGGGGTGAAACATATTCTCTTGCTGCTACTTCTTAAGGACTTCAGTTTATATGTCTGAGGCCTCTTAGAGTTTAATGAGGTGATTTCTGCCTAAATGGTCCAAGTCCTGTTCTTTGGCAGAGCCCAGGCCTGTGGCTTGATTGGTAATTGAGAATTAACTAGGGAGGCAAAAAGGTAAGTGAGATGGCATGTTGAGAAAGTGATTCTCTAGCTTTTGCTCAAAGAATGTGTAAAAAAGCTATGTGATAAGGCTGAGATTTCTTTTTTTTTGGTTTTGTGAGGTAGGGTCTCACTCTGGTCCAGGCTGACCTGAAATTAACTATGTAGTCTCAGGGTGGCCTTGAACTCTCCACGATCCTCCTACCTCTGCCTCCCCAGTGCTGGGATTAAAGGCATACGCCACCACGCCCGGCTTTGAGATTTCTTTTTTAAAAGCAACCTCCTGCCGGGCATGGTGGCGGGCATGGTGGCGCATGCCTTTAATCCCAGCACTCGGGAGGCAGAGGTAGGAGGATCGCCATGAGTTCGAAGCCACCCTGAGACTACATAGTGAATTCCAGGTTAGCCTGAGCTACAGTGAAACCCTACATTGAAAAACCAAAATAAATAAATAAAATAAATAAATAAATAAATAAATAAATAAATAAATAAATAGCAACCGCCCCCAACATACCTTATTCGTTTACCTCCTCCTCTTTTGAATATGCTGTTTCCTTTGTCTAGAATCCTTCCTCTTTGTTTAACCTTGAGTGACTTAGTGACTTGCCTAGATCTCACTTTCTCTCCATTTTTTTTTGGTTTTGTGTTCTCAGATTGAATCATTTTCTACCCATCTATGTTGCTGTAGCACTTTAAACATATTACACGTCATATTCTGCTATGGTTCTTTAATTCAACACTTGATTTTTCTGCTAGTCTGTATTTCTAGGGCAAGTTTTCTGTAGTTTATGTGTGTGTGTGTGGGGGGGCTAATTTTGAGGTAGGGTTTAACTCTAGTACAGGCTGACCTGGAATTCATTATGTAGTGTCAGGGTGGCCTAGAACTCATGATGATCCTCTTGCTTCTGCCTCCCAAGTGCCACCACCGCCCAGCAAATTACCCTTTTTTTTATAGTATGTGCATTATATAATAATTTTACATTTTATTATTTATTTATTTCGGGTTTTTTTTTTTTTTGTTTTTGCGAGGTAGGGTCTCACTCTGGTCCAGGCTGACCTGGAATTCACTATATAGTCTCAGGGTGGCCTCGAACTCTCAGCGATCCTCCTACCTCTGCCTCCCAAGTGCTGGGATTAAAGGCGTGCGTCACCACGCCCGGCATTATTTTGGTTTTTCAAGGTAGAGTTGCACTCTAGTTTAGGCTGACCTGGAATTCACTCTGTAGTTTCAGAGTGGCCTCAAACTCATGGCAATCCTCCTACTTCTGCCTCCCGGGTGCTGGGATTAAAGGCATGTGCCACCACGCCTGGCTTATTTTATTTTTAAATTTTTTATTATTATTTTATTTATTTTTGGAGAGACACAGAGAGAGACAGACAGAGAGGAAGAGGGAGACAGATAGAGATGGGCGCGCCAGCAGTCTCTCAGCTGCTGTGAATGAAATCCAGATGCGTGCACCCCCTTGTGGGCAAGTGAGGCATTGCGCCCTTGCATCACTTTGCATCTGGCTAAATGTGGGACCTGGAGATTGGAACCAGGTTCTTAGGCTTAGCAGGCAGGCGCCTTAACCGCTAAGCCATCTCTCCAGCCCTTATTTTATTTAAAAAAAAATTATTTATTTGTTTGAGAGAGAGGCAGAGAGAGAGAGGAAGGAAGGGAGGGAGAGAGTGCCAGGGCCTTCAGCCACTGCAAATGAACTCCAGATGCATGTGCCACCTTGGGCATCTGGCTTATGTAGGTATTGGGGAATCAAACCTGGGTCCTTTGGCTTTGCAGGCAAATGCCTTAACTGGTATACTATTTTTTGAAGTATGGTCTCACTCTAGCCCAGGCTTACCTGGAATTCACTATGTAGTCTCAGGGTGGTCTCACACTCACAGCGATCCTCCTACCTCTACCTCCCATGTGCTGGGATTAAAGGCGTGTGCGTTTTAAAAAAAAATTATTTATTTATTTGAAGGGAGAGAAAAAGAGGGAGAATAGGGTGCTATAGGGCCTCTAGACACTGCAAACGACCTCCAGATGCATGCACCAACTTGTGCATCTATCTGGCTTACGTCAGTACTGGAGAATTGAACCTAGGTCCTTTGACTTTGCCGGCAAGCCCCTTATCCATTGAGCCATATCTCCAGCCCTTCTGTAGCTTTTATAAATTTCACTTTTCTTATTTATGAGAATGAGGATTATAATAGACTGTACTTCACAAGGTACTGGGAGGGTTAAATGAAATAATGCAACATCTGTTACAGAGAAGGAACCCAGTTAGCTATACTGTTACTAAAGGTGGGATTGTTCTACTTCCTTCTGCTAATTCTACTAGTAGAACACCTAAAACATTAAACTAAACTTAGGCATCTAAATGTCCTTCAGTTATCACTGTTAGAGTTAAATATTCTGATTATGATACCTATGGTGCGTATGCTCATTTAATCATGCATTGTGTGTGAATCCCCTCCTTTATTGCCAGATTATAATCCTCATCAGACACTCCATAGTCATAGGTTCAACTAAGTTTTGGTCAATAAATGTTATTACCCATGACAAAGTTAAACCCAATCTCAAAGAATAAATACCTACTCTATTGGGAAGAATATTGCTTCTCTGCAGATAATTAGCACTGAGGGCATCCAGGCATTGTTTTTTTTTTTTTTTTTTTTTTTAATTAGCTAGCAACAGAGAGAGAGAGAGAAAGAGGGACAGGATGGGCACATCAGGGCCTCCAACCACTGCAAAGGAACACCAGATGCATGCACTACCTTGTGTATCTGGCTTACGTGGTTACTGGGGAATCGAGCCTCGAACTGGGGTCCTTAAGCTTCACAGGCAAGTGCTTAACCACTAAGCCATTTCTCCAGCCCGTCCTCCCTCCCCTTCCTTCCCTCCTTTCTTCCTTCCCTCCTTTCTTCTTTCCCTCCCTCCCTCCCTCCCTCCTTCCTTCCTTCCTTCCTTTCTTTCTTTGTTTCAGGCATGTTTTGTACAGCAGCAAGATTGTTGACTAAGTGAAAGAGATAGGCTGAGGACAGCGCACAGTCTAAAACACACATAAGACCCAGGATTTGATCTCATCTCTGGAAAAAAACCAGGAAGAGGAGGGAAAAAGTAACTACTAGGAAAGAGGGAACACAGACCTTTTAGTGCTGCTAGTTTTGGTATATTTGTCAAATGTCTTTCTTATTATTTTAGAGCTTTACTTTGGATAATCACTCAATTTGCCAGCCAGGAAACTTGTCTCCCAGTGGCCTATCTGGGCAAACAGAACAAGCCTTGGCACCCCAACATGTATTGGGTGATGCTTCCCCTTTACTTATTTGAGAAAGAGAGTATGGGCACACCAGGGCCTCCTGCCGACTGACTCCAAACACATACATCACTATGTGAGTACTGGGGAATCTAACTTGGGCAGTCAGGCTTTGCAAGCAAGTGTCTTTAATCTATGTAGCAATCTTCATGGATATGAAAAAAAGGAGCCCCTTATTTTACTTGTAAAAGTTCCTGAGAGTAAGGAGAAGATACCTGCAACACTGACTGCTCCTCTGATAGCTCTCAGCCTCTTGCCTTCTAGGGAGAGCTCTGTCCTCAGGCTTAGTGGCCAGCTTAGCTTAGATATTTTATTATCCAGTTTATTTCATAGTGGGACAGGTGCCAAGTTTCTCACTTAGTCTGTAGCTCTCATGTGTCATTTTCGTATCACTGTGCTATGTCACCCCGAAGGCTTTCTCCCAGCAGGTCCCAGCATTTAACTGGCTGCAATGATCCTTCCAACTCTATTATTCCTTTCTCTCGTGTGGGTACAATCCCCTGATTTGGCTAGGCAGCTGCAGTGCCAAGAATATGTTTATCAGTGCTGTTTGGAAATAGATCCTACATTGGAATCTAGATTAGTACTAATTTGAGATTCTCTTTGTGTACTTGCTATTACTCAGCACCTAGTGGGCTAGTAAATTGGGCCATCTTGATCTGATATAATAGATTGACAAATTACTCTGCCAACATTGTGGCTTTTTTTTTTTTTTTTTTTTGGTTTTGCAAGGCAGGGTCTCACTCTGGCCCAGGCTGACCTGGAATTAACTATGTAGTCTCAGGGTGGCCTCGAACTCACAGTAATCCTCCTACCTTGGCCTCCCGAGTGCTGGGATTAAAGGCGTGCGCCACCACGCCCGGCCCATTGTGGCTTTTTTAAAAGATTTATTTTTATATATTTATTAGAGACAGAGGGGGGGGGAGGGAGAGAGAGGGGGGGGGAGAATGGGCACGCTAGGGCCTCTAGCCACTGAAACAATCTCCAGACACATGCGCCACCATGTGCCTCTGGCTTATGTGGGACCTGGAGAATTGAACCTCGATCCTTAAGCTTCTCAGGCATGTGCCTTAACTGCCAAGCCATATCTCCAGCCCCAACAGTGTACCTTTTGATAGGTCCATCTTTGCTGCTTTCTGCAAGAGACAGGAGCTGGTTCTGTGTTGAAATCAATATATTGCTGTCAAGTACAAATTGGTTTCTGTTTCCTGAGAGGATTAGATTTAGAGTAGAATATACTTCATGAGCATATGTATATTCTTGTTCCTGTCTTGGAGTTGATTGACAGCAGACAATATGAGGTTTTCTAACTGATGATAGGATAAGTTTCTGGATGTGTGGAAATTAGCCTGAGGTCTGTCTGAGGGAGTTCTGTCTGAGAGAAGGCATATGTATGGGACTTTGTGTGCAGTGGTCAAGAGAAAGTCTCCATAACAGCCAGGATGGTGGAAAATGACTTGAGTCACTGGCAGGATTGCATCCTTCACAGTGAGAACTGGCTGCCCCTCCCATTCCCAGAGCCCTTAAGCAAACCTGTCACAATGAGGTGATTCTCTCCACTGCAGGGACTCTGGGAGTCTTGCATGCTTCTAGGATGAGGCCTGTCAACACCTTTTATGGTACTAGGCATCTAGAAGACCTTGTACTTGTTTGAATGGTTGGCAATTTTGTATTGGCAGCATTTATTCTCTCCTTAACTGTATAGTGTTTAGGTTTACAGCATGTCATTGGGTTAGAGGGACACTGACCCAAGTTTCCTTGGGTCTTCTGTTGAGATTAGCTTTGTGTGGGGTAGTTCCTGGTAGTGATGCTGCTGGTGGTGGTGGTAGTGGTGGTGGGTGTATGTATTTGTTTGCTACAACTGGAGATGGTTGCTACACTGTTCCTCTTTCTCAAAGACCACATCCATATGGTTAACAAAGTATAAATTATCATCTTCCCATCCTTTGCTTGGAGTTTCTTGGAAGTAGGTATTAACATTGTAGAGTTAAATTATCCACTGGTCCTTCTACACTATTTGACACAGTATTTATTGGTTGCTGTCTGTAGAAACCCTAACCTAGTAGTCCTAGTGGTGTGTCTATAACTCATCACAGTGACTGTGGGGATGGACCCTCTACTCTTTTGCTCATTGTAGAAGGGCAGGAGCTTTTCAGATACAGAATAGATTTTGATTTGGAAATGACTTACAGTTTGTTAACCAAGTGCCTCACCAATAATGTGCAGTGCTTCCTGTTTCTTTCACTGGAAGTTCCCATCTACTTCCTTCCTAACATTGAGAACTTCCTGTATGCCAGACCCTTTCCAAGAAACCAAGATTGTGGCAATCTCTGAAGAGTATAGGGTACTGTATAGCATGCTAACAGAAGGTACTTTCATAATATGTACATTGCTGTGAGAACAGGGGAGGATTGATCACTATCAGCCATATGGTGGATGACTGAGAAAGCATTGCAATGGAATTGATGTTTGAGCCAAATTTTGAAGTTGGGTAGATGTTTGCCACTCCACTATGAAAAGACAACAGTTTGCAAAGGAATAGATCACACAACTGTTTTCTATGGGATAGTATGAGTGTTACAAATGTAGTAATCTGAGAGAATAGGTAGTTATTTAGGGTAGAGAGAAAAGGCTAGGAAAGAAGGTTTTAGTCTGTGTTGTAAAGGGCTAGGATATAATGTAAGCAGAAGAAGGCACTTTTGGGGGGGGGGGTCAAGGTAGGGTCTCACTCTAGCTCAGGCTGACCTGAAATTTACTATGTAGTCTCAGGGTGGCCTCGAACTCATGGCGATCCTCCTACCTCTACCTCCCGAGTGCTGGGATTAAAGGTGTGCACCACCATGCCCGGCTACTTTTATTTATTTATTTTGTTAGTATTTATTTATTTGAGACAGAGAGAGAGGGAGAGAATGGGTGCACCAGGGCCTCCAGCCACTGCAAACGAATTCCAGATGCAGGTGTCACTTTGTGCATCTGGCATATGTGGGTACTGGGGAATCAAACATGTATCCTTAGGCTTCTCAGGCAAGTGTAAGCACCTTAACTGCTAAGCCATCTCTCCAGCCTTTTTTTCCTTTTCTTTGAGGTAGGGTCTCGCTGTAGCCCAGGCTGACCTGGAATTCACTGTGTAGTCTCAGGGTACCCTTGAACTCACAGCAGTCCTCCTACCTCTTGCCTCCTGACTGCTGGGATTAAAGTTATGAGCCATCGTGTCCCATTCCACACTATGTACACACACACACACACACACACACACACACACACACACACACACACACTTTTTCCTTTGGTTTTTCAAGGTAGGGTTTAACTCTAGCCTAGGCTGACTTGGAATTCACTATATAGTCTCAGAATGGCCTCAAACGATCCTTTTTTCTCTGCCTCCTATGTGCTGGGATTAAAGGTCTGTGCCACCTGCCTGACTATAAAAAAGTGAGAGAGAGGGAGAGAAAAAAATATTGGTGTGCCAGGGCTTCCAGCCACTGCAGTTGAACTCCAGATGGCTGTGCCACCTTGTGCGCATGTGAGTGTGACTTTGCGCACTTGTGTCATGTTGTGTGTTTGGCTTACCTGGGATTGGGAGAGTCAAACATGGGTTCTTATGCTTTGCAGGCAAGCACTTTCAAACCACTAAGCCATCTTTCCAGCCCAATACTAGATATTTTTTAACAGAAGGAAATAGCACAAATAATAAGTTTTATTATGTTTTGTCATGGTGGGGATTATAATTATGGGGACACTGGGAACCAGCATTTATAGGGATATATGAATGCACCTCAACTAGTAAATAATGTGCAGGATTTTAGTTGGTTTAGGATGGGAAGAGGTGAGAGAAGCAATGAAGAAAATGTTCTAAAAGGCAGTTTGGTTTTTCACGTAAAAAATGTTTTGGCTGGGCATGGTGGCATACACTTTTAGTCCCAGAACTTGAGAGGCAGAGGTAGGACGATTGCTGTGAGTTTGAGGCCAGCCTGAGACTACATAGTAAATTCTAGGTTAGCCTGGGCTAGAGCAAAATCCCACCTGGGAAAAAAAAGTTTTGTTTTTTTTTCTGTAGTATTACTTAAAAATTTTATTTGAGGGCTGGAGGGATGGCTTAGTGTTTAAGGTGTTTGCCTGCAAAGCCATAGGACCCAGGTTTGATTCCCCAGGACCCACGTGTAGCAGACAGCTTCAGGTTCGCTGAGATGAACTTTCAGACCAGGCACAGTTATGGAGGAAGGGATATTATTTATTGAAGCTTACAGATCCAAGGGAAGTTCCATAAAGGCAGGAAAAGCAGCCTGCTCTTCACAGGGCCAAGCAGAGAGAGAGAAAGCCAACCAGCCACCACAGCACACGGAGCAAAACTGCAGCCAAAAAGCCACAGCACACTTCAGGAACTCCTACTGGGCACACTTTGCATATCTTTACAATGGAATCTCAAACCCACACCTTAAGACCAGCCCCCAGTGACATTGCCTCTAGCAAGGTGATTGCAGATGCAAACTATAACTAATAAAACACTGAATATATTGGGAGACATATATTCAAACTACCACACCACGTTAGCCAGATACACAAGGGGGCGCCTGCATCTGGAGTTCTTTTGCAGTGGCTGGAGGCCCTGGCGTGCCCATTCTCTCTCTCTCCCTCTTTCTCTGTCAAATAAATAAATGAAATATTTTTTTTTAAATGAAAAAAATTATTTGAGAGCCAGGCGTGGTGGTACACGCCTTTAATCCCAGCACTTGGGAGGGAGAGATAGGAGAATCTCTGTGAATTCGAGGTCACCCTGAGAGTATACAGTGAATTCCAGGTCATCCTGTGCTAGAGTGAGACCCTACCTCAAAAAAACCAAAAAAAGCCGGGCATGGTGGCACACGCGTTTAATCCCAGCACTTGGGAGGCAGAGGTAGGAGGATCGCCATGAGTTCAAGGCCACCCTGAGACTACATAGTGAATTCCAGGTCAGCCTGAGCTAGAGTGAGACCCTACCTCGGAACCCCCCCCCCAAAAAAAATAAATAAAAATAAGAGAATTTTGTACATGTATTTTGATCATGCTTATTTTCTGTTACCCTCTCTTGTTCCTCATCCCCTTCCACTGAAGCCCTTCTTCCCAACTAGTTTCCTTCTATCTTTATGTCTTTTTTTTTGTTTTTTTGTTTTGTTTTTCGAGGTAGAGTCTAGCCCAAGCTGGTCAGGAATTCACTATGTAGTCTCAGGCTGGCCTCAAACTCACAGGGATCCTCCAAGTACTGGGATTAAAGCTGTGTACCTGCACCACCATGCCCGGCTTTTTTTTTTTTTTTTTTTTTTTTTTTTAATGACATTGGGTTCATTAGTATTGCTTGCTTGAACATGGGTAGGGGTTATTTACTGTACTATGGACAACTTACCACTATCTATACCACTGAGGAAAAATGGCTCCCCTTCACAAGGCAACCATTAATTTCCAGTATTTCTTCAGGAAGGGGTGGGGCCTCATGAGTTCCTTTTCCATACACAGTGAAGCGCTAATATTGTATGAATTTATGCAGGTAATCATAACTGCTGTGAATTTATGAGTGAAATGGCCAGCATTCCATAGCATTCCTTTCCTCTAGCTCTTTAATTTTTTTTCTGCTCCCTTTCTGTGCTGTTAAGCCTTAGGGGTTGAAGTAATTGTCTTGTTTAGGGCCGAGAATCAATAGTTGCTTACTTGATCAGTTAGGTGTCCTTGCAATAACTTCTGCCCACTGCAAAAAGAGGCTTTCTGGTCCAAGTTGAGAGCAGCACTCATCATTTTGGGGAGAGTATCCTGCTGGCACTAAGACATCCTTAGGAGGAACATGGTGATGGTATTCCATGCTCATGGTCATTGTTGCTATCTTCTTTACATTGGTCTGTGTTGGATGACTTTCAGGTTTTTGTTCGCTCTTCAGAAAACACTTTTAGTAGTTACTTGTTGCTGTGACCTTTAAGTACCCATAAGAAGTAGCTTACGAAAGGGAAGGGTTTCTTTTGGCTTACAGTTCAGAGGTAGAGTCCATCATGGCAGGAAAGGCATGAGGCATCTAGTCATACTGCGTTCAGTCAGGAGCAGAGAGACATGGTTTAAGTTGAACTGTAGCTGGATTGGAGACCCACTTACCCTGCAGCTCAAGTTGAATATGTTGTGCAATACTTCCTGAGACTGCTCAGGTGATGTGCTACAGCCTGGAACCTGTGAAGTGGCTGGAGATCAGTGATAAAGAGGGGAAAAGAAGCCAGGTGTGGTGGTGCACGCTTTTAATCCCAGCACTCAGGAGGCAGAGGTAGGAGGATCTTGATGAGTTTGAGGCCACTTTGAGACTATGTAAGTAAATTCGAGGTCAGTCTGAGCTAGAGTAAGATCCTATCTCAAAAAACAAAAAAAGGCTGGGCCTGGTGGTTTATGCCTTTAATCCCAGCACTCGGGAGGCAGAGGTAGGAGGATCGCCGAGAGTTCGAGGCCACCCTGAGAGTACATAGTTAATTCCAGGTCAGCCTGGACCAGAGTGAGACCCTACTTCGCAAAAAAAAAAAAAAAAAAAAAAAAAGGCCTGGTGTGGTTGCCTTTAATCCCAGCACTTGGAAGGCAGAGGTAGGAGGATCACTGTGAATTCGAGGCCACCCTAAGACTATAAGGTTAATTCCAGGTCAGCCTGGGCCAGAGTGAGTCCCTACTTTGAAAAAACGAAACAAAAGAAAAAACAACAAAAGGGGCGCGGGGGGGGGGGTGGAGAAGCCCCTTTGCTTCTTGGGAGGGCTTCTGCTTCTTAGAAATTAATTAGCAAGCAGAGACAGAGAGAGAGAGGGAGAGAGAAGAGAGAGAGAATGGGTGTACCAGGCCTCCTGCTGCTGAAAACAAACTCCAGATACATGTGCTACTTTATGCATCCGGCTTTACATGGGTACTGGGGAATCAAACCTAGGTTGTTAGGGTTTTTTTTTTTTTTTTTTTTTTTTTTTTTTTTTTGGTTTTGTGAGGTAGGGTTTCACTCTGGTCCAGGCTGACCTGGAATTAACTATGTAGTCTCAGGGTGGCCTCGAACTCTCGGCGATCCTCCTACCTTTGCCTCCCGAGTGCTGGGATTAAAGGCGTGCGCCACCATGCCTGGCTGGTTGTTAGGTTTTGCAGGCAAGTGCCTTAACTGCTGAGCCATCTCTCCAGCCCTTTAACTTATTTTTTTTTTATTTATCTATTAGAGACAGAGAGGGGGGTAGAGAGAGTGAGAATGGGCACACCAGGGCCTCTAGCCACTGCAAACGAACTCCAGATGCATGTGCCACTATGTGCTTCTGGCTTACATGGGAACTGGAGAATCGAACTGGGGTCCTTAGGCTTCACAGGCATGCACCTTAACCGCTAAGCCATCTCTCCAGCCCCCTCTCTAGCCCTTTACACAGGTTTTTACAAATAGAGTGGAATGTTTGTTAGAGTGTTGACACTGATGCTATCGGTTATATTATCCCTACCTATTGAAAATAATCTCTTCCCTTAGCTTCAGAGAAGGCATTTCTTGGTTTTCTTTTACCTACCTGATGGCTGTTCGTCTGCCTTTGTTGAGTTCATTGATTGATTGACAGAGTCTCACTTTGTAGCCCAGGCTGGTCTCAAACTTGTGGCAATCCTTCTACCTCAGCTTCTCAAGTGATGGGATTATAGGCACGAGCCACCATACCTGGCTTGTTTTTGTTTTTTTACTCGGGGTGTTACCATGTAGTTCAGGGTGGCCTTGGACTTGAGATCTGTTCAACTGTTTCTGTCTCCTAAATTCTGGGGTTACAAGTGTGCTCCACTATGTCTTGCTAGGTATATATATATATTTTATTTTCTTTCTTTTTTTAAAAAAATTATTTATTTATTTGCAAGCTGAGAGAGAGCGAGATGGAGAGAAGAGAGATAGAGAGAGAATGGGTATGCCAAGGCCTCTAGCCACTGCAAATGAACTCCAGATGCATGTGCCCCTTGTGCATCTGGCTCATGTGGGTCCTGGGGAATTGAACCTGGGTCCTTTGGCTTTGCAGGCAAGTGCCTTAACTGTTAAGCCATCTCTCCAGCCCCTTCTTTTGGTTTTTCAAGGTAGGGTCTCACTCTAGCCCAGGCTGGTCTTAAACTCACAGGTATCCCAAAGGCAAGCACAACCTTGCCTTGGCCAAGCTTACAATTTCAATGCAAAGACAAAAAATATGTGGAAGTGGCTAGACTCTGAGAATCAGAGAGGCCTTCATGAGAAGAAAGACTTGAAGGGAGGCATGGAGGACTAGATAAATTTCAGGTTAGCATAAAGAACAGGGTATTCCAGGTAAAAAGAACTACATGAGGAAAGGCAAGAGGGGAGTATAGATAAGGGACACGGAGACACAATGAGAACATGAATTTGTTTAGACTGAAGGTGTATTCTAGGAAATTATGTGAGATAAACCTGGATTAGGCAGAGGTAGGAGGATCACCATGAGTTCGAGGCCACCCTGAAACTGCATAGTGAATTCCAGGTCAGCCTGGACTAGAGTGAGACCCTACCTCAAAAAACAAAACAACAACAACAACAAAAGTTACATTTATCAGCAATAGAAAATAGTAGGAAAGTAGCCACTACAATTAACCACAAGGGAGAAACAGACTACATGAAAACAAACTGCGGCCGCTGTTGTAATTCAGGGGTATGTGATGGAACTAGAGTCATTGCAGAGGGAATGGGGAGAAAAAGACAAATTTAAGAAACATGAGGAAATAAAAGTACTCAGTGATAGACTGAAAGTGGGGGTTAAGGAAGAGAGAAGTGTCCAAGAAGTCTCCAGGGTTTCTGATCTTGGAGCCTAGAAGAATGTGAGCATAATTGTCAAATGGGCACTAGAGAAGAGAAGCCCAGTAAGCTTGGTTTTGAAAATACTGAGTTCAAAGGATTGGGAATAAGCTCAGTGGTAGGGTACTTGCCTAGAATGTGCAAAGGCCTGGGTTCAAGTCCCAAAACTTAGTGGGGACCAGGAGCCACTAGAAAAAAAAATTAATTAGGCATGGTGAGTCACACCTACAGTTGTAGCACTCATGAACTGAGGCAGAAAGACTGCCATGAATTCAGAAAAGTATATGTAAATATATAATATATATAGATATATAGATACATAGATAATATATAGATAATTTGAGATGATGATTAAGAATAACTAAGTAATAAAAAGCAATTAAAAACGTGAGAATTGTATATATCCACTGGAGTATTGTTTGACCTTTATAAAGAAGACTCCTAGCTGGATGTGGTGGCACATGCCTTTAATCCCAGCACTCAGGAGGCAGAGGTAGAAGGATTGTTGCAGAGGTAGGAGGATCTCAGTGAGTTCAAGGCCACCCTGAGATTACAGAATGAATTCCAGATCAGTCTGGTCTAGAGTGAGACCCTACGTCGAACCCCCCCCCCCCTTGCAAAGAAAAGACCCTTGTGGGCCATGGTGGCACATGCCTTTAATCCCAGCACATGAGAGGTAGAGGTAGGAGGATTGTGAGTTTGAGTCCACCCTGAGACTACATAGTGAATTCCAGGGCTAGAATGAGACCCTACCTAAAAAAAAAAGGGGGGGGGCCCTCTTAGCATGGGCATGGTGGTGCACACCTTTAATCCCAGCACTCTGGAGGCAGAGGTAGGAGGATTGCTGTGAGTTTGAGGCCAATCTGAAACTACAGAGCGAGACCCAGGTCAGCCTGGGCTATAGTGAGACCCTACCTTGAAAAAATAAAAACAAACAAAAAAGTTGTAATTTTTTTGGTGGGGACTGAACTCTTTCAAAGAAGTTACATTTCTATAATCCTGATGTTATCTAGCTCATAACTAGCCCAGTTTAATTGCCATGAGAATCCATCCAACAAGAAACAACACAGGAGCCAGGCGTGGTAGCGTACACCTTTAATACCAGCACTTGGGAGGCAAAGGTAGAAGGGTTGCCAAGAGTTTGAGGGCACCCTGAATACAGTGAATTCCAGGTCAGCCTGAGCTAGACTCTACCTCAAAACCACCCTCCTCTCCCCCTCCCCCAAAAAGAAGAAAACGAAACAACACAGTAACCTGATGGGTTATCCTATATAGGAGCAGACGCTAGTCAGACATTTATGGGTGGACTGGATTTGAGGAAGCCAGGCAGAACTCTTAAGTGACAGGAAGGAGGAGATATTAGAAAGTAAGACACAAATACAACAACTATTATAGGAGAGACTAAGGAACTAATTTAGCCAAAAAAAATTTTTTTTTTGTTTTGTTTTTTCAAGGCAGGGTCTCTCACTCTAGCCCAGGCTGACCTATAATTCACTATGTATTCTCAGGGTGGCCTCAAACTCACGATGATCCTCCTATCTCTCTCTCTCTTCCTCCTCTCCCTCCCTCCCTGCCTGTCTGTCTCTGCTTGAAAATAAATTAAAAATATTTAAAGCAATGAAAAGCACTATTGCATGAAGGCCATTTGTGGGTCAGCAGTGAAGGAGTTAATCTGCTTCTATGGCTCTAGGCTTTGTTGAAACAGATGGTTTCTCTGCCCTAGGGAATGTTTCTAAGGGAGATTAGAGGGCTGAGCTGAGGAGGGCCTAAAACCTGTCTCACTCACCCTATTACACATACACCTGCTATTCTGATGCTTGAGTGAACTATGTAACTTGTCCCCCACTTGCTAGACACTTGTTTGCAAGCTTGTGATTGTGGCTGTTGATCTGACTATGTGATTTTTGTCATCTTTATTGTCTTGTTTTATTTACTTTCTAGCACTAGTCAAGTCCCATTTTAATTTAACAGATGTTGGGATTTGTCTGTGTTCTTCTTTTTTGTTTTTTTTCGAGGTAGGGTCTCACTCTAGCCCAGGCTGACCTGGAATTCCCTATGTAGTCTCAAGATGACCTCGAACTCACAGTGATACTCCTGCCTTTGTCCCCAAGTGCTAGTTTTAAAGGTATGCACCACTACACCTGGCTTGTCTGTGTTTTTTTCATGATCCATTTTTACTTTGGATAATTGTAATCTGTGTATGTGTGTGTGTGTATATCTAGTTTCTGATCTGATATTTATATTGTAAAAACCATAAAATTTATCATTGTAACCATTTTCAAGTAGATAATTCTTTGACCTTAAGCTATAGTCACAGTATTGGGTAACCTTCACAACCAACTAATCCAAGGACTTTTTCATGACCCCAAATGTCTGCCTAGGCCCTGGTAAACACTAGTCTGCTTCCTTATTTGTCCATTCTGGACATTTTATATAACTGGATTCATGTAGCCTTTTGTATGTGGCTTCTTTTACTTGCCATATACAAATAGGAATGTTTCGATTAAGCAATGTATTGTAATTTCTAGGAAAATGCTACAATTAAAAAAAAAAAAAGTGCTGGGCATGGTGTCACATGCCTTTAATCCCAGAACTTGGGAGGCAGAAGTAGGAGGATCGCCATGAGTTCGAGGCCACCCTGAGACTACATAGTGAATTCCAGGTCAGCCTGGCATAGAGTGAGACTTTAACTCAAAAACAACAACAACAACAACAAAAAGAAAATCCTTATGGGACTGGAGAGATGGCTTAGTGGTTAAGGTACTTGCCTACAAAGCCTAAGGACCCAGGTTCAATTCCCCAGTACCCATGTTACTAAAGCCAGAATCACAATGTGGCACATACATCTAGAGTTTGTTTGCAGTGTCCAGAGGCCCTAGTGTACCATTCCCTCCCTCCTTTCCCCACTCCTTCCTTCTCTCCCTCCCTCCCTCTATCTGCTTGCAAATAAATAAGTTTAAAAATTTTTAAAAAAAAAAAAAAAAGAGAGAGAGAGAGCTGTGGCTCATTTGAGTAGAGTGCTTGCCTAGCATATATGAAGCCCTGGTTGGATCCCTAGTACCATGTAAAATGGATGTGGTGGTACATGTCTGTCATCCCAGCACTGGGAAGGTAGAGGCAGGAGGATTAGGAGTTCAAAGTCACCCTCAGCTACATAGCAAGTTTAAGGCCAATCTGGGCTCCATGAGACTGTCTCTAGAAGGACAGAAGGTAGGTAAACCCTATAACAGACATCTCCTGATTATTCACTCCCATGGCTCATGGCATTCTGTATGGCTCATGGTTGTGTGCCAGCTACAGAAGTATCATTGTCCCTGATTTAGAATGGCACGGCCAGTTAGTTTTTGCCCCAGGGAATTGTAGGGAATTTTCTTCACTTATCTGGTATGTTCTCTGACATTCTCTCTACTCCCATAAGCAAAGGCAAGACTTGGTTATACTAGTTGCAGGTGAATGTTTTATTCATTTACTCATTCAACAAATATTTGAGAACCTACTATATACCAGACATTTGAAGTTTGCTGGTGTATTGAGCTTGATTGAACAGTGTCCTTAATGGGCCTTTGATATGCCCCAGAATAAGACTAGGGCCTATTTTCCAGAATAATCAGAAAGGATCTCGAGGCTTGAGCCACACGGGGCCTTATTACCTCATAGTTCAACACTTCAAGATTTGGTACTATTGTAGGTCCTCATCGCATATCAGTTTTGGCTGCTCGTGCCAGGGGATTTCAATGCCAGGAGGAGACTCTCCATACATGGCTGCTTACTATTGCCTTTAGTCCTGTAGCTGCCTGATAGTTTTGTTCCTGACTTCCTGGGCAAGACAACAAGGGGAGGGTGCTTGTTGCCTGAGCATAAAGGCTTTAGGGACTTTTAAATAGTAACTTTACTGTATTTATTAGGGGTGGGGTTGGAGTCTCACAGATTAAAAAAAAACATGCAATTTATTAACTCTTAGTTTTCATTAAACTTAGATCGAGTTACATTAAAATTAAATCTTAAGGGCTGGAGAGATGGCTTAGTGGTTAAGTGCTTGCCTGTGAAACCTAAGGAACCCTTGTTCGAGGCTCAATTCCCCAGTACCCACGTAAGCCAGATGCACAAGGTGGTGCATGCATCTGGAGTTTGTTTGCAGTGGCTGGAGGCCCTGGTACGCACATTCTCCCCCCCACTCTGCCTCTTTCTTTGTCTGTCTGTCGCTCTCAAATAAATAAACAAAAATATATTTAAAATTAAATCTTAAGAAAATGCTTCAACATTCAGGTATTACAGCCATTTTTAGGGACCTTAACGACCTCAACTGTCCTTAAGGCATGTAACATGACATCACTATTGCCAGCGCTAACATTTCTGCAGAAACACATTCAGATAAGCAGACCAATTGGCTGGCTAGTCTCACAGATTTTTAACCCAACTCTATCTGTAGCTTTCCTGTTCTCCCTTACCTTACTTTTTTTGTTTGTTTCTAGGTATGATCTCACTCTAGCCCAGGCTTACCTAGAATTCACTCTGCAGCCCCAGGCTGGCCTTGACTTCTTACCAGTCCTCCTACCTCAGCCTCCTATGTGCTGCGATTAATGGCATGTCCTCCCTCACTTTACTGATTTTTTTTTTTTTAATGTGAGACACAGAATTGGCGCACCAGGGCCTCTATCCACTACAATTGAACTCCACACCCATGTGTCCCCTTGGGCACAGTGTGACGTTGCACACTTGCATTACTGTGCATCTGGCTTATGTGGGACCTGGAGAGTTGAACATGAGTCCTTAGGCTTTGCCTGCATGCACCTTAACCGCTAAGCCATTTCTCCAACCCTTTACTGACTTCTTGTTTTGTTTTTGTTTCTTAAGGTAGGTCTTTTTTTTTTTTTTTTTCAAGGTAGGGTCTCACTCTAGTCCAGGCTGACCTGGAATTAACTATGTAGTCTCAGGGTGGCCTCGAACTCTCGGCGATCCTCCTACCTCTGCCTCCCGGGTGCTGGGATTAAAGGCGTGCGCCACCACGCCCGGCTCTTAAGGTAGGTCTTGCTTTAGCCCAAACTGGCCTGGAATTCACTATGTCATCTCAGGCTGGCCTCGAACTCACAGTTTTCCTTCTACCTCTGCCTCCTGAGTGCTGGGATTAAAGGTATGCGCCATCACACCTGGCTTGAAAACATTAAAAAAAATTTTTTTTTTTTGGTTTTTCAAGGTAGGGTCTCACTGTGGTCCAGGCTGACCTGGAATTACCTATGTAGTCTCAGGGTGGCCTCAAACTCATGGCAATCCTCCTACCTCTGCCTCCCTAGTGCTGGGATTAAAGGCGTGTGCCACCATGCCCGGTTTGAAAACATATTTTGAGATAGGCTGTCAAGATGGCTTTGAACTTATTCTGTAGTTCGGGCAGGCTTGAGCATGAGATCCTCTTGATGCATACTCTCAAGTAGCTAGAATTAGAAGCATGCATTATCAGGCCCAGCTCATGATACTGTTCCAGCCCCCCCTTCCCCCCCCCCAATAAAATGCTGGGAAAATGTAAAAGACTTAGGGTCATCCAGGGCCATCCTATGCTTCTAAACTTTTTTTTTTTTTTTTTTTTTGAGGTAGGGTCTTGCTCTAGCTCAGGCTGGCTTCAAACTCCTAGAGATCCTTCTATCACTGCCTCCCCAGTGCTAGGATTAAAGGAATGGACCATCATGCCTGGCCTAAACCTGTTGTTATGTGGAAAAAGTCTTGGAACAATTAAACAGATTTTAGTTGTTTACTTAGGAAAGTGTTAAAACACGGAATTGTTGATTTGGGATGAGAAGCTAGTGAGAACACCAGGAGCTAGGCCCGGGCTATCCTTCACCACCTGCCACTTGTTGCTTGTTTCTTTTTTCTCTGAGTGTCAGAATGTGATCTATTTTGTATTTTCAGATGTATTTTGCTTGTATACTTTAAAAACTGTTGAAAGCTCCCTCACAGAAAGGCTGGAGAGGAAAGGGCTAGACCATAAGGAATCAGGCCTCTGTTCTCTCTTGAAGAATCCAAGTTAACTGAAGGCCTGGGTTACTGATGGATGGTTGTGTTTGTCTTCCAGTGGGCTGGTTTTACTGAGTGGGTCACAAAGGCCCAAAGCACGGGCCATTCCCACAAGCCTAACATTTTCATATTTCTTTCTCTGCCAAAGAATCTTTGGTTGGTGTTAAGAATAACTAGTCTCTCTATGGAAATACCAAGGCTTTTTGTCTGCCAGAAGAAAGGGCTTTTGATTAAGGCCTTCTTCTCATTTATTCCCCCACCCCCCATACCACCTTTTTCTTTCCCTTAAGCTGTTATGGGAGATTTCAGAGCCTTAGAAGCTGCTGCATTTGACGGACATGGGGTAAGAAGGCAATTCAAAGATAATTCAGTAGAGATGTCATTGTGCTCTGCTACCCATTTGTGTAGAGATGTGCAGCACCAGACTCGCCCGCCCCCCTCCCTTTTTTTGATGTAGGGTCTCATGCTAGCCCAGACTGACTTAGAACTTTTTTTGTTTTGTTTTGTTTTGTTTTGTTTTGTTTTGTTTTGTTTTGTTTTGTTTTGTTTTGTTTTGTTTTGTTTTGAGGTATGGTCTCACTCTAGCCCAGGCTGACCTGGAATTCACTATGTAGGCTCAGGGTGGCCTTGAACTCATAGCAATCCTCCTACCTCTGCCTCCCAAGCGCTGGGATTAAAGACATGCACTGCCATGCTGGGCTTGACCTAGAACTCTTTCTGTAGTCCCAGGATAACCTTGAACACGCAGTGATGATCCTTGTATTTCTGCCTCCCAATGCAGGGATTAAAGGTGTGTGCCACATTTGGCCCCCAATTTTTAAAAAATATTTTATTGTTTATTTATTTATTTGAGAGAGATCCACAAATAGGCAGGTAGAGAGAGAATGGGCACACCAGAGCCTCCAACCACTGCAAACGAACTCCAGATGCGTGTGCCCCCTTGTGCATCTGGCTTACGTGGGTCCTGGAGAATCAAGCCTCGAACCAGGGTCCTTAGGCTTCACAGGCAAGTGTTTAACCACTAAGCCATCTCTCCAGCCCCCTTTTTTTTGTAGGTAGTATCTTGCTGTAGCCCAGGCTGACTTGGAATTCATTATGTAGTCTCATGCTGACCTCAAACTCACAGCTATTGTCTGCCAACCTCTGCTTCCTGAGTGCTGTTATTAAAAGGCATGCACCACCATGCCAGGCTCTGATTTTTTTTTTTAATTTGAGAGAGACAGGCAGAGAGAAAACGGGTGCGCCAGCAGCCTCTCAGACGCTGTGAATGAACTCCCGGTGTGTGCGCCTCCTTGTGTGCATGTGTAGCATTACATGCTTGCATTACTTTTGCGTCTGGCTAAATGTGGGACCTGGAGATTCGAACGGGCATTATTAGGTTTCACAGGCAGGCACCTTAACTGCTAAGCCATCTCTCCAGCCCAGGTTCTGAATTGAAGTCCATTCAAAACAGTAGTTGCCAGGTTGAATTCTCCAATACCCTTGTAAGCCAGATGTACAAGGTCATGCATGTATCTGGAGTTCATCTGCTGTGGCTAGAGGCCCTGGCATGCCCATTCTCTAAATATCTGCCCCCCCCCACAAAAATAAATAAATAAATAAATAAATAAATAAATAAATAAATAAATAAAATATTGAAAAAAAAAACCCCAGTAGTTGCCCCAGAACCTGCAATAGTGATATGAGCTTAAATTCTGTAACATCAAAACTGAGTGTGACTTTGGTTAATATACTAGTTAATCTTTCTCTGTAGGTCAGACACTCACAGTTATAGAGTGAGGATTATACTTGTATCATTTGTGTAGAGGTATAATGAAAAAAATGACCCAGAAATCAAGGTATATAACATAGCTTTATATATATTATGTGGCAGAGCTGAAACTCCATGCAAAACAGGATATTTTATATGAAAAAATAAGTATTCTCAAATGTTAGAATCCTATTTAGCATGCAGAGTGCTTACATTGTGAAGGCACATAGGAATTGACACTTGCAGAAGCCTCAGCTTCACATCTACTCATCTCACACTCATTCCAGCACCTAACTTCACTTTGTGTAAAGACTTATTGAATGGAATTGTGAGTATTCTCAGCACACTTAAGTTATTTCTCTCTGGTCCAATTTGTATAGTTACATGTGTGTTGTGGTTCTACTATTGTATCTTTTCTCTTGTTAGTATTATTTCCTTTTATTATTATTATTTTTTTAGTTCTCACTTCCTTCTAAATCCATTTTATAGCTAATTTTATTTTATTTTATTATTATTTTTAAAAAATATTTTATTAATTTTATAATAATTCTTCTTTTTGAGGTGCTGAGAATGGAACACAGGGTCCTAGGCTTTCTAAGCAATTCTTTACCACTGAGCAGCACATTAGCCTAGTGTTCAGGATACTTTAAAGGAGTCTTTAATAATTCTTCTTATGTAAATATTCTACTCATAGCTTCCATTTCCACCTCTCAGGTCATCTACTAAGTGTGTGTGTGTGTGTGTGTGTGTGTGTGTGTGTGTGTGTGTGTGTTTATGCACACAGTTAAAGATATTACAAAGGAGTGCTCCTATCCAAGATTTTTTAGGCAAGCAGTGTGATTTGGAAGAAAGGTAACTTGTCAAAACTAGTTGTGGGACTTGAGACAAGTGTTTTCTGACGTTTCCAGGTGGGATCAGTCCTTCATTTGTCTCTTTTTATTTTATTTTTTAAAGTTTATTTGAGGTGTGGTGGGGAAGCAGAAAGAGAATGGGCACACCAGGCCTCCAGTCACTGCAAATGAACTTCAGACCTGTGCATCTAGCTTACATGGGTGGGTCCTTAGGTTTTGCAGGCAAGCGTCTTAACTAGTAAGCCATCTCTCCAGCCTATTCATTTGTCTCTTTATGTTAGTATGAATTTGGGGTCATTTGTTGGCCACTCAAGAGTGTTTCTATAGCAGAAGTTTTCCAGATGAATGGTTAATGTGCAAAGAACTATCTCACTGTTGGTGTGTAAAAAGGGAATACCAGCCAGGCATGGTGGCACATGCCTTTAATCCTAGCACTTGGCAGGTAGAGGTAGGAGGATTGCTGTGAGTTCAAGGCTAGCCTGGACTAGAGTGAAACCTTCCCTGGGAGTGGGGGGAGAAACAACAACAAAGGAATATCAGAGAAAGGTCCAGGAGCCATCCTACTCATAACATTTTTTTTTTATTGCTAACGGGAGGAAGTGGCAATGGTGGCAGAGGTATTTGTATTCATAGAGGAAGACAGGACTACAATCCTCATCTCATGCCCTTCCTTTCTCTCCCCCCCCCCCCACCTGCCCCTATCCCCTGCCCCACCTCTCCCAGGTTCTGGGGATTAAACCTGCGTTTGCTAGGCAAGTGTTGTGTCTCTGACTAACACCTAGTGTCTAATTGGCATAGGCCATTAGACTAAGCCATCTTTTAGAGTCAGGTCTTAGAGATCACTTGGGGAAGCACCTTGATTTTGCTGTGTATACTCTTTACTTAAGTATCTTTTTTTTTTTTTTTTTTTTTTTTTTTTTTTGGTTTTTCGAGGTAGGATCTCACTCTAGCCCAGGCTGACCTGGAATTCACTATGACACAGTGATCCTCCTACCTCTGCCTCCTGAGTGCTGGGATTAAAGGTGTGCATCACCACGCTCTGCTACATAAGTATCTTTACCAGCATCTGTAGTAAATGGGAGAGCCATTGCTTTCTAAAGTGACCTTAGACTGTTCTCAGTGACCCTCAAGTCATGAGAATCATTTGGATGAGAATAATGCTAAAATCCTGTAGTTATTTGGCTCCAAAGAAAAGCTGCACTGCCATGGCAATAAAGCTCCCTATTGAATAGTGGCAATTTCCAAGAAGCTGTGTGGTAGTTATTTCAATCAAGCTGAAAAATGGGATCATGGAGAGAGGGGGATTTCCGCAGACTTGAGGCTGTCAGGGAAACAGTTATTCCCTTCTGGCTTTTATTTACAAATTCCTAGGGAGGAACATGAGGCCTTTGTGATGTGTCCCTGTCCTCAGTTAAGACTAAAGGTCCATAATAGCCAGCCAGTGAATTAACATTATTACTTTGCCTTTAAAAAACACTTTAGAGCTAGGTGTGATGGTGCATGCCTTTATGTTATTATGAATTTGGCGTCATTTGTTGGCTAATCAAGTAGTGTTTCTATAGCAGAAGTTTTCCAGATGGACAGTTAATGTGCAAAGAACTGCCTCACTGATGGTGTGTAAAAAGGGAATACCAGCTAGGCATGGTGGCATATGCCTTTAATCCCTTATATAAAAAGAAATACATAGTAGTTATATGCACTTCAGGTAAAGTCAGTTTGGGATTTTCCTTTTCTTTTTGTCCTGCCATGCTCCTTGAACAGAGGTAGTAAAAACATTTCTCTTTTTTTCCATCTCTATAGTTTATGCCAGTGGGGCAAATAGTTGCTGGATTTGGCAGCATTTTTTCTCAAAAGATTCTTGAAGCATGAGGGTCACTGAAGTTTATTTTTAAATTCTAGCTCCTTGGTTGAGGGAAAGCAGTTGGCCTCACTGAATTCCCTTGTGGAGGCTTCCAGCTGCCCAGACTTCCCTACATCTTTACCAGGCACATTCCAGCTGTCTTGAAGGCTTGACCCTTAGGAGTGAAATGCTGGTCTGGCATCTCTTCTGGAATTCCTTCTTGAGGCATGAATTAGGAGTCCAGTTGGGAAGAGGAAGGGATAGGTGGCCTGTGACTTTAATATAAAACTTCCGTCTGGGGTTAGGAAGATGATTTAGTGAATAAAGTACTTGCCTTGCAAGTGTGAGTACCTGAGTTCAGATCCCCAGAACCAACACTGCTGGATGCTGGGGTCTGCAATCCCAGCATGCCTGCAACCAGAAAGAAAGCAGATATAGGAGAATTGCTTCAGAAGTTTGTGGGCCAGCTAGTCTGGTCCACGAATGAGAGACCTGCCTCAAACAAGTGGAAGGTGAGGATTATACCCAAAGTTGGTTTGATTTCCGCATGTTTGTCATGTATGTGCCCACAGTCACATACATGAACACATCAGACACACACATACCCCCCTCAAAAAGTCCCCAAACAGGGCTGGAGAGATGGCTTAGCAGTTAAGGCGTTTGTTTGCAAAGCCAAAAGATCCTGGTTCGATTATCCAGGATCCACATAAGCCAGATGCACAAGGGGGCACATGTATCTGGAGTTCATTTGCAGTGGCTGGAGGCCCTGGCACACCCATTCTCTCTGTCTCTCTCTCTCTACCTCTTTCTCTCTCAAATAAATAAATCATATATATATATATATATATATATATATATATATATATATATGACCCAAAACAAATTCTTCTGGCTGTCTGTAAAGTGATTTTATAAATCCATGCTTATCAGAATTTTTTTGGTTTGCTTTCTTGTCAGTTGCAGCCATCTCTTTAGTTCCTTCCCAGAGTTTCCTAGGATCCTGCTGGAGTCAGCATATAAGGAGTTAAAGTGCAGTGAGCTTGTGGAGAATGATTAAACAGAGATTAAGTGATATTTTAACTTTTGTTTGCAGGGGAGAATTGGAAATCGAGGGAAAAAAGTTTTTTTGTTTTTGTTTTTTAAGTTCAACTAAATTTAACCATTTAAGAGAAAACATGTTTCACTCCTGTCCAAGTAGAGTCTGGTCATGTGATCCATAGTTTGAATTTATCCTCAGCTCCTGTGTCCACCTCCCAGAGCAGCAGATTTTTATTTGTTTTTATTTTTGGCCACTTTTTTCCCCTTTTTATTGACAGCTTCCATACTTACAATAAACCATGAGATAATACCCTCCTCTCCTACTGTTTGAGGTTTTGATTGAAGTCATCATATCTTTGTTGACCAGAGCTGCTTACCCTTATTCAATTTTATTTTTAGCTGCAAGGTGAACTCTCCCACACACCTCTTCACTGATGTCCATATTTGTCTTTACTCATATTCTATCTTCGTCTTCCTCAACTCCCATGTTGCTCTAATTTTTTTTTTTTTTGTTTGTTTTTGGAGGTAGGGTTTCACTCTGACCTGGAATTTACTACATGGTTTCAGGGTGGCCTTGAACTCATGGTACTCCTCCTACCTCTGCCTCTGGAGCGCTGGAATTAAAGGCATGCGCCACCAGGCCTGGCTTGCTTTAATTGATCTAGGAAAACTAGTTCCACTCAGAACAGAGTTGGGGCAGGACTCACTTGCTTTCCTGTGTGTTTTTTTCATAAATCTTTTGGTATATGGGACTGAAGGGAAAAGCACTAGATAGGGAGTTGAAGAGACCTGGTTTGATTCTGGCTCTGTTACTAAATAGCTGTAAATTTGTTTTCTGCTTGAGTAAAAGCAGAAAACCTATAAGAGTAGGAATAATAATTGTTATAGAGGTTTGGGAGATGGGTTCAGCAGTTAGACACTTTAAAGTCTGCTTGCCTGGGTTCAATTCCCCAGCACCCATAAAGACACACACACAGGCTGGAGAGATGGCTTAGCAATTAAGGCACTTACCTGCAAAGCCAAAGAACCCAAGTTTGATTCCCCAGGACCCATGTAAGCCAGATGCACAAGGTGGCACATGTGTCTGGAATTTGTTTGCAGGGCTAGAGGCCTTGGCATGTCCATTCTCTCTCATTTGAGAAATGAGAAATAAAATAAAATATTTTAAAACACACACAAAAGTGGCACAAGAAATGACTAATTACATATGTCAAGAGCATTGCCTGGCACACATATAAGTTGAAAGCTTGTTTGGAGGTTCTAGCAGGGGAGCGCAGGGTCCTCCTCTATTCGGGGAAGGTCGTCCTCTTCCACTGAGCACGAGCACGCAGCTTTGGGAGGAACGCACATGGAGCTGTGAGGGAGGAAGGGGACACCCGCCTAGCCAGCCAGATCAGCCGAATCAACCCTGGCTATCAATGGGGGTGATAGATGTTGCAGCCAGATTGCCCTCACATCCGCACATATATAAATTGGAATAAAAAAATGTTTGAGCCGGGTGTGGTGGCTC